>JAOSBN010000006.1:12397850-12429698 GCA_027563595.1 Erythroxylum suave
TTGTATTCGTCTATCGTCTGTATAGACGCATCGTCTGTGGTTGACTTTTCTTCGTCTTAAGTTGACCACCTATCGTCTGTATAAACGCATCGTTTGTGGTTGACTTTTCTTTATCTTAAGTTGACCACCTATCGTCTGTATTTTTGTATTCGTCTATCGTCTGTATAGATGCATCGTCTGTGGTTGACTTTTCTTCATCTTAAATTGACCACCTATCGTCTGTGTTTTTGTATTCGTCTATCATCTGTATAGATGCACCATCTGTGGTTGACTTTTATTCATCTTAAGTTGACCAGCTATCGTCTGTCTTTTTGTATTTGTCTATCGTCTGTATAGATACATTGTCTATGATTGACTTTTCTTCGTCTTAAGTTGACCACCTATCGTCTATGATTTGCATTTTGTCTGTCTTTTGGCGCTTCGTCTGTCTTTTGGCGTTTCGTCTGTCTTTTTCCATTTTGTCTGCCTTTCTGCTTCATCTACGTAGACGAATTTCATCTACTTTTCTATTTCTTCTACTTTCTGAAGTAGACAAATTTCGTCTGCCTTTCTGCTTCGTCTACCTTTTGATGAATTTCGTTTGCCTTTCTGTTTCGTCTACTTTCTGATGAATTTCATCTGCCTTATTGCTTCATCTGCTTCTGGCTTTCGTCTGCTTTTGCATTTGTCTGCTTTCTGCTTCGTCTACTTTCTGCTTATATGACCGAAACTTCTTCTTTTGTACACTATTGTCTAATACTATCGTCTGGTTCGTTTTTGACCCTTCAGACGATAGAATTTGTCTTCAAGGTCTTCACAAAATTAGTAGATCTCGAAGCTCTCTTAAGATTATCTTAATCCAACATCTGTAGAGAGAGGTATGCCAATTTTCCCGAGATAGGTTCTGTATGATTGAGAAACACTTTCCTAGAAGAGGGTATGACCAAATTATATCAATTGCACTCTCTGATTTAAGGTGAACAGTAGACTCGAAAGAGTGTCATGGAAGAATCTAAAAGCAGGCCAATGGGAAATGAATTAGGTTTTAATGGTTTTAGTGAGACATAAACCTAAGTATGAATTGTACTTAGATGAGTTTTGATATGAGAGAGATTTTTATGAAGAAACTGATGGAAGGATACCCGGAATTGCCATAAACATGTATTGTACATAATTCATTTCATACATGTGTATTGTTAAACAATTATAATTGTGCATATTGTGATAATTGTATATATTATTTGTTATAGAGGGACAACTAGAACGTCAACCCCCAAACATTGCCGGATCTTCCAGGCATTAGCTTCGGTAGTAACTTATGAGTAACCTAGACGGTATTTCTTAATTACTGGTTGTTTAAATTATTTGAAATGATTGAATGAATGTGGCTTCAATGTTGATTCCGGAGAATGAAGGTCCGATGATTGTGATATTGGATTGAGATATTGAAGTGCTACTTGTATGTGAATGTGAAAAAATAAATGTTACTCAAAAATTTGGTTGAATGTTGGACTAAGGTCCAAAGATGATTGTGTATTGACTGGGAATGTGACTGATTACAAACAATGATTAAATGAATATGTGAGATGCAATTCATTTCATAAATGCATGAAAGATAAAGGCAGTTATGACCAGAGTTGCCAGTAAAAGAGCTTAAAGCTTAGAATGTGATAAGAGCCTTTGGCTCAGTTGTGCATGTACCCGGTATCTACTAAGGGATATGGGACATTAATCAATATAGCTCGATATCTACAAGGGATATGAGCTAGTAAAAAGGCTCTTGGTCACAACAAAGTAACAAATGAGACTGAATCACGTGCATTGCACTTATATTTGATATGTGTATTTTACTTGAATAAAGTGACCATTATGATTGTTCTGAAAGTGAAAAGTGTTATTTTATGAATATGCAAAGATGTGAAAAATATGTTACGTGTATTGATGTGACGCATGAATTGAGTGAACCATCGATGATAGTTATCTCATTAAGTTCGCAAAACTCACCAAAATTGCAACGTTGTCTTTTTAGGACCGAGAGATGACTCTAGCTACTGAGAGGCTCTACCAGCCATGTAGACTGTGTTTTGGCAATAGAAGTTATGACTCAAAGGTCAGTCAGCTGGGATTTTTGGACAGATTAGATAGATTTTGTATATTTTCCTCATTCATGTAGTACTATTGTATTAGGTTTTGATGATGTACATATGGAAATTGTTGAAAGTCACAATTTAGACAATCGGGTTTTTGTGAAATGAAATGAGGAAACAGTTAATTTTAAAATATTATGATTTTCTTATGATGCTTTTTAAATGAGAAATGATATGATTCTATGTGAAGTTAATGTAGTGATCGATCGTAGCTCACCCTTATCATGGGATATGTACCGAAATGACCTCCAGGCTTCCCGGTGTGCACCTTATGGTAAGGGGGCGCTACATAGCTCCTATAAGTAGGACTGACCTTCCTTGCCATAATGTGGGACATTGTTGATCTTAATTTGGAAAAGGTTGTGGACTTCATATTTCTACATACTGAGAATGCCTATAAAGGGAGACCCATGTGTAGAAATCTAGACCTACTGCCTAGATGCCTTGCATCAATATCGACTATTTCAATTTTTCCAAGAATTAGCTCAGTAGAAAGATGTAGTCTCCTGGATACCTACGTAGTATACAATCTACCGAATGGCAACAAAATGAATCTCCCAGTAATGATTCTGAAGCTTATGGTGGAAAAGGGAAGCCACAAGAACACTACTGGAGATCTACCTTATGGATTGTTGTTAACCAAGATCTTCGCTTTTTTTGGTGTTCCATTTGACAATCTGATGTGGTATGAGCCTGGCAAATTTCATTCCTCTTTCCCCTCCTAATTCGGGTATAAGCTGAAAGAAAATATTTGGGTGGAGAAGAAAACAGAAAGAGTAGTGGACTTCTTGGGTTCTACCTCAAAGCAGAGGTCTAAAAGGATACCAGAAATTTTAGGTCTTACTCTAGAGCAACAGACTCCTGTTCCTCCTTAGGACATAAACAGTAAGTATATTTTACAATTGTTGAGGGACATTTGCATAAGTCAAGATCAAATACACAAATAAATAGATAACGTTTAAAATCAAGTCCTAGATTTGCATATTCCACTTAGGAAATCTCCTCACTGACTGTGTCATTTTTTTAGTTTGCCTTATTTGCTCTCTATACTCTATTTCTTTTTTATAATGACAAAAGGGGAGAGTTTATATAATATATTTTTTCATATATAATGATATATTTCTAAATGCTACTCGAATATATATGCGATTGATTATTTTATTGACATTTTGAAAATCTGTGATATATAAATGATAGGTTCCTTTATTAAAAGATAAGCTCCCGCTAATTAGGACTGAACATATAGAAGTTACAAGTATCTTTCAAAATCATCTATTATCTCTTTGAATTTTGAAAAATATATCTACTATTGTTTGTCATTATCAAAAAAGGGGAGAATATTAGCTCAAGGTTTATATTTAATGATTTTGATGATAACTATATGATATTTCAAAATTCAAGTTGAATTTATTTCCTTGTACAATTAATGGTCTTATTCTCAAAAGGAAATAAAATTATAATAAATACATTTTTTCTTGCAAGAACCTTCTTTATGAACTTACCTTATTAGAAATGGTTTATCTGAAAGGATAGGATCATACTAATTATGAAGGTCATATATTAGCTCCGTGATTACAGGAAGATTTTTGGTAAAGATGACATCGAAGTTATTTAGAGTTAGATCCATCCAGTTGACTAATGATGTGAGTAAAGCAACACCTAGTTAAAGAAATTGACTATTTAAGGAAGAGTGACAACACTTATGAAGATAACAAACCAATACAGACTACTGAAACATTTTGAGTAGCATCTATGCTTTTGAGAATTATATCATTACTATTATGCTTTATAAAGTGAAATCACTTTATCAAGAGAGAAATCGTTATTTTGTTCTTCTGTGAGCTTTTTTAGAATCTTGTTATACAGTTCAAGTGTGGAAGGTCGGAGAACTTTGAAAAATATGTACTTTTGAGTTTGGAGAGGCTCCTGAAATTTAATACTTAGTTTTTATAATGAAACACTCAAGCTAGATACTTGGGGACTGGACGTAGGCTTAGGTTGTAAGCTGAACCAGTATAAATTGACTGCATCTTTCTTCTCTCTCTCTTTAACTTTTAAATTTCGGCATTATATTGTGTGTGTGTTCATTTCAACAAAATGCTCCTTCAATTTTATAATAGGCTCCTTCTGTTTTCAACTTACAAGAGGTTCTTTTCATTTTAACAGATGCCTTTTGTTTTAAATTGTCTTAACTGTATTTATCCTTTACCAAACTCCTGTTTTTTAATAGGCTTGTATCACTTAACAAGCTTCTATTGCTTAAACAGTGTCCTATCGCATAAAATGCTTCTCTTGCTTTACAGGCTCTTATTGTTGTTTTAAACTTTGACAGGCCTATGTCATTTTATTCAATTAAAAGTATCTTTTACGTGTGTCTGCTTTATCAATTTTTTTGTGTTTATTGACTAGAATTGGTGATCTTTTTTTCTTAAATATGTTCATAAAACAAACCATAAGAGTTTATTTATGATTATTTGTAAACAAGAGAATTGATCAAATGATTTGTTTTGATTTTCAAGAAATTAATAGGAGATAGGTTGTTAGAACTTGTTCATAACCTCAATCAATTTTTTTTAAAAAAGAAAATGAAACCTCAACCAATTTATTTATATCCTTTAGGGATAAGGTTTGTGCCTAGACTTGGTAAAACTAATGAGCTCAGTATAAGTTGACTAGGATTTGGACTGGGTTTATTTTTTTTTAGTTTTTTGACGTTTAGCTAGACTCAGATTCAGGCTGTTCTGTCTAACCCAATTCAAAGTTCAAATATATCATCTAAAAATGACTTCGTTTTGAGTAAAATGATGTCATACTTAAAATTTAAACTAAGAAAAAAGAAAATAATATATTTTGATCGAGCTTTATTAGGTTTTAGACTGCCTAAACCTAATTGAGTTTAAACTCGACCATGAGTTCCGGGCTCGATAGAGTTACAGACTAGCCTCAAGTCCAATTAATGAATTTCTTAGTCTGAGCCCAACTTGACTCAGTGTCATTCCCAGTATCCTAGTCTTAGTGATTAATTGTATGAAACAAAACAAAAATTAATCATTTAACTAAAAATTAGGCTAATATTGTTAAATCTTATTTGATTTATTTGATTTTTTTACCGAAATTTAATTTAATAACATCCCTTCTTGTTATATTGTTTTATATATAAATAAATCAACCTAATATCTATAAAAGATTTAAAAAGTTAACTGAACCCTTAAACATTCCTTTTTGATGAAAGACCTATTTTGAACCCAACAACATGGTAACAACAAACTATTACATGACAAAGGATAAAATGCTGCAATGTAAATATGAATTTAAAACTAAAAGTACAGTTTAATTATTGATAGTTAACATACCAAGAGCTTTATAAGTTAACTTCTTAAGTTAATATAATTCCATATACATATTTTTTATTCTGTTTATGTACAATAAATGGACTGATATTTTCATTTCATATTTTTCTATGAATTTTTATTGTATTATTAAAGAAAAAGAGAAAATAATAACATCATTTTTAATTAATAATAATTTCAAGTTCAAAGTTGTTATGAGAAAATATATAATATGTAATGAAAATCATACATGAAATCTTATTTTTATTCAACTTGAGTTTATCTTTTTGTTTTTAATTTATGTGAGAATATAAACTTCCATGTATTGTTAATACAAATACCTACGAAATCATACTCAAATAATTCCAAATTAATATGATTCTAATATGATGAATTAACACTTAAAAGAAAATAAGGTTCATAAATTTAAAAATATTATTTGTATTATATAGTATTTATGGTTGTAATTGATAATTACTTTTTATCGATTCAACCTCCTTCTCTAAGTAGTTTCTTAAATTAACATATTAAAAACTACTAAAAAGAAAAAAACAAATATGAATCAACTAAGGTGGAGCAAGAGGAGGCCACGAAGGGTTGCAACATAATGACTTTGTATGACTTTATAGAAGTAAATGTTGATTAATGAGATAAATTATTCAATCATATATTACAATAAAGATATTTATGAAAATAACAAAATTTCTATATATATTTATTTGTGTGGGTGCTTAAAGGTTTTATTATAATTCGAGGTTAAAAGAGTACTTAAACTCTAACGTTTAGATCAAAATACAACTTGAACTTTAATCTTTTGTCACGTTCAAAATGGACTCTAACATTTATATAACATTCAAAATAGACCTTAAATAGATAAAAAATCTAACGAAGTTAACTTTCAATTAAATGTTATGTCAATTTGGAAATGAAATTTTTTAATATCGACTGAATCTTAGGTCACTCAATTAGATTTAATCTAATTAGCAATTAAAAAAATTTAATTGCTTATAGTTATCTTAGCATGGGTTATATGTTGCGATCAGGAGTCGGGGTAATAAGGCATTTAGGGTTCTAATCTTTTTATTATTTGTGTAGTTAATGACAATCATCGAAGAAGATGGTTGGATTGTTGTGATTGGTGGTTGTGCTCTAAAGCCAACAATGCTATGTGTTATGTTTTAGGACCTTTCATAGTACGTAAATTTTTGGTGATAATAAGAGGTGAACGTAATTTGAGAATAGGTGCTTTTGATACAAGATAGAATAATGCACCAGAAAGAGGGAGAGACAAAGACACAGAGAGAGAAGAAACACAGAAGAGAGAATTTGAGAAGACAACGGTATTATGTTATATTCTGCCAATATAGTCGTTATTGTTTGATTATATACATATAGTAGCAAGAGATATAATGTATGTTGGAACACAATTACATCTCTAGAGTCTTATTTATACATTGCGTATTACAACTATTTGTGCAACAATGTTTAAGTCGTATTGTTCATTGCTTTCACATCTGTTTCATCTTATGGGTTTACTATATAACAATTCCCTTCCCTTTAACATCTTTGTCCACCAAATTAATGTCTATAAATTGTTTTGCAATTCAAACAAGTATTCCCATGTTGCATTCAACTTTTCCCTTTCCAATCACTGTACACCATGATTGTTCCTCTTTACCAATCTTCTTCCCAAAATTGCCACTGGAATGCATTCAACAAGGGTGAGGAAGTCTAGTAATGACCCATAAATTCTGCCTTGAACTCTATAGGCCTTTTTTTAGTTCTCCTTTGGAGTGGTTGTTGTTTGCATGGTTGTAGCTTCAAAAGAACCATTTCATCTACATCAAATTCTCTGTCTGATCTCCTTGCGTCCGCGAACTACTTCATAGGACTTTGTGCTCTCTACAGGTGGAATTTCGTTACATTAATCATTGCTTCTCGCCTCTTAAGGATTTGATCCACTTCCCATAGTTTAGAATCCCATGCTATATAAGGTGTATAAACTAATGATGAATATCTATACAAAACTTCAAATGGTGTATAATTAATAGTCAAATGATACATGGTATTATACCACCACTCTGCTAGAGGAATCCATTCACTCCATTTCTATGGTGACTCGCAACAGAAGCAACGTAGGTAGGTCTCAAAGATTTTGTTTACATCTTCTGCCTGACTATCTGTAGATGATAAGCAGTTGAATGCTTTAAACTTACTCCTTGCAATTACAAAAATTCTGGAGAATTACCCAAAAATAGGATCCTTGTTGCTAATTATCGATTGTGGTGTTCCATATAACTTGAACACCTGACCAAAAAACAGTTCTACAATGTCATTGGCAGAATATGGATGCTTCACTGAAATAAAATGAGCATTTTCAAGAATCTGTCGGTAACCACCAAGATAACCGATTTCCCTTTTAATATCAACAACCCTTCTATAAAATCAGCACTAATCTCCCTCCAACTTCCTTCAAGAATCTTAATTGGTTGTGACAGTTCTAGATAGGCTGCATTATCATATTTATTTTCCTGACACGCTCTGGATTTCTGAACATAAACTTGAACATCTCTTATTAATCCCTTCCAATGGAACATGTTATGTAATTTTTTCATGGTCATCATTACACCTGCATGACCACCCATAACATCATTGTGACTTATACTAATTATCTGTTCCTTGAGTGCATTGTTAGCTATGTTTGTTCAAGGTTACACGTGCTAAGTTTACTATTTATAACCTTGGTAATTACTGTAAGCGCACGGATTGTTTGCGTAGTACCTAAGGTGTCGATCCTACGAGGAAGGGAACTAGTCCTAAAATCTAGGGCAACTAAATCCGCAATACCTAATTAAAAACTAATGCAGAAATAACTTAATTAATGATCAAATTTGAGAAATTAAGTGCTACAAGAATAACCAAATATCAAGCCACACAAATAATCTGAAAACTAACCTAGAAATAACCAAGTGAAAGAAAGGGGGATTCAATTTGAAATTAAGGAAATCTACCTATTATACAAATTTTAATTTAATGGGCCTACATGGTCCTAAGGTGAATTACTCTCTCTCTATTTATAATTATTAACCCTAATTGATGAACCCTAATTCAAATTATGGAAATTACAATCTCTTGATCTATAATTGATCCAAACCTAAATTAGTTCTGAAATTGTCCATTAACCTACCAGGAGTCTATGCTCAATCTCTCGTTACACAACTCTATCGATATGATTCAACTCTCTACCTATTGATTTACCTAACTCTCGTTAGCCTAAATCAATGATTTTCACTAGCTCACCCTCTTAGTTTATTGCTAAGTTATTAATAAAATAAATTGAATCATAATTAAATTGAAACAAACACCACCAAATAAATTTCATTGATCTCAAGAATCGAAAATACCCGAAGTTGAGTTTAGACAAAAGATCAACACTCAACAATAGTCATCCCAATCAATATTTAAATCTCATACAATAACAAAATCAAAATAGCAATAAGGAATACTGTTAGAACTGATCTTGAACGTATCACCTGCGGAAAACTACCTATTCCAGGAAGTACTTCGTGTCAAATGTATCTTTGTGCCTCTCTTCCTTCGTCTCCTTCCTCAATCGCTTGATCTCTCTCTAGGTCATTCTTAGATTTTTTTGTAAAAACTCTCTATTGATTGACTCTCTTGCTCTCTCTTTTCTTTTCGATGGATGTTAGGTATTGTTTTATTTATTCTGTAGAAAACTTAGGTTAAACTCGGGGTCGAAATAGTCTGAAAAATAACCCAAATTTTGAGCTTTCGTGTAATCCTGACATAGTACATGATCGTGGCTCTGCTTGTCAAGATTGTGGTTGGCACTTTAACCTTTCTATCACGTTCATGGCCTGACGTGAACAATCATGGCCCGTGTCTTTTGGCACAAAACTCATAAAATCTTCACCGTTCTTCCCTGTTTAACCTACAACACTAGCACACACATCAAGGTACCTCAAAAATATGCCAATTAAGCTCAAAGATTTAGACTAGCCTATAAAAACACTTAAACATAAAAACTAACCTAATTAAACCCTAAATGCACACTCAACACTCAATTTAACACTAAAGGCATAACAAATTAATCCCTAAAACATCATGTAAAACACAAGTATCAACATCCCCACACTTAAACGTTTGCTTGTCCTCAAGCAAACAATACAACAACACAACATTAACAAACACATAATGCAATAATGCGACAATGGCTCTAATCTTCATGAAATAAATTTAATCTCGGACAAAACTATTCAAATTATGGCAAATCATTATCAAGCAAAATAGGTTGTTATGGGGTTTGAACTAAATATACAACAAAATCAGGACCTAAATGTTAACTTAATTACCCTTTTCGATTGTACACACACATTAATAATTTTTCAATCCTTTAGATTTTTGTAACTATTCCTAAGTATAATTTCATGAAAATTCAAACTTATTATAAGCCCGATGGGTTTTTAACAATTTTTTTTTAGACCTAGCCTTTTACTCGGCAGCAAACATTTGTGATAAATGTCGATCCAGCTACTTGACTAAGTCATTTATTAACAGCTTGGTTGAAACGTCATTATAACCTTTTTACGCGAAGGCACACATTTGTGATGAGTGTCGATCTGGTTACTTAGCTATATCACGTTTTGAACTAGCTACTAGCTCTACTCATAACTCGAAGGCTAGTAGAATAGTGATTTATTAAACATTATATATATACCTTATTGCTTTTTGCTTATTGTCTCTATGAAAAAATATCAGTCAAGCTGCTTAAACTAAAAGGCCTCAAATTATGAATGAATGTGATAATCTAAAGGGTGCTAAATTTACACTAATTCCTAATTAGGCTGTATATTTATCCAACTGCCCATAATTTACTAATTTCGTAAGCTAATGATCGTTCACAATCTAATAGGCTATGTCTAAAATTAAAGATTTTCACTCAATCTAAGCCATTGACGCACTCATATATTTCACACAATGCAAACTAATAATATCATACGATATGCAGAGAAAAACACAATCCCTCTCCACACTTGAATAATATATTGTCCTCAATGTGTGAAGGAAACACACAAGAAAAAAATACAACATATAGCAAAATGTGAAGTCAAGAATTGAAGGAACAACTAACAGATAAAAGGAACAATTTATCAAAACAAAAAAACAAATTATGTAACAAAAAACAAAACAACAAAACAAGATAAAATTAAAGACAGATTGGGTTAGATTTGGATTCTATGGGAACAAAGGTAGTGATGGTGTAAGAGGTGGTAATTGAATCCCTTAAGCCTCAAAATATTAACGTAGTCGTCGGATCTCTGTTGTTGCGTATGCATCACTTCATTAAGCGTTTTGTTGGTTTCGGGTATGGCATCCAAAACCTTTGTCTAGTGTTGGTCTTCTTCTTCATCGTTATCAGATTCTTCACTTGTCGAGTCCATCCGTGCCTGCCAAGATGATGCAGAGCTCGAACTTGCTTAACCTGCCCTAGTTCGCATATGCTCATGAATACCCTTAATTCCATGTTAGTGGAATGGATAATTTCTGCCTAAAATAAGTAATAGTGATCAAGAAATTCTAGCAGGTGGATTATTAATTGGCCCTGATCCACTCTAAAATGTTCGGTAATGGCGAAGACCATGTACTCTATTCCCAGATGGTTACTTTGCTTTCGTGGAGTTGCAGCAAGAGCATTTAGCACATGCGTGGATGTGCATACCAGTATACTATGATCCATGCACCAAAATATGAAAAGTGCCTTGGCAGAACACTTGTTGGTCTCTGATTTATCAAAGACCAACTGACACATGAACTTGTGCAGTAACAAGTATTCGTAAGTCTTGATAATGTTGTTATGGACATTTTTAGTGTAAAAACGCTCAATTCCAATAAGCTTGTGCCAATATTGAAAGGCACGAAAGTAATCATGTTGGTCGACAATGGTGGATTTAGGGAATCCACACATGTCGCACATGATCTCTACAATCAGTTCATATGCTCGTCCCCCAATCTAAACCATAATTCCTTAGTGTTCTTGGGGTCAAAAGTCAAAGTTGTGAAGAATTCTAAAGTTAGCTCTTCATAGACCGGAAATTTGTGCCTAATGAATTTACGCCATTGAATCCTCTCAGCTAGGTCCTGCTCGTGTAATTCGATCCTATCTAATATATCAATATCAAAATATTTAGGCACAACAATTTGCCTAGAATGAAGAGAATGGAAACGAGTACCTTCTTCCTATGGAAACGAGTACCTTCTTCCTAAGTGAAAATGGGGAATGAAGCTCTGAAGTCCGCTGCTCAATTCCTTCTTCCCTGTCCTGTGACTTGTTGCACTCCGTGAGGTTCCTATCAAGCGGTTTGCTTGATACGAGACATGATTGGGTCAAGTTTGGAGAAAATTTGAGTTTGAAAAATTTTTAGAGATATGTTAGAGCGTTTGAAAATTGGAATTTTAGAGAGATAAAACGAAAATGAAAGTGAAGGTCAAAGTTAAGTAAGAATTGAATAAATAGGTGGTAAAAAGCATAAAATGGTAAAAGTTTCGATTAAAAAAACACGTCCTTTCCTTTTTGTACATAGTGCAGGCCACGATCGTGGCATGTGGTGTACCACCTAAGGACATCTTAGTTGCAGGCCATGATTGTGACCTGTTAGGCCACGGTCGTGGCCAGTGCTTATACTCTAACACCCTAGCCCATCTTTTTCAATTCTTTTCTTTTTCACTTCACTTTATATGCTTACATAACCTCCCCCTTGATTCTAAAATCATATTCCTCTTTTCGTTTTTATTTAACAACACCAAAAATAAACATAACTACATAATTCGACTAAGCTATCAAAATTCAACATAAACTAAATTCCTTTTCCCATGGGTTGCTTCCCATATAGCGCATCTTTTAACGTCAGTAGCTCGATGCTCTTTTAAACTCAAGGTGGTCAAAATGACTGATTTGATGGTAGCGTAGCCATTAATCGCAAGGTCTATATTTTAGCTACCATATTGCCTTTTCCACTGTCTTCACAATTTTCCTTGCCTCGCCTTCTCCTTCGTGAGTGCTTCTTTCGGAAAGCATATGTAGGGTCCTCAATGTCTTCCCATTCTCCTCGAGGTTTGGATTTGTCAGGATCCACAAGAGTGGATAGAGGTCTATACTCTCTAACAGTCACCTAAAAGGTCAGTTACTTTGTTCCCACTCGCAATGTTAGTTTGCCCCCATCCACTTCAATCATTGCTCGTGCAGTGGCTAAGAACGGCCGCCCCAGAATCATTGGGATATCCTCATCCTCACTGATATTTAAAACACAGAAATCCATGAGAAAGATAAATTTGCCGACTTTTACCTGCACATTTGGTAAAATTCTCATTGGTCTATGCGTAGTCCTATCGGTCATCCTAATCTCAAACTTAGTGGGTACTAACCCTTGTAATCCCAATTTTAAACTGATAGTATATGGCATCATATTTATACTTGCTCCTAGGTCCGCGAATGCCCTTTCTGTGATGTTCTTGTTGATACTATAGGGAATGAAAAGGTCCCCTGGATCATCCTTCTTCACTATGTTAGGCATGCCTTCCAATATTTGCTCCTCTCTCTTTTTTATGACAAAATCTTGTAAATTCAATTTAGCCTATATTCGTTCCGTCAACTCCTCAACCTTGTTGGGCTCAATTTCTTGCAACTTTTTTACTTCCCTTATAGTATATAATTCCTTCTTCTCAAAAAATTGGTAAGGAAATATCCATCGAGTCATTTGCACCGATTTGCTTACAGTCTCATTTGGAAGCTCTTTTTCAGCCAATTGACCTTCTCCTTCCCCCCCTTCTTCCAGCTCCTCATCCTGAGTTTGGCTCATAACCATGAAACACTCCTTGGGTTTCAACTCGGTGTTGTTAAGAAAAGTTTTGGCATTTCGAGTTGGCAATGCTTCCGCAAGATGCCCTACTTGGACTTCCAAATTGTGGATAGACGAAGCATGATTCTTCGTGACTTACTCAAATTTACTCTCGAGCCTCTTGTGTGCTTCCTCCATTCCTCCTATCTTGTCCAAAATTCTGTCCAATTTCGAATCCATTGAGCTTGTTTTGTCCTGTTGGAAGCTCGATTAGCCTTGGGGTCTGAACTGCCCTCTATTGTTGTTGTTTGACCAAGAGAAGTTTGGGTGCTTCTTCCACCCAAGGTTATAAGTATTGAAGTATGGATTATTACCTCCTACACGTCCGAATTGGGCCCCTATGTAGTTAACTTGCTCTGGTTTGTCGTCCCTCATCAAGTAATAGTCCATCGTATCATGATCCAACTAGCCGCATAGCTCACATTTCAGTTGTGCGGCCTTTACCGTAGCTGAGGATGACACCTTCATATTACTGAGTTGTCGCGTCCGATTTTCAATCTTAGCTTGCATTTATGTCATTTGATCGACTGCAACAACTCCCTTTTGCTCTCTAAATGAAGTAGGTTAGCTACTTCTCTAACTTGCCTATAAATAACTATTGTTGACCATCTCGTCTATCAACTCCTCTGCTTCATCGACCATCTTTCTCATTAAAGATCCTCCCGACGTCGCATCAATGGTGTCTCTAGTAGGTGGGTTAACTCCACTGTAAAATATCTGCAGCAGGAACTCCTTGGGTAAATTGTGGTGTGGGCATCTCCTTTACAGGTTCTTGTAACACTCCCATGCTTCATAAATAGACTCCCCGTCACCTTGTTGGAAGTTTGTAATTTCCTTAATTATCTTGGTGGGAAGTATTTATCTAAGAAAGCACGTATTAGCTATTCTCACATCGTAATGTTAGCGGGGCTTAGTGAATAATATCAAGCCTTTATTCTAACTCTAAGCGTGAAAGGGAACAACCTAATTCTCTCTGCATCTTTCAACATCTAGTGATACCTGAAGGTATCACAGATCTTGAGAAAACTCACAATATGAGCATTCGGGTCTTTATTCGCTAGTCTATATAATTGGACGTTCTATTAAAGCATGTTTAAGAGAGCGAGTTCGATTTCAAAAGAGACGACTTGAATAGGCAGTCTAGCCACTCCTTGGTTCGCTAAATTAAACCCTAGCCTCATAAAATCTATAAGCATCCTCTGTTGCTGCCTTCCATGTTTGACTTCTTGATCCATGTTTCCTTAGAACTCCTCGACCATTTGTACTTCCTCGAACTTTTCTTTTTCTTCTTTTCAAGCTTTCATAAGCGTTTGTTCTAAACATGTGATATCTAAATGTAAAGTCTCCATTATGCGACTTGAACCCCTCGTGACTCTTGTGTTCATACAAGAGCATGATTTCTACGTGAATCTAATGAAAACGAAACAAAAATGAAAACTATCGTAATGCCAAAAACTATAGAACCAAATTGCCTTCCCCGGTAATGACACCAAAAAACTTGTTTGCTCAAGGTTACACGCGCTAAGTTTTATTATTTATAACTTTGGTAATTATTGCAAGCGCACGGGTCGTTCGTGTAGTACCTAAGGTGTCGATCCCATGAGGAAGGAAACTAGTCCTAAAATCTAGGGCAGCTAAGTCCGCAATACCTAATTAAAAACTAATGCAGAAAATAACTCAATTGATGATCAAATTTGAGAAATTAAGTGCTACAAGAGTAACCAAATTTCAACCATACAAATAATCCAAAAACTAACCTAGAAATAACCAAGTGAGAAAAAGGGGGATTCAATTCGAAATTAAAGAAATCTAACAATTATGCAAATTTTGATTGAATGGGCCTAGACGGTCTTAGGGTGAATTACTCTCTCTCGAGTTATAACTCTTAACCCTAATTCAAATTATGGAAATTATGATCTCTCGATCTACAATTGATCTAAACCTAAATTAGTTCTGAAATTGTCCACTAACCTACCGGGAGTCTATGCTTGATCTCTCGTTATACAACTCTACTGATTTGATTCAACTCTCTATCTATTGATTTACCTAACTCTCGTTAGCCTAAATGAATGATTTTCACCGGCTCACCCTCTTAGTTTATTGCCAAGTTATTAAGAATCAAAATTGAATCATAATTAAATCGAAATAAAAACCACCAAATAAATTTCATTGATCTCAAGAATCGAAAATACCCGAAGGTGAGTTTACCCAAAAGATCAACACTTAACAACAGTCATCCGATCAATATTTAAATCTCATACAATAACGAAATCAAAATAGCAATAAGGAATACTATTGGAACGGATCTCATAGGTCACAACTACAGTAAACTACCTATTCCAGGAAGTACTTCGCATCAAATGTATTTCCGTGCCTCTCTTCCTTCGTCTCCTTCCTTAATCACTTGATCTCTCTATAGGCCGTTCTCGGATTTCTTTGCAAAAACTCTCTGTTGATTAACTCTCTTGCTCTATCTTTTCTTTTTGGAGGTTGCTAGGTATTGTTCTATTTATTCTATAGTAGCCTTAAGTTAAACTTAGGGTCGAAATGGTTTAAAAAAACTCAAATTTTGAGTTTTCGTGTAATCTTGATGTAGTGCATGATCGTGGCTTTGCGTGTCACGATCATGGTTGGCATTTTAACCAATCTATCACGGTCATGGCCTGAAGTGCATGATCGTGGCCTATCTTGATGCTCTCTATCACGACCGTGGCCCAATGTGCACGATTGTGCCTTAGTTGCTGCTGACTCTTGCTCTTCTGTCACGATCGTGGCCTGTGTCTTTTGGCTCGAAACTCATAGAATCTTCACCGTTCTTCCCTGTTTAACCTGCAACACTAGCACACACATCAAGGTACCTCACAAATATACCAATTAAGCTCAAAGATTCAGACTAACCCATAAAAACACTTAAACACAAAAACTAACCTAATTAAACCCTAAATGTATACTCAACACTCAATTTAACACTAAATTCATAACAAATTAATCCCTAAAACATGATGTAAAACATAACTATCAAGCTCCTACCATAAGCCTACCTTTCCACCTTAACAATCCTCCCTTTTATTTGTAAGCAGTCGATTTTAAAGTTTTGAACTCTAACCTTTTGATGACATCCTGGTTTGATTGATCTTCCACGCAACTTCTTTTAATATCTTCCAATAGTCCTCCATGCAATTGTGTTATAGATAGCATTTGTAGCTTTGCACTAGAGATTCGTGAGAGAGCATCTGTAGCTGTGTTTTCTTTGTCACTCCTATATTGAATTTCGAAGTCATAACCTAGTAACTCAGGTAACCATGACTGTTGTAGAGGAGTTGATAGGTGTTGCTCTAGCAGATACTTGAGGCTTCAGTGATCCATTTTAATAATGAATGTTTACAACTCAAGTAATGGTGCCAATGTTTACTGCCAAGAATTCTTTCTCATACGTCAACGGTCCATAATGTCTTCTTGCTAATGATTTACTGAGGAGGCAATTGAGTGACCCTCCTATTATAACAAATCCCTTATTCCCAAGGCACTAGCATCCTCTTCCACCGAGAACGGTTTAAAGAAGTCTGGAAGAGTAACAAAGGGGAACGTTGCCCTTTCCTCTTCTTGCCATTCCCGATAAGCTATCTTGTCCTTTTTTGACAACTCTGTTAACGATTTTGCTATTGATCCATACCCCTTAATAAATGTCCAGTAATATCCTGTAATTCCTAGGAATCCCTGAAGCTATTTAACATTTTTGGGTTCTGGCCATTGTAGGATCGTTTTCACCTTCTTAGAATTAGTAGTTACTCCTTCCCGTAAAATGGAGTAACCCAAGTATTCAATTTGACGTGCTCCAACTATAACCCAAGTATTTAATTTGACATGCTCCAAATACACACTTGCTTCCCCGTAAGGACATTTGATTATCCTTCAAAATCTGCAAGGTTGTGGTATTATGCTCAATATGTAATTGCAACGATGGACTATCAATTAAAATGTCATAAAAAAGCAACAGAATAAAATGTCTTAATTGTGGCTTGAATAAGTCATTCATCAGTTGTTGAAATGCTGATGGAGCGTTTGTTAACCCAAATAGTATGACCAGAAATTCATAGTGGCCTTAGTGTGTTTTAAATGTCATTTTTGGTATGTCCTCCTGCTACATCCGAAATTGATGGTACCCTAACCGTAAATCCAACTTGGTGAACCAACTAGTTCCTAGTAACTCATCAAACAGTTCTTTAATTAGTGGTATTAGAATTTTGTACTTAACCGTGTGTTTGTTTAGCTTCTATAATCCACACACATTCGCCATGAACTATCCTTCTTCTTGACAAGGACAATAGGCGACACGTAGGGACCATAGCTTTGTCTAATAAATCCTTGCTTCATAAGTTCCTTCATCGATTGTTCAATTATGTTCTTCTGTGTTCCTGAATATCGATATGGTCATATGTTAAAGCCATCAACTCCTTCCTTCAATAAAATCTGGTGATTGAATCTGCGATTAGGTGGAAGATAACTCGATTCTTGAAAGATCGACCCAAATTTAGCCAAAACTTCATTGATTTCATCGAATGGGCTCCACTGTTCCTCATTCAATCTCATATATTGTAGTTGAAACTTAATAAGAATGGATAGCTACATCATTAGTAGATGTTTGCTCTTCGAACGTTGCAGTGTTCTTTGAAAGTCTTTGTATGACACCACTTGTGAGTTTCTCCCAATATTCCCATTCAACGTTACTAACTGTCCATCCTAGTTAAAAGCCATTGTTCATTCCTTAAAATTGCACTAGACATCGTGTAAGCTTGCTAACCATTGTACTCCCAGTATAACATCACATCCTCCCAATGATAAGACCAGTGCACTCATAGAAAATTGTATCATGGTCCATACAAATTTCTCGCAACATTGTCGACACTCCAACTACAATCCTCCGCCCATTGTTATAGAAATGGGTTTTATATCCCGAACCACACAACTCCTTTTCCTGATTACTAACGTATCCACAAAGTTATACGTACTACCGTTATCAATCAAAATATGAATTAGTTTTCTCTAATGTAATCCTACTAGTCTCATCTACTTAAACTCCCTGTTTTCCAATAGTTCCAACATGGCTTGCATTGAGACCCTGGGATAAGCGTCTTCTCTCGGTATCTCTTCAATTTGTTCCTCCTTTCTGTCAACAATCACCTTCTCACTATCTTCATCCTCCGTAACCACATAAAACTGCACCTGTCTCTTTTTACATAGGTGACATATGCTATATTTCTCCTCACACCAGAAACAAAGCCCTTAGCTCTCTTATCATCAAATTCTTTACTACTAATATGTCTAGAAGGTTTAAAAGATCTTACAGATGATTGACGTAATGTTGAGGTGGGTGTTGGTAAAATTCCTTCAAATGTTAAGCTTCTGTGTTGGCTGGTGGTATGTTGCAGTCTCATTACTGTATTAAAATTTCCTCCATTGCCTAAGTTCCTCATAGTGTTTCCTCGACTTAACATGGTACTCCCATTACACATTATTACAGCTTCCTATTTACGGGCTCACATGTAAGCTTGGTGTAGTGAATTAGGTTCATGTAGTTTCACAGTTACACAAATCTCCGATTTGAGACCTTTAATAAAAAACCCAATCAAATACTCTTTTGGCAGCGATAGTCAATTTGAATGATGATCTTTAATAAAGGACCCAATCAAATACTCTTATGGCAGCGATAGACAATTTGAATGATGATCAAATTAAGCACAATGCTCTAGTATTGTCCTTTCTTGTTTTAAGTCTTTGAAGTCCCCCTACTGAATCGTTAAAAATCTATGCATCAAATCTCTATTTAAGAGCTTTGGTGAACTCCTCCCAATCGACCAACTCTACCTTATTACGATTTGTTATGTATAACCGGTGCCACTCTTGGCCCTTTCATCCATATGTAATATTGCCATATGCACCTTTGTTTTCTATAAAGTGTGCTACAGCTGAAAAAATTATTTATAGCAATACAACCATAGTTTAACACTTTCACTATCAATACGGGAAACTCAATCTTGGTCAACCTTTCGGTTTTAAGTTTTCATTCTTCTCTACTCTTAGATGATTACTCTAATAGGGAGATTCTAATAGTTTTGAAGCTGTTTCTTCTGGTTCCTTTCCTTGTTTCTGTAAAATTTGCGAAAATGGAGCTTATATTTCTAACATCTCCTTCTCCATCTTCTCTGTTCTATTTTGCATTTTTGAAAACATTTTCTCACTTTTTGTTTGCATCTCTACCACATTTCTCACATTTTCTTCCAGCCTCCGTATATCAGTAGCTTTCATTCCTTCCGCCATTGTTTCTCCCAAAATCATTTCTCTAATGTCAAACGTTACTTAAATTTGTGGTGATAATGAGAGGTGAACGTAACTTGAGAATAGGTGTGTTTAATACAAATGAGAACAACGCAACAGAAAGAGAGGGGAGAGAGAGAGAAAGAGAAAGAGAAGAAACACATATGAGAGAATTTGAGAAGACAACTATATTTTGTTATAGCTTGGCAATATAGTCGTTAGTGTTGATTATATACACATAGTAGCAAGAGATACAATGTATGATGAAACACAATTACATCTCTAGAGTCTTATTTATACGTTGCGTATTACAACTATTCATGTGTCACAGTTTAAGTCGTCTTGTTCATTGCTTCTCACATCTATTTCATCTTCTACGTTTACTTTGTAACATCTCACCAGTGGTGATTTTGTTTTGGGTGTTGTGAGTTGACGATTGTCAAGGCTTTGCTTTTGATGGATTGTCAATCTTGTTGGTGTTTCTGTTATGCTATGCCTGGGTTTGGCTGGAGAGGAAGTTACTAGAGATGTTAACGTTACATGAAACCTCCATGGTACAAGCATGGAGGAGTAATGATAAGGAGAAACAGTTGTATTTTAGGGCAACTCCATCAAATGGACGATGATGTGCTGCTGGGAGACATGTAGCAACAACAAGAAGTTGGTAGCACAAGGAGATTTTGTCGAAGGCTTGAAGGAGCTAATGGTGGCGACACAAATGAAGATGAGGGCGGCATATAAGATTTCAATTGTTTTAATAGAAGTTATAACACTTAATTAACTTAATAACAAATTAATTAATTTAAGTATGCAGTGCTTAATTAACTTAATAATAATTTAATTAATTTAATATATAAATACATTTTGTAAAATAACAGAGAAGTAGATCGTATATGTTAAGTAATAATGAGACCTACTATTATATATTTCATACAATGAATCCCCTTATCATGTGATGAGAGATTCATACTTAAGATAAAAATTTTTAAAAAATTACATAGTATTTAAATTATAGGAAGTTACTTCTGTCAAAATTTTCCGTCTATTTAGAAAGTTTGTAAACGTTAAGATTTATTTTAAATGTATCACGTTAAGGTTTAAGTTGTATTCTAATATAAATGTTATGGTTAAAGTCCTTTTTTAACGTATAGTTAGATTATAAGACTAGTAAATAAATATACTATCTAAATTTCATATTTGACTTACCTTAACAGTTTTGGTGAGATATAAATTTACATTTGAATGGATAAGGTATTCCTAATACAAACTAACTCTACACAATTGATGTTTTATAATTTTACTTAATTACATTTCACAACTATTATTTTAATTATCTTTATAGTATTATAATACATATTAACCAAATTATTTTTACATTTTATGAATTATTTGTTATTTATAAAGATAATGTAGTTAATATTAATTTTGATAATCATAAAATTATTTAAATGATTTTTGTTAATTTTTTTACTATTATAATTCAAAAACACTTTTGGGGTAATTCTAAATTTTTATATTTTGTAAATTCAAGCTTTATTAGGAAGTTTAAATCTTTATTCAAGTTTAAGATTTGAATTATAATTGTGGGTAATTAATAATATGTTGAATCACTAGACATGTGTCACATAAATATTAACAAATCAGAACTATAAAGAATTTAATTCCGCAATAGACGTTGTAGATGACTCTTCATCAGCCTGTCCGGACTCCAAACAAGCAAGAAAAGGGTCACACCCAAAATCCATTTTCTTTTCAATTTATGTTAGTTTTATACGAAAAAAATATATTAGCAAAAAAGCTCTCTCTCTGCTCTCCGTTTCCCTCCACAGCTCTAAACCCCGTCGCGTGAGCAGTGATCTTTTTCCCTCTTCACATTTTATCCCTAACCAACAGAAAAAGTTAGATCCTATCAAACAATCACATCATTTTTGGTTTTGAACAGAGTGTGAGTTCTTTTTTCTCTTCTTCCTGTTTATGTAATTTTTCCCTTTTCTCTCGGTGGGACTTCAACATCTCTGTCCCAAAGTCAGGCGTCTCGTGTTCTTCTTCTCTTGACGCTTCTCCGTTTGAGGATCGGGTAACTCCTTTGCTGTTGCTTTCTTTTTTTGATTATTTTCCGATTTGATATATTTTTTATATATAAATGATCTCGTCTTCTTGCTTCTTTCTTGTACTATTTAGCGCCTAATTTCCATTTGGATTTTACTTGTATCTTTCTCTAGGGGTCTTGTTTTCTTCTAAAATTGTTTTCAGCTCTTTATCCCTCTTTCAGCCATTCGTTATTGCCTTGTTTGGAGGTTACTTTTGACCTTCTAATCTCCCTTTCTCGTGAATACGACCTGCATTTGAAAATAATGTAATCTTTGATGCAACTGGAACTAGTTTTTCGCTTAGGCTTTTTCAGCTGCGGCTTCCCTTCGTTTATAATGTAGTTGTGGGTTTTAGGTATTTAAATGTTGTAAATTGCAGGGAGTGGCCTTAGTTAATTCAACTTAAATTTCTGGTTAGTTCGATATGAAGCTTCCGGGAACAGGTGGAAGTTTGGTGTTTTTCCATTCTCTTGATTGTGAAATGGCAAATTTTGGTTTCAAACTCTTAGGAATTTTTGAAGGATTGTTTCATATAGCAACTTGTCGCATTATGGAAATGGTTGATTTTGGAACACCGTTGTATTGATGTTTGCAGAGAAGGTCGGTGATCAAAATGAGCCGACCAGCTACTCGCAGCAAAAATAAAAGGAAGCAAGCAGATGATGTCGATACCACTTCTGAAATACTGAGGTACTAGGAACTTGTCTTTCTGTAGGTTGTGATATTGGCGTATTTGGTTACATGAGATGTTACTTCTTCTTTCCTAATTCTTTTTCTTTTGGATTGACCTTTGTATAGGAAAATTCATGCCTCCGGTGAAATAACTAAAGATGATATAAATCAGCTATACATGATCTCAAAACCTGTTTGTCAAGGTTGCCGTGTGAATACTAAAGATAATCCCAACTGTTTTTGTGGGCTGGTGCCACCACCCAGTGGGAGTCGGAAATCTGGATTATGGCAGAAAATGTCAGATATTCTACAGTCATTTGGTCCAGACCCATCTAAGGATCTTCGAGCTTCTGATGACTCACCTGCAGGCCTCACAAACCTTGGAGCAACTTGTTATGCTAACAGTATACTACAATTTCTATACATGAATAGATCATTCCGAGAAGGTGTTTTTTCTGTTGAACCTGGTGTCTTAAAGCAACAACCTGTTTTGGATCAGCTCGCACGACTTTTTGCACAGTTGCATGCTAGTAAATTGGCTTTTATTGATTCAGCTCCATTTATAAAAACACTTGAGTTAGATAATGGTGTTCAGCAGGATAGTCATGAGTTCCTGACCTTACTTCTTTCACTGCTTGAACACTGTTTGAGCCATTCTACCATACCAAAAGCTAGAAGAATTGTTCAGGATCTTTTCCGTGGAAACGTATCGCATGTAACTACGTAAGATGAATGCTGACCTCTGATTTTGTGTTTTTGTTATTTTGCATTGGATTGTTGTTGTCTCCTATGCTTTTCTTTTTTTAAACTCTGAACTCCCCTCATAGTGTTGTTTGTTACTTTTTATTGATGCAGTAATTAGGTCAATGTTCCTTCTCAGTGAATGGGGAAGCACATAATTGGACTGTGATTAAATTTTGAGCATGAAATGTATCTACTACATATAATAATTGGAAAGGGGGCAACAATTGTAACTATGTTTCATAAACCAGCTTTTCAAGCTGCTAATCTTGTAGTTGCATGTTAGGTGTATCAACCATTTATGGATTCAAATATTTCTGTTTAGTTACCTAAATTTCTTTTTGTAAATTTATGCAAATTCTCTCTTTACATTATTGCTATTTGCTGACAGAATTTTTATTTCAGCTATTGAATATATATGCTTGTCTATTCGGTGAACAGGCTTTCTCTTTGTAAACATTTGCTTATTTTCTGTAAATTTTCATCTCTGCAATTTGAAATTGCTCATGGTTTGTTGTAGGCTTAAAAACTCTCCATACTACTGTTACTTTTTGTTAGTTTGTTGCACATTCACTTATTCATTTGTTTCATAGTTCACCAGTGTAACTTTGGATATTGTATGTAACTGATTACTTATAGTCAGTAAGTGTTTTCATTTGTTTCTTTGTCTCTATTGTTTATAATGTAGTGAAAGTCTTATTTGACCATTTATTTTATGTTGTGCATGTAGCTGTTCAAAATGTGGAAGAGATTCTGAAGCATCTTCAAAGATGGAAGACTTCTATGAATTGGAATTGAATGTTAAAGGCTTCAAAACGTTAGAAGAGAGTTTGGATGATTACTTTAGTGTGGAAGAACTTCATGGGGAGAATCAATATTTCTGTGAATCTTGTAAAACCAGAGTTGATGCTAATCGTAGTATCAAGCTCCGGACTCTACCTGTCGTCCTTACTTTTCAATTGAAGCGTTGTGTTTTCCTTCCAAAGGTACACTATCTCGTGCTTAGGGGGCATATCTTCTGTTTGTTATAGCAAAACTGTTTTTTGCATCCTTGTTCTCCTGCACTTAGTTGGAGTTGTTTAATTATCAAACTTATTTGTTAGTGAAACATAGGGATGTAGGGAGTGTCTATAGTGATTAGTTCAGCTATTTGTTTCATTTTCTGTGATTGGATACAAAGTGCTTTAGTCTTATGTTAAATTATTCGGCATACTGAAGAAGATAATGACGGTTGATCGATGTGTTTAGTTTTTCTGATTGGCAAGTTCTTGCAAAAGCATACATTATTTCTTCCTGTTGAAAATCTATTAAATACAAATAACTAGGTTTGTGCTAAAATGTGTTTCCATGCTTGAGAGCAATTTTATTGTTTTTATTTTTTCTAGATTTAGATGCCAAAACTAATTCTTTTCTAGTCCAACAGTTATACTAGCTATAATGGAAAAATATTTCTGCAATTGGTGGTCAAATTTTTAAGGATATGTTTGTTTGTTCATCTGTCAGTAGACTACAACAAAGAAGAAAATCACGTCCTCCTTTTGTTTCCCTGGAGAGTTGAAAATGGGGCGCACGCTATCTGAACCATCACAGACAGACTGGATATATGACTTGTCAGCTGTGTTAATTCACAAGGGAACCGCTGTAAATAGTGGCCATTACATTGCTCATATTAAGGATGAGAATACAGGGCAATGGTGGGAATTTGATGATGAGCATGTCTCAAATTTAGGTTATCACCCATTTGGAGAAGGCTCTTCTGCTAAAGATGTGCCAAGCGAGACTAGTCCATTACAAACTGGTGCAGAAGCAGTAGATGCCAATTGTGTTCAACCTCAGCCTTCAGAGTCTAGTGTTGGTGGATATGGAGCTCGATTTTCATCTACTGATGCCTACATGTTAATGTACAATCTTAGGTGTAATAGGAAGAATGATGAGAGTAGACATATTGTTGGTGCTGTCGACAGTGTTGAAGGGCGTGATGGCTATTCAAGTAACGGCATTTCTCTCCCACCACATATATTTGGCGACATAAAAGAGTTGAATGCATCATATCTTAGTGCTTGTGAACAGTACAAATTGAAGAAGGAGAGTCAGACAAATCAGATTATAGAGCGGAAACAAGAAGTGCGATCAATTCTTTCAGAAGCTCCAGTTCGATTAGCTGATGAACCATTTTATTGGGTTTCTACGGACTGGCTTCGTGAGTGGGCTGACAACATTACCCCGCTGTAAGATAAATTTTATACGAAGCAGTCATATGTGTATGAAATCAATTATATGGCCTGGCTTGTCTATGAATTGTTTCTAGATTCTGCTTCATTTTGCTAAAACACATATGGAGTCAACATTTGTAGATCCTTTTCATTTTGATCTTAGTCTGCAACTATTACTTGCATTTTTGCTTTACTAGTTTAAGGCTAGTGAATAGCTTCCCAAGCTCCATTTAGTTTATTCAATTTGATGCAGTATTCTAGACAATTCTCCTATTCAATGCATTCATGGAAAAGTCCCCATATCGAAGGTTGGCTTTATGAAGCGTTTGTCTGCTGAAGCCTGGACAAAATTGATATCCAAGGTATCTTCATGGCTAACTTGTCTCACTTGCTTAGGTATCATGGTCCCAATTTTGTTAAAGGCATCTAGTACATTCTAGTATGATTGTTGTGAGATCATTAGTGCAACAATTGTTTCATTGAGTGACACTGTTAAAGAATCCTCTTATAGTATTTTATTTTACCTTTTTTAGTTCAGTTGTTTGTTCATCATCTTCCTTCTCTTGTGATCATTCTCCTTGTTCCCCTAATAGGATAATGTTTTTTTAATTGTAGTTTCTTTCTGCCACTGTATTGAAACCCCCAAGAATTCCAATTGTGCTGCTTTGCTATAATTTTTTAATATCTTGTGTAAAATATTGGTAATAATTTTCAGCATAATGGAGGGCCAATACTGAGCAATGATGATTGTTGTATGGCTTGCCTCATTGATCGTGCAAAATATGTGGTCTGTGCCGATAGCTATCGGGATCGGAGAAATTTGATGAGAGATCTTGCAAGTGATGTGCTTTTGGGTAACAACTCAGATGGATCATACTATGTATCTAAGACATGGTATGAATGCAAACCCTTCTCCTTTCGTGATTTCTCCCGTATTACTTTCTTGGTTGTTATAGATGGTTTATAAGTATTAGAGTATCTCATATTGATTAAACATGAAAATGTTAAAGGGGACTAGTTCTAGTCATTTTGGCAATGGTTGGCCCAAGTTTAATTATTGTTAATGGGCTCTATACTCTACCTATATTAAAAATTCTCCAGTTGTCACTCGAAATAAACTCAGTGGTAATCTGGCCGAACCGTTGGGATTGGACATCCAAACGGACAATTGGGAACATATACATATAGGTATGATTTTTGTATATTATTTCTCATAAATGACAAAAATACATATAGGGAAGATAAGCAATAGTTCTACTATTCAATCTCTTGGTTATTGCCTAGAAAGAAGTAAATAAGATTCCATGAAAATAGGGACCAGAAATGGAAACGATAAAATGATATTTTTAGGAAATAAATTATTGAGTAAATAAGGAAACAAATAAAGTAATAAAATTGAAAATATTCTTCTAATACTTCCCCTCAAGTTGGTGAGTAGATGTTAATCATTTCCAACTTGCTGCTTAACTCTTCAAATTTGACTCTAGTAAGTGCTTTTGTGAAAACATTTGCAACTTGTTTGCTAGTGGAAATGGGAGCTAGATCAATCAATCTGGAAACAACTTTCTCCTTTATGAAATGATGATCCATTTCCACATGTTTGGTTTTATCATGATAGATAGGATTCTTTGCAATCCCAATAATTGCTAGGTTGTCACACAACATCCTCATTTGAGGCTCTACTTCTCAATGCTAGTGCTTTATACTCAGCATCTGCACTGCATCTGGCAACCACTGGTTGTTTTTTACTTCTCCAAGTTACCAAGTTACCCCACACAAAGGTACAATAACTTGTTGTAGACCTAGCAGTTAATGATCCAGCCTAATCAGCATCTTTGAATACTTCAATACTCCTTGTCTCACTTTTCTTGAAGAATAATCCTTTTCTAGGAGTCATTATCAAATACTTCAAGATTTTGAGTATTGCATCCATATGTTCCTGTTGAGGGTTGCTTATAAACTGACTAACCACGCTCACAGGAAAATTATGTGAGACAAATAGATCAATTTTCCAACTAATCTTTGATATCTCCCTATATCTACTGGTGTGCCTTCTTTTTTAAGACTCAATTTATTAGTTGATTCTATGGGTGCCTCAGTAGGCTTTGACTCTATGATCCTATTTTCCTATAAAAGGTCAAGTGTATACTACTTTGGGACACTGAAATGCCCTTACTAGATCTGGCCATCTCTATCCTCAAAAAGTATCTCAAATAGCCCATTTCTCTACCTTCGAATTCTCGAGCCAAAGCACCTTTTAGCTCCTTTATGCCTTCCCAATCATCACCTATAATAACAATATCGTCAACATAAACTATAAGAATAGTCATTTTATCACTAGTTAGTCGTCGAAAAAACAAGGTGTGTTTTGGTCGAGGAAAGCCCTGACAAAGTTGGCTTCGCCTTTTTCTCTTCTGTAGCCTAATCTTCTAAGGCGAGGCCACCTTATATCTATATCTATTCAGGTATAGGCTAGGAGAGGAAAGTGGGTATGAGGGTTCCTTCCACTTGAGGAAAGACCTAGGTTGATTGATGCTGTGGATGGTATAAACTCTGGTTTCCATTTTCTAACAATGAAAAAATGTCCAATAATTTCCCAAGGGAAAGATCATCCTTCAATGAGTAGAACCTCAACGGATAGAAACTAGTCCAGCATTTCGAAGCCGTTTTCCACAGGTCTCTTATACCTTGGTCCAGTCTTTTGTGTCTCACCTCTTTTCCTAGTTGGATTCCAATCCGAGAGCACTATTAAAGTTTTTCAAAGGTGTATTTTGATGTAGGTCTGCTTTTGGCTTAGATCAACTTAAGTTAAAGTTAAATAAATGGAGTCTTCGTTGTTTCGCTTCTGCTTAAAGAATCCAATATGAAACTTCATACACCTTAAAATTCATAGGATAGGATGAAAAGAGAGTTTTTTGAGGCTCTTATACTCATTATGCCTAGCATTAAATAGACTAGATATTCATCTTATCAATAGATCAATATAATATCTTAAATCAATGGTGGGTTCGATTGAGCAACTAAATTGGACCGAACCCTTTGTCAAATTATTGTTCTCTTGTTTCCTAAAAGGCACAGATTAACACAAAAACGTGGTGATTGTTTCAAGCCGTAGATTGATTTCTTGAGCTTGCACACCCTCTGAGGATGTGTAGCTCCTTGTAGTCCTGAGGTATTTTACTGTGCATCTTTTCTTCAAGATCACCATTGAGGAAGACATTTTTTAACATCTAACTGATATAATGGCCAATTAAGATTTGCAGCTGGTGATAATAGAATCTTAAGAGTAATGAGTTTGGCTACAGGTGCAAAGGTCTCTGGGTAGTTAATCCTATGCATCTATGTAAAACCTCTAGTTACAAGTCTTGCTTTGTACCAGTTAATACTTCCGTTAAGATTATAATTCATGGTGAACACCCATTTACAGCCAACCTCTGTTTTTCCCTGTGGCAAATCTGTTACTACCCAGGTCTAGTTCTTCTAGAGTGCATTCAGCTCATCATCTATAGCTTCTCTCCACTTGGGATCCTTCACTGCTTCTTGGAAATTTTCAGGTAATTTTTCAGTAGATAACTAAGTCATAAAAGCCTTAAAATGTGGTGATAGCTTGTTATAAGAAACAAAATTGTTGATTGAATGCTTTGTACAAGATCTTACTCCCTTCCTTAGAGCTATTGGCCATCCTAACTCTTTAGAATTTGCAGTAGGTTTTAATTACTGGCCTTGCTTGGGAAGTGTGATGGACTTTTCTAGTTCTGCTTCACATCTTACCTGCTGTTTGTCTTTCCTCTTTGGGTAAAACTGTGGTTGCACCTCGGGATTTTTGTCTTCTTGTTTATCCACCCTAATTTCAGTATCCTTCTGTTCATCACATTCATTGTTTTCTATGCAATTCTAATTAGGTTTGTGATTGGAATCGGCCATATTAGTAGCTTAAACGGGAATTGTGGTGTGAGGATTTTGTATCTCAGGTCTGGTGTTATCAAAATTGTGTGTTTTAGAGATGGTTTCATAAGAATCGGGTCTGGTTTGATTAGGACTAGGGAAAATAGAGGTGTTTTTAGGAGAATTTGTCCCTTACAGGTTTGGTTGAGTCATGGCTAGGTGCAGAAGGTAGAATTTCTTAGTGTAGTGTGTCCGGTGAGCCATCTTGGATAATAGGCTTGCGTTTCAAAGGTCACGTTCAAAGTAACAAAATAACGATTTAGAGTAGGAGAGAAACACTTGTAACCTTTTTGAGTAGAAGAATAACCCAAGAAAATACACTTATGGGCCCTAGGTTCAAGTTTGCCACAATGGTAATTACGCACAAAGACAACACATCCAAAAATCTTTTGAGGTAAAGTATTAACAAAGGGAATTGAGGAATAAATCTCAAGTAATTTTTGTAAAGGTGTACGAAACCCCAAAACTTTTGATGGCGTTCAATTTATTAAATAAGAAGTGAGAATAGCATCCCCCCAAAAATGATTTGGACTTTATTTATTAAATAAGCATAAGTGAGAATCGTATCCCCCCAAAGATGATTTGGAATATTTGTTGTGAGCATAATAGATCGAGCAACCTCAAGTAAATTTCTATTTTTTTCTTTTTGAAACACCATTCTGTTGTGGTATATTAGCACATGAGGTCTGATGTATAATACTATTGTTGGCTAAAAATTGACCTAAGGATTGGCTTAGATATTCTTAACCATTATCACTTTGTAAAATTTGGATTTTTGTGTGAAATTGGTTTAGTGTAAAGGAATAAAATTCCTTAAGTACTTGAAAAAGTCTGCTTTTTATTTCAAAAGATATACCCAAGTCGATCTTGTATGATCATCAATAAAGGTTACAAACCATTTAACATTGTTTTTGATTTTGACCCTTGATGGCCCCCAAACATCACTATGAATGATGGAAAAAGGCTTAATGGGTTCATAGGCTCGGGGTGTATAAGAATTTCTGGTGTGTTCAGAGAGTTGATAGATTTCATACTGAAAAGAAATTTCCCTCTTATTGAAAGAAGTTGGATATAACTGCATCATGTAAGATAAACTAGGGTGGCCTAACCTATAGTGCCGAAGTGCAATTTCTTCATTGGAAGATAAAATAACATGAGCTTTAAATGTAATATAATCCATCAAACTCCCTAGCATTACCAATCCTCTTCCCTGACTCCAAATCCTGGAAAACACAAATATCTGCAGCAAAATTAGTTGTGCAATTATGTTCTTTGGTAATCCTTTTCACAGATAACAGATTACAACCCAAGCCAGGCACATAAAGAACACCACTTAAGATTAATTTATCAGCAATTATAACAGTTCCAATCCCCTGAACTTTTAGAACTTGTCCATTAGCTACCTTAACAGTACTATGAACAGGACAAGGCTATACATCAACAAGCAATGACTTATTACAAGTCATATAATCATTAGCCCCTGAATCAACAATCCAAAGAGCACAATTTGGGGTTTAAGCCCCTAAAGCAGTACTAGTATTACCTGTTTGGACCATGTTACTTGTGGATACAACCATTTCAGCCTTCAAATTATACTTGCTAAGAATTTTCCTTGGCAACTTCTTTGCTCACTAATATGTTATGTCCCTCGGTCTTGTCACCAATAGTAGCTATGTAGCTTTTGTTCTTAGCCTTTGATTTGTTTTTCTGATTTGGAGGTTTTTCATGAATCTTCTAGTATGTGTCCTTCGTATGTGCACCTTTTTGACAATGGTCACACTAAGACTTACCTTGTTTTTTCTTAGATTTTGGCCCATTTGTTCCTTTGATGGCCATGACTGAAAATTCAGAGGGATGTTTATTGCTTGGAGTGCCTTGCATCATCAACTTTCTACTCTCTTCACATCTCGCCAAATTGACTGCCTCCATAATGGTCCCGAAAGAAATTCCTACACGTTCTCTTTCCACAATTTTCTTTTAGCACGCCATATCTTCACTACAAGCCCATTGATGTGGGTCATAGACGTCTAGTTATTGCCACAATTTTACCAACGTGGTGTAATAACCAGTGATTGATTTTTCACTTTGTTTAGTTTCCCCTAGAATTCCTTTGATCTGAAACAGAGCAGTGGTATTTTCTATAGTGGCATACGTCATTTTGACATTCTCCCATATCTCTTTGCAGAGGTTGCAAGGACAAACTGCTCACCAACCTCAAGAGTCATGTAATTAACCAACCAGCTCGTACTTGGTTGTTTTTGGTCATCCACGCCTCATACGATTGTCAGATATTTCTCCTTCCCTCTCCCTCTTACGAACATAAGCATGCTATGGGACCATTGTAAATAGTTGTTTCCATTCAGCCGATGGTTGGTTACCACTGATAGCTACGTGTCAATGTTGTTTTGAGAAGAGGACAAGTTTCCTGTGCCAATACTGGTGTTTGACGTTTCTGGGATCGATCTTAGTGGAGTGTTGCCTGACGAGCCAGTGGCAGAATT
>JAOSBN010000006.1:12429798-12441935 GCA_027563595.1 Erythroxylum suave
CCTGTGGCATAATTCCCCCCCCCCCCCCCCCCCCCTCGTCTGAATGTCCAGTCCCAACGGTCCAATCCGGTTACCATTGTGTTTATTTCAATTGACAACTAGATGTTCAGTCCTAGTTGCACTTGAGGGGGAGTGTTAAGAGTATCTCATATTGACTAAACATGAAAATGTTAAAGGGACTAGTTCTAGTTACTTTGGTAATGGTTGATCCAAACTCAATTCTTGTTAATGGATTCTATGCTCTACCCATATTAAAAATTCTAATAATGAGCTTTGCTTGGAAGTTAAGTGATCATGAGAAGAACATATTGTTTTAGATGAGCTGCTTTTAATGGTGTTGTTCTCTGTGCTTTGGTTTGAGCTCATAGGCTTCCGTTATGCTTCTATCTTTTGTCCAGTGTCCATCTTGCATACGTATCTGTTGAGTTGCTTTTGTTTGAGAATATATTTAAGGCCTGAAATTGTGAAACAATGTGTATTTGGATGTTCCTTTGTATCTGAAGGAGCTTTTTTGTTTTTTGTGGGAGGTTAATTATACTAAGTTCTTATTGTAGGTTACAACAGTGGGTTAGAAGAAAAAGCATTGACGCTCCAAGTGAAGCTGACGCTGGACCAACAGCTTCAATTAGGTGTCCTCATGGGCAGCTGCTGCCTGAGCAAGCACCTGGTGCAAAGCGAGTGCGTGTTCCTGAAAAACTCTGGCTCTTCTTTTATGAGGATGCCATTGCTGTGAAGCCTGATGAACCTTTGGGTTGTACAACTTTTCGTTCAGATTTTGAGCAGTGTCCCCAATGCAGCGATGAACTTTCTGAAGTTGCATCATTAGAGGATTCTTTAAGGTCATTTGCATTTCTGTTAGAAGTTGCAGAACCTACTAAGATATTGAGTTCTTAGTTATCTAGAGGAAAAAAGTTGTTTATTCCTTTCTCCACATTGCAGAGCAGTAAAGCTAAAACATCGGCAGAATCATGAAAAATTGGCTACAGGGAAAAACATTCCCTTGTCTTTGGACTGCAAGTATTACTTGGTTCCTTCTACATGGCTCACGATATGGAGAAATTACGTCAATGCCGGTGGCAAGAATGTTTCTTCATCATTGCAGCCTGAAACACTAGATATGATTATTGACTCACTGAAATGTGATAAGGTGAATTGCAACTTCTGGAACGTTCTTCCACCACAATCGTAATAATTCTGAAAACTCTTTTATTTTTTTTGACTGAAAGGCAGCAAGTTGTTTGTGTAGGATAGATGGGTTTGATATCCATTCTCAAAGTTTCATTTGATATTTGTCAACAGTCTCTTTTGAAACTAGGCTTTTTGTGAAAGTTTTGATGAAATTTGTAAGAATGACATCAGCTGGCTCCAAGTACAAGGCAAAGGACTCATGCCTCTAGGTTTATGCTAGAATCATCCTAATCAGGATATAACACTTTTTCTGGGTGTTTTTTCTGTTTTTTGAATTATTATTTTCACCATTTCTTGAACCTAGTAACTGATTTTAAATTTTCTGTTCTTTTGTTGCTTATTTTATTTCTTGGATCAGCATCTGCGGCTCCTAGAGAGGCCTCCAGATCTGGTTTACAAGCGTGGCATGCTTTTCCAGAAGAATTCTCTGGTGAGTATTATTACTGAGTTAATGCATTGGGTGATGGAGAATGGGATTAGTTTACGTATTAACGGGTAGTAGTTATGTGCCTCTCTTGATTTCCATAATGATTTTGGGGTTGTTTTATTTAATAGTCAGTTCTATTCTATTTTTTGTGTTTGTCGGTCTCCTTTATAGGAGCTGGATTAGTATTGATGTAGGACAAATAGAAGTATTATTAACTAGTAGCTAAAAATAACAAAATTAGGAAATATCACTGATATTAGGCTGTTGGAATATCAACTTTCAAGCTTGGACTTTGGCTAGGAATGCTGAAATTTTAGATTTTGTATAACTGGAATTTTAAGATTTGATTGCTGGAAATTTTGGCTTTAATATACTGGAAGTTGGGATTTTGGTTGTTGGAATTTTGTGGTGAACACAAAGAATGAAAGGTAGGAAACTAGGAATTACTCATAAGACTTAAGAATCACTTTTAGAAGAAAGCATCACACCTTCTAGTTGAAAACTCAAGTTTGTAAAAAAATTCCAGATTGCTTATTCTTGATGAAGAGTTGAACATACATATGGGAAAAGGATCTTAATTTAAATTCTATTACAATAGAAATTCTGTAAGTCCTATACAACTAGGATGGCATATCTAAAATAGAACAACATATACTACTTCAAATCTAATAAGGGATCCTAACACAATCTAAATTTCAGCCTACTTTGATGCCAATTAATACTTTTATATATTTTGATTGTATTTCTGGTTTATGGAGGGAAATAAGAAAGTTTTGCATAAGTTCAGCTTTGGAAAATGTGATGCTTTCTTTTAGGATTGATTTGTAAGGCCCATGAGTGGTTTCTAGGAACTTATTGGTATGATATTAGTACTTTCCTTGGAGTGATTCCTAGTTCTTCTTACAAACCCTAGAAGTAATTCCTAAACCAACCATCTATTTAAAGTGCAGCAGATCAAATTTACAGCTTATACATTTTTTCATCAAAGTGTTGGCCGCTCTACATCACATGGATATATTGCATGGGTCTGCATGCAATTTTTGTTTCTCCTGAATGAGCCTCAGTAGAACTGAGCCTCCTAGAAGTAGGATGGAATAGTTCTCCAGAGATTCAGTGATTGTAGTTTGGGCCTTCCTTTCAATCAATATGCACAAATTTGCTTGTTAGGAGATACGTTCTTTTAATTCCTATTGCAATACTTCGTAACGCGTGTGACTTTAAAGAGTCCCAAAGGGCCATTTTCATGTGACTGGTATTTGTGGAAAAAAAGTTGCTTCATTTGTTCAGAAAAAGTGCCTTTAAGCCTGCTCTTCCTTCAAGGAAATTAGTTTTTGTTTGATGCTGTTAATAGAATTGCAGTAACTGTTCTGAGTTGTCTAATACAACACTTTTCTTTTCTTTGTACGGTCCTCCTTTGTATTGTAGACAGATAGGTTAGCAATCATCACAGAGAATGACTGGAACGGCTTCTGTGAAGAGTGGGGTGGTAACAAGGAGAAAGGCATATCTGCAATAATTGAGACAGGTAATGTTTTGGAAAATAATTTGGCTGGATCTTATGAAGGTAATCCAGTGTCTGATGAGAATGTTAGTCCTCAAGATGAAGTAAATAATGGGCACGAGACAAAAAGCCCTGTCATTAAGACTTTTCCAGAGGTAATGGAAATTTACCTTATTCAAGCTTTCAATGCTGATATATGTTTAATTAGGATAGCAGTAATTGAGATATATCTTTTTTATTTTAAATTTATACTATTCTTACTTGACGTGAATCATTCTACTAGATCTGTGCTGATTGCATTGGTGAAAGAGAAAGTTGTGAGTTGATGCAGAAGCTTAACTACTACAATGAGGATATTCATGTCTCTCTGGTTCGTGGTAAAGAAGCTCCAAGATCGATTCTGGAAGCATCTGAAACAACTTGTGAACCAGATCGAAGGGCCTCTAAGCGCTCTCGAAGGACCAATTATGGGAATGCAGTAAATTTAAAAGTTTCTGGTTCCACATCAATATATCAATTGAAAATGATGATATGGGAGTCACTTGGGGTAAGTTGCAAAGAGCGGATTCAAGAGTGAAAAAACTACTCATTTATTGTTCACTTACAGTGTTTTTTTAATTTAAATTTTTATTTGAAAATAAATTTGAGAGTTTATTTAATCTTATATCTTACATTCTTTATATGCAATTTCTATTTTGGCACAATTTACAGTTCGTGCTACAGTGAAAATTCTGCTAATTTAACCCTCTTAATGACAGGTTTCAAGCTTAGAGATAGGTTATTTTTTCTCCAAATTTTGTGATACTATAAAGGTGGAATAAAACCTAGTGAATCAACCCATGAACTAAAGGGAATCGGACAGGCTTGGTAGAATTTGTATGCTTACATGTTTTCTTACTAGGTAGTTAGGTTTTGATGTCTACCTATGAATTTCCATCGTAAAGCTCCAGTTCTTGTCTTTTATCGTTGATTTGTTTGACTTGTCAGATATCATGGTTTCTTCTAGATTTGATCTTGAAGATAGAAATACGTTCCAGGAGAATTGACGTATTGGGTTTTAGGATAGATCAATTTCTTTGATACTGAATCTAAAGAAGGGTGCAATATGGTTTATGTATTAAAAGATGGAAACATAACTTGTCAAATATTTACATTGGTAACTGCCCCATATGGATGCAAAATTCTGTCTAGTTTCCATTCTTTTCTATTTGTTTGAATTAAATGTCACACACTGCTAAAATTATCGGATGTGATCAAATTTTTTTGATATTGCAATACTCAAATTCATGCAGGTAGTCAAAGAGAACCAGATACTCCACAAAGGTTCTAGAATAATTGATCAGGAATGTGCTACTCTTGCTGACTTGAATATATTTCCTGGAGATAAACTCTGGGTGCAAGACTCGGAGATCCATGAGCATCGAGATATTGCTGGTAAGCTACTGAAACTATTGCTAATCATATGCAATGGGTATTTACAAAGGAGCGGATGTACAATTTAAGTCAAAAAAATATTACTGAGATTGCTTCAAACAATGGCATAATAATTATTGTAGAAGGGATTGGGGTAAATCGTTGGTGAAACTTTGAATAAAGTAAAGCAATGTTTCTACTTTTCTTTTCTTTAGTTACTAAGTCATTGACTTGTTGGGATAAGTTTTGGTTGTTCAGAATTGTAGATGGAACATTATGATATATGCTTATGCTTATTAGCAATATATTTATATGGACTAAATGTACGAGCAATTTACAGGGATCCAATATGGAAACTGCGAGTGTTTTGATCCTGAATTCTCTTCATCTGACTCTTCACACAGTTTCTGTGTGCATGTCTTTCCAATTGTGCAGTTGATAGGCATTTAGAACATTGAGCTTCACCATGTACTATATGTCTTAGTTTATTGTACTGGGCAATTTATTTTGGGTATTCTTAACTTGGGAATTTCTCACTACAGAAGCAGTCATTACGTTCACTAATTACCACCATGCTAATATTTCATCAGATGAGCTTGCAGACCGGAAGATGGATGAACAGCATGCTGAGGAAGGGTTTAGGGGAACACTTTTGACTTCAAATATCTCGTCTTAAGTTGTCTAGTTTGTATATTTTTGTCCATACTGGCTTAAGATCTTGTAGATATCGAATTTGGAAAATTCCTTAATCTTCAACCTGCATAGTAGAGGTATGATCTATATTCTTGTTCCAAGGCTTTTCCTTTTTATTATTGTAAACAACCATCTACTATAAGTAGGCTTTTGTGTGTACTGTACGTGCAGATATCTTCCTCATTTATGTTATTGGTACAGTGCTGTTACTGTTGTAGTTAAGAATCTCTAGATCTGTAGCCGCAAGTTCACACCCATAAATACAGACCTGTCCAGTTGTTTCTGCAATATTGTATTTTCCTTGTAATTCTTTCCTTACCGAAATCTTGTTGTGCAGAACCATTGGCTCAAACTGGTGGATTTTGGCTTGCATTTGTAAATGCTGGTTGATTCGATTGTACAATGCCAGAGACAGTTGTAACATTTTGTACTTGGAACACAATGTTCCCCTCCTGGAAATTGTTGCCAGCAATTGGGACTGAAAGATCCCTTTAGTTACGCCAAAAGTTGTATCTTGAGTAGATGGGAGTTTGGAGTACCTATGGGGGTACTTATATTGCCCTGCCTTTTTATTCTGCCTGATCCACAGGTGTTCTTTCTTTTGGATAATTGATGAAAATAACAATGCAAGGAAGTGTAAATTATTTGAATTGGATAATTCTTGGAACAATGAGACAGCTGGAAAGTAAAAATTGTTGATATCTTAAGCTAAACCTCAATTAACAGTTTCCATTAGCAGCTCAGTTTATGGACAGCGTTGTAAATGTAATGGTTGATTTAGTTGGAATTGCAAAATGTTACACCTAAAACAAGCAATCGAGATTTCAGATTCTGCTCTGCAGTTGTCTGGAGATGTTAAGAGGACTGTATTGTACTTTTGTGTGTTGCCAAGAATATTCAAATCCAGCGCCTCCGCGAGTTGTTTGTTCCTCTAAACCACCTGTCCCAACTGTCGTCAACTGGGCCTTTGGTCCTGTATTTTAGTTACATTAACGGATGATCAGGCAAAATCTAACCTAACTAGGGAGGAATACAAACTAACTCAATCTTACAATGGAAGCAGCGGATCAGCAGCAGAGTCAACACTGGATAAGAGTCTGCGACGCAAATCATGCTATTATTTGGATGGCTATACCTAGCATAAAGGCATGGGAATGTAACTTACCCTTTGCAGGCAACTGAGGATTGGCCTAAGGACTGAAGCTGATCCAGTTCCTCCTAGCATAGCATACAAAGCATTATCTATCAGAAGGGATCATTATGATAAATAAATAGATAACAGACGTACCTGAAAGAGATCGATTTGGGTTTGAAGTTGGGAGAGGGCAGCAGCAAGCCGGTGCTTGCCGAAGGAGGCGCTAGGCCCTATTTTCCTAACAAGCGATGAGGGAGAAGACAGCAGTGGCTTCGACGTCAGCGATTGTTGCTGCTGCTGCTCCTCCATTGATCCACGGCAGGGAACGAAGAACGGAGGAAGCACGAAAGAGAGAAAAAGGAGGACTAAAGGGAGTTGTTGAAGCTGAATTGATGATTAGAGAATCTGGTCAAAAATGATTTTTATATATTTGACAGAGTTGACCAATAGGCGTGCCACAGCGCAGCATCGCTAATAATTTTCTTAGACATAGTTAGTAGGCAGGTAAAGGTTAGGTGAAAACACATATATGTATTTTTTTTTAAGTTAGTAGGAAAGGGAAACCATCAAAAATCAAAATATCTTTCAATTACTTTAGCAAATTAATTGAAATTTATTTTGTAAAATAAAAATATTAAAGACTTGAGCTAAGATAAGATTTATTCTTAGACACATACTGCGCCTTTTCAAATGCCTAGGCTTCGTTTATTCCGCGAGTACTAGCCTGGCTATGGCTGTGGCCAACCAAATTCTGTCGCCCTCCTCCCTTCGGCGTCGTCATGTCATTTTAAACCCATCTTTCTGCGCCAGATGCATTGCTACTGCTCGGAGCCACCAGAAGGGCAAGCCTAAGACGGCGTTGGTGAAGAGAGACAAAGAGAAGAGGAGAACTCGTTCAGTCAAGACTTATGACCTGGTAGACACATTTAACCAATTCGATTTTCTTTCCAATCAAACTCATGTTCCTGTTATGATCCGCGAAGTTGTCGACGTCTTCTCTTCTTTATCGCTTCGCTCCTTCGTCGATTGCACTCTTGGCGCCGCCGGCCATTCCTCCGCCGTCTGTACTCTCTCGTTCTCTCCTCTTCTAAAACTTGTTTGGATATTCCACAATTTGAGTTTAAAGTTTAGATTTTCGGGATGACAGATAATCAAGTCCCATCCTGAATTAGAGTATTGTATTGGAATGGACGTTGACCCAGTTGCACATTCAAAAGCTAGACCTCAAATTAATGGTTTTTTGGATTTTCCCGCTCATTCAAAGTTGAAAACGCATACCTTCCTCAACAACTTTAGGTATATCAAGTCTGTGCTTCGTGAAGTGGATGCCAGTCTCTTGAGCTCTGGAGTTGATGCCATCTTGATGGACCTTGGCATGTCATCGATGCAGGTTTGATGTCACTCTCTCTATGTATTAATCTTTTCTTTACCTTTTCAATGTGTACTCCAAAGTTTTCTCTTGCTTTTTCCTTTTCCTCAGGTGAATGATCCTGAAAGAGGATTCAGTGTGCTTGCTGATGGACCACTTGATATGCGGATGGATCCTCGGGTATATCTCTCATGTCCCGCATGTACCGTTTCGAGGATCAAGAATACATCTTCGTCTTCATTTGCATTATTTGTCCTTTTAACCATTCCATGTCACTTAGAATTGGTTACTTTTTCAATTCAATTTCAAAAGTAGATTTGCACTGGCTTATAATCTGAAATTACTATCATTGAAATTGAATCTGGTTGGAAGAGGATAATATTTTCAAGAAAATTTTGGTTCCTTTCACATTCTTTCTTGGCATTTTGTTCTTGCCTCCTGAGTTTATAGCTGCCCATTTTTGTTTATTTCTGGGCAATCTATTCAATGGGGTGTTAATCTTCAACTCGTACTGCCACGGACATAACATCTTGTATTTTGTCCTTAATGTCATAGTGGTGATGTTGGCTTTGCAAGGCTGCTTATTTCATATCTTGTGTATTTTGGCTGATGTTCATGGCATATCATACTATCAGTTTCTTTGATTTGAGGGATCAACATCTCACAAATTTTTGTCTGGACTCTTCATTTTCTCTTTGCTTGTTAATAGAAGAAGAACCTGTAGGATGTATGTCGTGTTGTTTGTGTCAGAGTTAGAAAAGTCTTCATAAACTGACTGGAAAAGTTATATTACAGGCAAGTTTGAAAGCTGAAGACATACTGAATTCCTGGCCAGATTCTCAAATTGGTAAGATTTTGCGGGAGTATGGAGAAGAAAGCAATTGGCGCTTACTTCAGAGACAGATTGTTCAAGCTCGCCTTCGTGGTGGGTTGCATACCACTGGTGAGCTAGCAGATCTTATTCGGAGTTCAAGTGGTGGAACAAAAGGTCAGCTGATTATCTGTTTATTCATTTCATGCTAATTGTTATGTTGTTTTCTTATATTATGTTACGGTCTAATTGCAAGATATGGGACTTGAGTCTCATATCGGTCAAATAAGGGGCTGATGTGGAGTTTATATAGGCCTATAGGCTCTTCCACCCTTTGAGCTAGCTTTTGGGATTGGTCTCTCCCATAAGACCTGTGTCATATTACTTCTTCAATTGAGGTTTACTAAAATGTAACAAATTGCTCCGTTGGAAGAAGCCAAGGATTCGTTGAAAATGTATGCATGGAATACGTTGAATGAATAAACAAATTTTGGTTTAATTTCTACAGGAGGAAGGCAAGGTTGGATGAAGACAGCTACAAGGGTGTTTCAAGCTCTAAGGATCGCTGTTAATGATGAACTTGGTGTATTGGAGAAGTCCCTTCGTACTTGCTTTCAGTGCCTTGCTCCTGGAGGAAGGCTTGCTGTCATTTCCTTCCACAGTTTGGAGGACAGGATTGTGAAGAAGACATTCCTCGACATTGTTGAGAGTGATGACAGAGATGACAATGAGGGTGAAGAAGATGGCAGGGAACGCAGAAAACTTAGAAATGAAACTGAGGCTAACGAAGCCTGGATCAAACAGACAATACGTGGCTCCAATGGAGCAATCCTCACTAAGAGGCCAATAACACCATCTGAAGAGGAAGAAAGGTTGAACCGTCGGTGTAGGAGTGCGAAGCTCAGAGTGATCGAGAAAGCTGGATGTTAGACTAACTTAATCCCTTAGGCCTTTTTGTTGGGCTGCCTTGGATCTTTACCCTACAGGCTTAACCTATATGAATTGTTTGCACATTTAGTTGCTTGTAGGCACCTGTAGTTTCTTCCATTTGTTGGCAAAGCAACTAAAGTAGATTATTTCTTCCCCATCCTTTTCTAGAATGTGACTTTTAGGGTAGTTTGTTGGAAATAGTGTGAATTGATTCAAGAGTCTTTCTTTAACCATCAAAAGTCCTTTAGAATTAAGTGAAGTATTTATATTTGTATTTAAAGAGATGATAACCACCTCGATAAGTAACATAATTCATAGTCAAAATGAAATAGAGAAAAGTTTCTTTTCATTCTCCATTCTTTATTGTCTCATTTCTCAACAAAGTGATATCATAGCCATGTTTAAAGTGTAGAGAAGGGTGTTGTGAAAAACGTAAGAAATGGCAAATAGTAGATTCACTTCCTTTCAGTTTTCTCAAGGAAAATCAGAAGAAATAGTGTCTACACATGAAAGCTTTGCTTGGCTTTACAGATGAGTGAGAAGCTATAGAAAAAGGCTAGGAGAAGTCTCAAAGTGAACAAAACTTATCTCAAAATTGTAAAGAAGCCTTGTCCAAGATAAAAAAGAAGAATCAACAAGCTTTTATTCTTATCTGTCAGTGTTTGGATGAAGGTAGGCAATGCTACTAGTTCAAAGGAAGCATGTAATATTTAGAAAATTCTTTTCAAGGTGTTGATAAAGAAGAAGGTGAGACTTTAAACACTAAGCGCTTTTGAAGTTTTGAAAATGAAGGAATATGAGCCAATTTTGGATTAATGTACAGGAGTGAAAATAACTGTAAATGAATTAAACAGACATGGAGATAAGATAAAAGATGTTCATGTAGTGAAAACATTTCGTTCTTTAACTCCCAAATTTGATTTAAGTGATGTGTCTCATTGAAGAGTCTCAATAACCATCAAAGAATTAGAAGTCTCTTTACAAGCCAATGAAGAAAGATTAAGAGAAGACAAAAAGAGTTACTGGAGCAAGTTCTCCAAGTTAAGACTATTCCAAAGAATGATAGAGGAGAAAAGAATCAATTTAAAGGAAATGGACTACGGAAAGGATGTCGTCGTGACTTGTATAAAAGAGAGAGAGGGAATAGAATAGAGACAACACAAATAATGAGGAGAGAAGTTAACCATCACAAAGAGAGCATGAAATAATAAGAGCAAGAGAACCAAACAAATATTCAAATAAAAATGGAAGGGGATTCAGATCCTCTGTTCTACTAATACTATACCAACCCTGTGCCGCGATTAACACGTCGTCGTTTGGTTTAAAAATGGGACAGACTCACATTCTGGCTCCAGCGTATTAACTCTGACGAAGCCACGAAACCGAGCCAAAGAGAGGCATCCCACGTTTGATGTTTTACCTTTAATTATATTACTTACTATTATTATAATTATAAATTAATTTCAACTTGAAATTTAATTCTTACATGAATAAAAATATAATAATTTATTTTATTATATTTTTTATTAATCGTTATTATTAGTAAAATTATTTCTGTTCTTATAATAAATTTCCTTATTGTAATTTAATTATCTTAATTAAATTTATTTCCAATATTATTATTATAATGCTTATGATATTTTATCAAATATTTTATTATTGTTACGATAACTAATTTTACTATTCTTATTAATGTTTTTATTCTCATTTTTATTTACTATTATTATTATTATATTTCTGCAAAAGTATATATAGCTATTATATATTAAATTCAATAATTTTAATTACATATATTATTATTATTATTAAATTCCTTACGATGATTAAATTTATTATTCTTTAAATTAATAATTATTGCTATTAATTTTCAAGTTAATGTTAACAAGATAATATTATTATTAAATTTTTTAATTGTAGTCGTTTTTATTGTTACATTTATTTGTATAATTATAATACAATTCCTTATTATTATTAATTATCTTCTTTTAACTATTAAATATATAAATTTTATTAAATATATTTATTATTATAATGGCTAGATATTATTATTACCCATAATATTATATAACAGGAATGTCGCGATCGTGTCCCACCACGATCGCAACTGCTCGTAGTCACGGGGGTGACTAATTTTAGTCACACCCGTGACTTTATCACTTCTAGCTTTTCTTAAAACTTCTACTATTCCGGTTTCAACTTAAATAAAACTAGAAGAAGTTGATAATTATCATAATTCAAAACAATTAAATTATAAAAATAATTTCAGAAAAATAATAGCAATTAATAATAAAATAACTTATAAATTTGAGAAGGAATCTAAAATTTGCAATAAGAATAATAAATGTAAAATTAATTTATAACATAACAAATTATTAATTATTTAATAATAATAATTATTATTATTATTATTATTATTATCATGATTATTATTATTATTATTATTATTATTATTATTGTGATGCAGTTATTTTTATTATTATAGTAAATTTCCTTAAATAACATGTTTATTGACAATCAAATGTTATTTGTACTATTATAGTTAAATTTCTTCTTATTATTAATTTTGTTCTTATTATTATTAAATATATTATTATCTTTTATTATTATTATTATTATTATTATTATTATTATTATTATTATTATTATTATTATTATTATTATTATTATTAT
>JAOSBN010000006.1:12442288-12458846 GCA_027563595.1 Erythroxylum suave
CAACTACGAATATAATTAAAATAATAGTAAGTAATAATAACATTAATAAATTATAATAAAGAGAATAATATATTTTTAAATTAAATAAGGATTTTAACTACAATAGTAGAAATAATGAGGATATTCTTATACTTATTAATTATTATTATTAATTTCATGGTGGGACTGTTAACAACCACAACAACAAAATAAGAAGGTTTTAGACACTTATGTTTAAACGCATCTAATAAGTGTCTTAAATAATCTCAGAATTGGTGGAGTTTTTAGACATTTATTTAAGACGACAAAATTTATCTAAAAAATATACTAGAATTGTTATTTAGACATTTATTATTATTATTATTATTATTATTATTATTATTATTCTTATTGTTATTATTATTATTATTATTATGATTATTATTATTATTATTATTAATTAATTAATTAATTAATTAGTTATGTTATAAATTAATTTTACATTTATTATTCTTATTGCAAATTTTATTTTCCTTCTCAAATTTACAAATTATTTTATTATTAATTACTATTATTTTTCTTAAATTATTCTTATAATTTAATTGTGTTTGAATTATGATAATTATCAACTTCTTCTAATTTTCTTTAAGTTGAAACTAGAATAATAGAAGTTTTAAGAAAAATCCAGAAGTGATAAAGTCATGGGTGTGACTAAAATTAGTCATGCTTATGACCACGATCACAACATTCCTGTTATATAATATTATGAGTAATAATAATATCTAACCATTATAATAATAAATATATTTAATAATTATAAGAAGATAATTAATAATAATAAGGAATTTATTATAATTATACAAATAAATGTAACAATAAAAACGACTACAATTAAAAAAATTTAATAATATTATCCTGTTAACAGTAACTTGAAAATTAATAGCAATAATTATTAATTTAAAGAATAATAAATTTAATCATCGTAAGGAATTTAATAATAATAATAATAATAATTATTAGTATGTATTTAATTAAAATTATTAAATTCAATATATAATAGCTATATATACTTTTGCAGAAATATAATAATAATAATAATAGTAAATAATAATAAGAATAAAAACATCAATAAGAATAGTAAAATTAATTATCGCAAAAATAATAAATATTTGATAAAATATCATAAGCATTATAATAATAATATTTGAAATAAATTTAATTAAGATAATTAAATTACAATAAGGAAATTTATTATAATAATGGAAATAATTTTACTAATAATAATGATTAATATAATATAATAAAATAAATTATTATATTTTTTATTCATGTAAGAATTAAATTTTTTAATTATATTACTTACTATTATTATAATTATAAGTTAAATTTCAAGTTGAAATTAATTTATAATTATAATAATGGTAAGTAATATAATTAAAGGTAAAACACCAAACGTGGGATGCCTCTCTTTGGCTCGGCTTCGTGGCTTTGTCAGAGTTAATATATTGGAGTCAGAATGTGAATCTGTCCTATTTTTAAATCAAAAGATGACGTATTAATCATGGCACAAAGTTGGTACAACATTAGCGGAACAAAGAATCTGAATCCAATAGAAGGAGGCATGATAAGTCTAAAGTTAAATGTTTTAGTTGTCATAACATTGGGCATTTTCTTGGAAATATCGTAGTGTTACCAAAAATATTGAAGAAAAGACAAATCTTATTAATAGCAATCAAGAAGTTGAAAACTAATTGAACTTCTTGTTAACAAACAAGAAAGAAGAGAACGATATTGATATTATGTGTTACTTTAATAATGGCGTAAGCAATTATATTTATTAACACAAAGGCAAATAAATAGAGCTTGATGAGAAGATAAGAGACGATGTTTACTTTGAAGACTTGTCAAAAATACAAATTGAAGGGAAAGATATAATTATCAAAGATGGAAGTCACAAATTGGTAATACTTTAAGTTCAGGTCAATTCCTTGAAAAGGGACATGAAATTCTCAAGAAAAATAAAATTCTTTGTCTTTGAGATCAAAACCTTATTTTAATTGCTAAGTTGGCTACGTCAAAGAATAGGGTGTTCAAATTAAACATCAAAAAAATTAAAGTAAAAATTTTTAGAAGATGATTTGTAAGATGAAGCATGGTTTGGCACATAAGGTTTGACCACTTAAAATCTAGAGCTCACAAGGTTATCGGAGAAATGAAATTAGTAAAAACGATGCTCTTAACTAACCATCCTAGTCAATTACATGAAATTTGTTTTCTTAGAAAACATTTTAAGAGGAGTTTTCCTAAAGAAAAAAAATATTAAGAGCAATTAGTCCTCTTCAACTTGTGCATGCTGATGTGTATGGAATAATTAATCCACCTTCGTTTGGTAAGAAAGAATATCTCTTAATTTTTATAGATGATTTTAGTAAGAATAGTTGAGTTTATTTTCTTAAAAAAATCAAAATCTTTTATTGCTTTTAACAATTTTAAGATGCATGCTTGTATGAAGGAGAATGACTATAAAATCAAAGTTTTGAGATTTGATAAAGGAGATGAATTTACTTTCAAAGAATTCAATAATTTTTGTGCAACTCATTGCATTTATTGTCTTTTAGTAGTTCCTAGATTATCACAAAAAAAATAAAAAGGCCAAGAGATAGAATAAAATCATCCTTAATAATCTTATGTAGAGTATTTGTCCAACCTCTCTCTTAACATCAAATGTAAAAGATCAAAACTCTAACAAATCCTAAAGTGTAGTAAAGCTTAGTGTCTATCATTTGCTAATTTTTATAAGCTTTATGTCTGGTCAGATGTTACACCAAGAAAGAATCCAGTAAGAAGGGAAAGAGATAACTTTCATTGGGGTGATCAGAGTGAGAATACTACAACAAGCTTTAAAGAAGCAGGCTCGAGGATCGGGATCCAAGCTTGATGATCAAAAAACATATCTTTATTGGATATGATTGACATTGTATAGGCTACAATTTATATTAATCCAAAAATGGTAAAGTGGTGATAAGTCAAGGTGTTAAATTTAATAAGAAAGTTAATTATATGGAAATGGGAGGCTCAAGAAGAGAAAAATTATATTTTTCCTCTATATTTTAGAAAAGAACAAGAAAAGACCATGGTACCGATACATGAAACTACCCCACTTCCTTCACTACTGTTGCGTGAAAGCCCAAGTAAAATGAAAGTTATAGGAGACATTTATACAAGATATAATGAAGTTATTTTTGATAATGATGAATTATATTATCTTTTGTAAGTAGTGAATCGTTAGATTCTTAAGAATCCATGCAAGATAAAACGTAAAGATTAACTATGGATGAGGAATCGAGGCAATTGAAAAGAAAAATACTTAAAAATTAGCAATTTTGCCTGAGTCATGAAGCCATCGAAGCCAAACTGAACAGAAGGAAAAGAAGATTGCTAATAGAGAGGTAGAAAAAAAGCAATGTTGGTTGTTAAATGATATAGGAGAAGCATAAAGTTGATTATGATGATGTTTTTGCATTTGTTGCTTAAATGGAGACTATTCATTTACTCATTTCTTCGGCAACTCTGATGAAATAAAAATTTTATCAAGATGTAAAGTCAGCCTTCCTTAGTGACTATCTTAGAGAAGTCGTTACTAAATAATCATTATATTGGCTTATATCGTCAAAGAAGATATCGAAAAGATTTGAGATTGAAAAATGTTTTGTATAGATTAAGGTAAGCATTAAGGGCATGCAATAACCACATCAACAAACATTTTTTATGAGAATGAGTTTGTTTATTAATTTAATGAATATGCTCTTTACGTCTAAATTCTAATAATAGAGACATTTTGCTTGTTTGTATTTAAGTGGATGATAGCTTGTTTGCAAAATTTAAGAAGGTTATATTATTTGAATTTGAAATGACCAACATAGGACTTATGTCATATTATTTAATCCTAGAGGTTAGACAAATGGAGGACGAAATATTTGATTTCTCAATAAGATTATACAAAGGAGGTCTTAAAGAAGTTAAAAATATTTTAGTTTCACTCCGTAAACACTCTTATGTCTTTTGGGAGGTTTAATATATTTAATATGTATAAGGATCAACATTCCTTCTTTCGTTAGAGCAGTAAGTTAGTTTATGGAAGCACCCACCGCCACTCATATAAAAGTTGCTAAGAGGATTCTTATTTGAATTTAGACTATTTTATTTCTCTTATTTTGTGATAGTGATTTTGCTGGAGATATTCATGACGAAAAAGCATAACTGGTTTTGCATTTTTTACGGGTAAGTGAGCTATTTTATGGAGGTCAAAAAAGTAACATATATTGTTACACTTTCAACTAATGAATATGAATATGTAGAGACAACTTTACATACTTGTCATGTTAGGTGGCTTAGAAAATTATTGAACGAACTTCACTTGCCACAAAAAAAAAGTTAAGATTCGCATTAATAATAAGTCTGGACAAATAATTGCCAAAAAACTAGGATTTTATCATCAAAGACAGCATATGTAACGTTTCATTAAAGAATTTATTTCAAATAAGGGAGTAGAGTTTAAATATGTGAAAACTCAAGAAGTTATGAAATAGTCTCACAAATGCATTAAAGTTTCAAATTTCAAAGATTAAGGGGGGTTTGTTTAGTGGGTATGAAAAAAGAGAAATGGGTATGGAATGAAATATTGGGTTTGGTAAGGGTATATGATTATAGAGTTATTATTTTGATTACCTATTTTTGGTTAATATCTCATTCCTCTTCTAATCTAGAGGAATGAGTTATAAATAAATGGGTATTATTATTAATTAATTAATTATAATATAATTAATTAATTAAAATATAACTAATTAAAATATAATTATTCATTAATTAAGGCATTATAATTAATTAATTAATTAATTACAATATAATTAATCAAAATATTAATAATAATTAATTAACTACCATGTAATTAATTAAAATATAATTCATTCATTAATTAAAATATTGTAATTAATTAGTTAATTAAAATATAATTAATTACAATATAATTAATTAAAATATTAATAATAATTAATTAACTACAATATAATCAATTAAAATATAATTCATTCATTAATTAAAATATTGTAATTAATTAATTACAATATAATAAATTAATTGCAATATAATTAATTAAAATATAATTAATTAATTAGTTACAATATAATTGTAAATTAATTGCAATATAATTAATTAAAATATAATTAATTGATTAGTTACAATATAATTAATTAAAATTAATTACAATATTTTAATTAATCAATATATTAATGCGACTCATATGATAGTTTAGTTTGAAAATAGTGTGAATAAATTTAAGAGTACTCTTATAACTACGAAAGTCTTCTAGCATTAATTGAATAATTTATATTTGTATTTTGGTGTTTTTCGTAAATAGAGAATAGACACATCTATAAATATTATAATCCATTTTGTAATAACCAAGATGAAATATAAGAAAACTTTTTTTCATTTTTCATTCTCTGTTCTCCCATTTCTGAACAAGCTTTACTCTAAATAACAAAAATACAATATTAGGAGACCATGTGAAAAGGTGAAAAGTCGCAAAAAAGATGGAGGAGTAATCAACTCGTCTCATAAGAAAAGGGGTTACTGTTTGTGCAAACTTTGAATGAATCCACGTCTTGTTTTACTAAAATTCTTGCTGTGTTTGAAGATCGAGGAGGTAGGGACGAAGGAATGCAGGGAAGAAAAGGAGAAAGTTGTTGAAAAGATGAAAAAGACTTCGGTGAACCAATGGTTATGGGCTTTCTCTTTTAACTTTGTAAATTCCATTTGTAGGATACATTAAGTAATATTTTTTTAACCCAAAAATGATAGAGATGCCAAATTAAAGTTTAAATAAAAGTTTGTAAAATATTAAAATCGTTTTTAAATAATTTAAAATATTTAGGATAAAATAAAATTCTGATGGTGACCCTTTAAGAATTTAAAGCTGTTGGACTGAGAATTGTCCGAATGTACCAAAACCTAATGAGAGTAGACAACGGAAGTGTTGAAGAAGATGCACTTGTCGTCAAGGAGATGACGCTATTGGAAAGAAGGCAGTGGTTAAGAAGTTATTGTACAGAAAAATGAAAAATCTTCTTATAAAGTATAAACTCACTTGTCACTGACAATGATACAGGGACGTGCACTGATATCCAAACTTTATAGCGTAAAGTAAGGTTCGGTATTTTCCAGTTTGAGACATAGTTGAAGTCGAAACGAGGAATTTATCGGCACTTTTGAGTCACGCCACTTTTCGGTTGGTTTTGTGAAATGCTAGAAAGTTGACACTTACATGAGAACCCCAATGCGGAGCTTATTTCTGCACAACCCGAAATACCCTCAACCTCCATCACTCTTCACTCTCTCTCTCACACAGACACAGACACAGACATATTATATTCTCAACTCTATTCCTCCAGAACCAAAAAAACCGTCAAAGCTGTAGCTTGTTCTGTTGGTTATATGCGTAGTTTTAGTCCAGGTGTGAAAGGCGCTGTGTCTACGATGATGATCGCATTCCCTATTCAGGAATGGAGAGCAGTGAGAATGAAAGAAGGTTTCACCGCATCTCCATCCCTTCCTTTGCCACATCTCAGCCCCATCAGGTTTTCTTCTTGGGTTATGCAGTTCCATTCTGATTCATTAAACATAAAATGCTACGTTTTCTAAAGATTCTCTGCTAATGGTATCTGCTGTCTCACAAAACACTTCCTGCTTCAGGAAAGAAATCGGAACTTTCAAGACAAGTAAAGTGAACATGTCCGTTAACAACTCAAAGCAAGCACATTTATTTGCCAGAAAAAAGGAAAGAGTTAAGCTGCCGCCCTCTGACGATGCCTATCGTCTCAGTGAATTCCTGCGTCATCCCTATGGAATTCAGTCTGTGTTAAACACAAACAGCTTTCAAAGTTTCCAGTCACTTGATGCCAACACATACAGATGCATTTTGCCAAAACTTCAACTTCTTAACTTTGAAACGGTTCCAGTGCTGGAATTACGTGTGACGCCGACCAGTGAAGATTGTATTGTCGAAATGCTTTCTTGCCAGGTTTTCTCTTGACTATTACTAGAGTTAATACAAGTTGATTACGCCCTGCTCTTGGTTTAGCTTATTCCACTTTGTTGACATTCACATATCGTCAGATATCTAAAGGCCAGTAATAGAAATGGAAGCTCCAAGACCTAGAAAGACTTTGAGAGGCATCCTCTTGAAATATAAATTTATTCTATAACAGTCCACATATAACCAGTGAACTGAAGAAGCATATGTTCTCCTATCTCAATAAAACTCGAGTGATCTCTCCATACTTAATATTTGACATCTTTATATATCATATGTTAATTTTGAATGCATAGCTTCTTGATTTGTCAACACTAGTAAAGGCCTAATTGTTAACATGTTGGGTTTCTGATATCATTTGCAGTTTCAATATTTACAGCCTGCAGATCGCAAAGATGATGATATTTTAGGTACTTAGCAAATCCTGCTACTTACCAAGACGGTAATAGTAACACTGTAATGAGTTGCTTTAACGCATTGAAAAGAATAATCATGAAATTATACAAAATTGAAAATATAAACAATTGCAATATGTTCCTGATAAAAGTAAAACTGTTCACTTGTGATGGCCAAAAGGATGTGATAAAAGCGTGAATTCAATAAGTTTCTCTTATGATTTGGAAGTCTTATGCTGAAACTACAAGATTTTTGTGTATTCTTGTAGCCAGTAATATTGACGTGTCTGATTCCTTTTGAACTTGGCTTTCATGTGGCAGCTTCCTTGAAGAATCACATCACATGGAACACAAATGATAAAGAACAATTCGTGGAGATTGATTTAATGTTGAGTCTTACACTTGAGGTGACTGATATTTCAGTTATTGATAATAAAAATCGCTAAGGAGTCTACGGGCTGTTATTGAAAAAGTTTGGAAGCTTTTAGTTCTTGATTGGCTGTTTTTCAAGCAATAGTAGGTTTCTCAGTATAAAAAGCAACAAAAACAGTTGTTAAAATCAGTGACCTTACAAGAAAATGGTGGAGGATCAGAACGTTTCTGATATAGCCTGCTAAGATCCTGCTCCAGAATGACCTCAATTACTTCAATTCTCTTGGCAGTATTGAGGTTTGACCTCTAGAATGTTAGTTTTTGGTCATACGAGAAACTTTGTCATACTATTTAATACAAATAAAAACTTCTTTTCATACACTCTGGTCATTTATCTGCAAATGAAATTGCAGAAACTTTTCGGTATTTTTAAAGTGATTTTGACATCGTTTATCTACATTTTTATGAACTGATAAGATGGCGTCCCTTTTGGGCAGGTGGACACAATACCGTTTGTTCTGCTTCCAATATCTACTGTGGAGGTTCCTGGAAATTTGTGAGTACTTAGAACAAAATTCCGATCACAAGTTCATGTATTCGGTAAATATATCAGTCACCAATGCAGCCAACCTGTAGGAAATGAACTTACCTGGGGAATAGTTTGACACGTTAAGATATTTATTTGATCACTATCGTCGTCTAGAGATAGGATAAGTAAGACCGGACTCATATCAAAGTGAAAAAGGTTTTGTTATCATTTCTGTTTGCCGTAGACGTGGATCTAAATTCGATTAATGGAAGCCTTGTGACGTGCAGATTAATGCAAACTCTAGTGGATAGAGCTGTACCACTTTTCCAGCGACAACTAATCCAGAATTACAACAAGTGGGCTCGTCAACAACATCAAAATATTGCCTGAAAAGTCGGTTATGGATGCTTTCACATTTTGTATTCTTGTACGCCACATCTATAATAATTCAAACAACTTTTCTGATGTTAGAAATACTGTACAATTAATTATGGATGGAATCATTTCTGTTCTTTTTCCTTTATTTTCTTTGCACTTTTAAGTCAGTGTGTATATCCAATCATAACTGGTTCTGGATTTGATTGCAATGAGTTTGTCAAATCTGCGTGCATGGGCATTGGTAGCCTATTCAGCAGCAAAAGATTCGTTTGTCTAACAGAAAATGCTTGGCGGTACAAAGCAGCAGATAAGGGTGCTACAAAAAAGCAAAAGAAACGGAAAAAGAGGTGATTTTCGTTTCTCTCAACCTTTGTAAAGCAATTTTATCATTCAACCCAGCATTTCTTTACTTGATTATCTTCAGGAAAGTCCTCCACTTTTGCTTCACTTTTTTTCCTTCTGAAAGTTATCACTTTTGCTTCTTTTTTTTTCTTTATTGAGAGTCTTTGTTTATTTTAGTCTTTAAATTTGGTCAAATTAAAAAAAACAAAGTCTGATGGTAAGAAGTTTTTTTTACGGTTAATATAAATGTTATGCTTGTGAATGCGTTTGACTCAATTATAGTTTTGTTTAAGCGAGAATTCCTCGAAATATTGTTTATGTTGCCTCGTTCACTTACTAGTTCATGGAATGCTTATGCGAATTTTAGAGTTGAGCGTGGTTTAGAACTTGTTTGATTGTGATTTAAGACGAGATTCTATGTTAATAGCATTTAGGACATGATTTAGATCTTTTTTATATCATTAAAGCCTTTCAGGCCAAGTTATGATAATTATGTACCTCTCGTTACTCCATTGAACTTAACTAAGTCTATTGTTTCCTGGTACTCACATTAATCCATTAGTTCTTAGAGATTTTTTTTCTAAAATATTCCCTTTATAATCATAGCATATTATTATGCTAAAAATAAAAAGAATAAGAGCAATATATTACTTCATACAATAGACGTAGGCATGAAATATATGGAGAAATTACGTATTGCAATTCTATGTAATAGTTAGGGAGAAAAAAAAGCTACATCCCTTGAGCTCAATAATTAAAAAAATCAAGTTTAAGGGTGTGGCTTCAATATGAATATGAAAATAGAAGGCTAGCAAGTTCAAAGTGAACAATAACAAATTTAGACTTGTAACTAGAGGAGTTTGCGAACAAGTTAAAAGGTACCTAAAATAATTGTATGCTTATGAGTTCATTTAGTTGAATTGATATATATTATCTTGATACATTACAGGAGAATACAAAGTTCAAATGATCCTTGATGCTATGAATTGAATACATTAGTGGAGAGTTACATGAGAAGTAAGCATATGAAATATTAAAAGATTCTATTTGAAATCACTTGTTTACATACAGTTATATGAGCCTTAATGGTTAAAAACTAGAGAATAGACATAAACAACACTCAAAGGGTTTAAGGTGAGATGAAATTGTCAATTAAGATGAAAATATACAAAATTATGATGCTTTAAGCTTTGAGTGAGCTATTGATTTTGTGAAGTCTTTAGGATGTTGATTAATTTGTTTAAAACTTTGTATGTATTTTTTATTTCTTGCTTACTTTATTTTGTACTTTGTTTTGTCTTTTGTGCATAGACTTCATAAGTAGAATTTATATCCACTAATTTGATAATTTAAATTTGGCAATTTGTGATTTAGCAATTTGATATGCTTTGTGATTGTTTTGTAGTTAGGGGGTGTTTGGTTCCACTTCTATTTTTCTGTTGTTGTTTTTAGTTTCTGTTTCCTATTTTTGGTTTCTATTTTTTTCCTTAAAAAAACGAAAACCTATTTGGTTGAGATTTGTAATATAAAAATTGAAAATAAAAACATGTTTGGTTAAAATTGATAATAAAAAATTAAAATTAAAATTAAAAACAAAAACATATTTAATTTTATCATCATGTAATTATTATTTTTGTAATTATACTCTTATATGTAATAATTATAATATAATACATTATATTTTTAAATTAATTAATTATCAATATAACTTAATATTATATATTAATAAATTTTAATGTTGTACCTAGAAGTGATAATAAGGTGAAAATTCTGAACCCACTTCATTATAAAACGACATCCTACAGTCTAGAAATGATCACATAATACTATTTATATTAAAGTTGTGATTGCATGCATGAGATTTGTGCCATCCACGTGACTAACTTAATGCTTCACTCTACTGCTGTGCGTTTTGGGTGCTAAGAGAACGTCTGCCCTTTTGTCTTCTTAATTGTGTAATACGACGATACTTTGTATTTGAGTCTTCACACATGGGTTGAAACTGCAGTGCTTCACGTAGGTGTGTTTTATACTTGGTCATTTGCTTTGTCTCTGATTAGAACCTTCGAGAGAGCCTGTCTCCATCGCCTTCAGACTTCTCTTCTTCGATTTCTTCGTGTTCTTCAAGTTTCTGCTTTGTTGGTTCTGTGTATGGGTTAATAGAGAATAACATGATTTTCATCACAAAAAAAAATAGAAGAAAGGTAGATGGTGACTTAGAAGTTGCAGAGTTAGATGATGAAGAATGTGCAGAGCTAGATGATGCTGAAGAACGTGCAGAGCTAGATGATGAAGAAGACTATGCAGAGTTAGATGATGAAGAAGACTATGAAGGGTTAGATGATGATGAAGACTATCCAAATTCACAATTCATGGCTCTTCTTCCCATTTCATAGTTGGTATCTCTATTTCTTCAAGAATCACTTACCACCGACTTTGCTTGATCTTGATTACAATTTAGAGAAGACCCTACTAACAGAGAAGATATGGGCCATTTCTACTCCACCGGTTGAGATCTTGTGTTCTGCGCTCATCACTCCAACATTGATCGAATGTGGAACGTATAAAAGAAGCTAAAGACAAGAAACAAAGACGTACACGAAAACCGTTGTCAAATATTAGGGAAACGTATTAATTAAGAGTTAAATTAATTTTATTAATTAATAATCACTATTGTCGATGTGACACTCTTTTCATTATCATAATATGACAACATATACTTGTAATAGAAAATTCATGGCATGTGTGTGGCAATTTTTACTATCCTAAAGACAGCAACAATGATAAGAACAAATTAAAAAAAATGAAGATTCAAGTGAAAAGATCTAAGTTTAGAGGTAAAGAAACATATTTAAATTGATTGTTCAATTAATTTAATGAACTATATGATATCTAGAAAACGTACCATTGAAATTTCTAATTCCATTTTGACTGAAGGTCTAACTTACGAAAGCTTAGCTAACAAGGCATTCAGGAGGAGGCTCTATAAATAACTAGCATTCTGTTTAAGAGGAATATTTTTTAGGAGACTGAAGCATTAGTAATAAAAGATAAGTTTCCCTCCATTTATTTATTTTAAGAGTTATTCATTTTATATTTTCATGTCAAATTATGTCTTATCTTGAATATCAAATGTAGCAAAAATCAATAAAAGTTGCTCAAAGAAAATTGATTTGGACACTCCATTACAAGAAAGAAACATTCAGATATCATTAAAAATTTTTTGGGTGAAATTGAAAGTAATTAAAAAGGGTTATCAAGCTTCTACTCTATGAAATTTTCTTTCTATCTAGTTGCATTGTGACTTGTATATCTATATAAATTGATGTTCTATTTTCTTTTTGCTTAAAAACTCTTTAATAAAATAAAGCTTAAGGTTTAGGTTCTTAATGTGAAGAAATCGAGCCAAGATTCGATCTTATGTGTAGCTATATAATTACGTTTTTATTTCCCAAAAATCAAGATCACTTTAAATACTATAAAATAATTAGCACATAAATCATAATAAATACTCTCATATTGATCCTTATTTATTAAATATCTCACATTTAATCATAAAATTTCTCAAACTTTATAATCAAGCGTAACTTGACTAAAATATCTTTTCTCTCTTTAACTATTTTTTTATGTGTGTGACATTACGTTTCCAAATATGTTAGTAATGGATATAAGTTATAACCATAAATCACATTTAGGATTAGAAAAATTAAACTCCTTTAATTTATCTCTAATTCTCTAATTAAACAATTTATATTTATAAAAAAATATTAGCATCTAGCAACATACGATGACTATCAAATATTTAGGAATGTCAAAGTGATTTTGACTAACCTTTTTGTACATGACTTTTTTGTATAATTTAATAATTTCATAATATAATCTTTTGATTAAATATAAAGTATGAAATTAATGTTTACTCTATTTTAAGTCTAATCATTTTAGTTCTCTACCATTAGTAATTGATTTAATTAATGATATTTATAAACTACTTTACAAAGTGTCATTCACCTTGGCCATGGATTTTTTGAATCAATTCTAAACCAGAACAATAGAACAATGAAACATTTTTCCTAATTACCTTAAGGTGATAAATCCTATATTGATCACTCAACTATCTCTATATGGTTTATGCTATATCCAATGACTACCACTGAGCTACCCTTAACTAGAATAAGCCATAAGTAGTATCAAAATACGGCAATTCCTATACAAAATAATTTTGGAAATCTTAAGTCAAATGATCACTTATACAATCATCACAATGAGAATTTCCAAAGACATACAAGTAATGCTCCAAATAGATTTTTGATATGGGGTCAGTTTAGTGAACTTGTTCTTTTATCTTTGTACGTTATCCCATCGATTTGACTAGTTCCTTAATAAGAAAAATCATAATTTGTGCTAGTCATTTTATGCTTTTTCAGTATCAATAGAAAAATGACTAAGAATAATTTAGGGATAATATATGAATGTAGTATGAATCTTGTAAGTATGATCTCATCATAATTTCATTTTAATGTATATTTATCTCATGGACTTTATTATATACATCTGAATATGTATAAGATAAATAATGCATTTAAATTATTTTATCACTAAACTATAACTAACCGATTGGTTGTAGGGCATAAACTAACAATTTTCTACTTGCACTAAGACAATCATTCAAGTATCTTATACTATATCACCAAATGACGATCATGCTACTACTGGGATAGTGTCTTAATAAAAGAATTCTACAAGATTCTCTATTAACACTTGCTTTAATCTTATAACATTCATCTTAATTATCATTGTAATTAAGAGAAACTACCCAAATACACAGTTGGATCTTTGATGAAACCTTAACTCCTTTTTCTCATGCCCAAAGGCTCTAATGTTCTACAATATATTACTGTCTTGAACATTGCAAGGAACCATATCAAGTTCAATAAGGAATTTATTGATCTAAATAATCCTTTCCATTAAATGATAAATGTATTATGACTTACTTAGCAACCGTTCCTACATTAGAACTTTTCCAATTTTAAAATGATATCGTTCTAAGTAAAATAGACCTTAGTTAGGATTTACTTCTGAAGTTAATATCCATATAACCTTGAACTCAAATACCAGATCATACATAGAATAATAGATATCTTTAGTAATTCACAAGCATCAGATATCTCAAATACTAAATGTCTTTAGTACATTATCTATGTACTTTGACTTTGAATAGGTAAACAATTTACAAGCTATCTCTATATATCTAATTCTTAGAATTAAGTTGTTACCTTTTCATATTCAATAAGAGTTGTTCTTGGACAATTATATTTTCAACAATTGAAAGTTAGAATTGTTTTTCGCTATTAGCAATATGTATCTATATACTCTCACTAAAGATGACAACTATACTCTCATTAACCTTCCTACAGACATGATAAAATCGCAAACATATCCTAAACAAACTATTTGAATTCATCATAAAAGTGAAAATTTTAATATCTCATATCCTTTTAACATCAAATGCATCAACAAAGACACTAGTTCCAATTAGCTATATTGACACGAGATTTGAACTTTTCAAAATTTATTTTTTTCCCACTACTTATCTTGATAACTATTTTCCTATAAGTGTTCATCGAAACAAACAACTTGTGTAAGAGGTTTGTAAGATTATATCCAACCTTTTGAATATCTCATAACTTTTTATCATCGAATTTATTTATAAACTTATTGGATAATATGTGCTTCAACTAAGCATTACATCCTTAAATCATTAACTTTGACTCTTTCAAAGTCTTAAAATTCCATATCTAATATAAAATCTTGCTACTTGATTTAATTGAAACTACTAAAGATAAGTTATGATATCAGGCATAACTGTAGAAGAAATAAATATTGTATTGTAGAATATCTCACACTGTATATTACTCCCTACATAAATTCATACTCTTATGAATTTAGGTTGTGAAAGTGTTCACTAGAGAATCTCATTTCTTATAAATAACTGAAAAAATTTTAAATCTCATCATTTCGATCTCATCGAAATGTTTTAGCATTTGTAATGCTTAATTTCTATTGTGATTTAAACAATTTAAACTTTTTAAAAATTTTAAATAAATATTATATTTAATAAATATGACTATATCATATAAAGTCATTAGTAATTTAATGAAAAACAAGTATCATCCTTTTATGAATTGTTACCACATCACATGTATAAGATTTAGCAATTTAACACGGTCATCATTCCTTCACCAAAGAATGATTTAATTTTTCTTTAATCCAATGTGATGGGGATCAAGATATTGACCAAATGGCTTCAAATGATGTTAGCAAATTTTCTTGAGACCCATGCCAAAGAATTGGAGGTCTAATGACTAGAGCAAGAACAAAACGAATGAAAGAGGCTTTGCAAGGATTGATTATGGAGATGCAAGAAAAGGAGGTTGTTATTGAAGCTTCTAAGGCATTGCCAAGATTATTTACTTATCTTCATATACAAGATGTTGGACAAGACTTAATACATGGTGAACCAAGCTTGGAATCCAAGATACAAGGCTGATTATCATGCATAGGTTTGAAGGAAGCCTAATATGTATAATTAAGATGCAATCAACAAGTGGGCTGGTTATATTGATTTAATTAAGCCCAAATTTACGTTTTTTAAGTGAATAAGCCCTTATTAACACTTATTTCTTAATAATTTTGTTCATATCTTGATAAATCAAATTGTTTCCTTAATTTAGAAGATATCTACATTCAAGACTAATTTGTATCCTCAAATTAAAATTTTATTTCTTATTTAGGTCTTTCCTGCTTAGGTATGAACTAGGAATAGGTAAGAAAACCCTTTCCTTTTAAGATTAGGATATTATGATGCCTATTTAAATGACCATCTAATGTATTACGAGATCATCATCACCATCAATAAAATTGAGTTATTTTCCTACAAGCTTTGCTTATTCTTTTATGTTCTTGGTGGAATACAAATTTGATTTATTAAGGGAGTGACCAACCTTTGTGGCATCTTGAGATTGGGGTTTTAAGTAATTTACTTCCTTAAGGTTCTAATCTGGTTGTTCAACTTGTTTCCTAGGATTCTGCGCACGGATAACAAATGGATTCAGAGTTCTTAGGATAGGTTACCTAGTGGGTTCGTATTATTTGGTATCAAAGCCTTAGATTTGTAGAAATCAGGTTTCTATCCTTTCGTTATCATTGTTTGGTGTTCGTTTCCTTTGTCCTTTGTTGGAGTCCTTGTGATTTACAATTTCAGTTCATTCTTTTACCTAAGTTTAGGAGGCGCTTGATTTATAGAAGGGAATGAGAATGAGAATGAGAATGAATATAGTGAGAAATGAGAATGGATATAATCATTATAATTATGAAGGTTGGTTAAGATGAAGGAATGATTATCATTACCATTGATAGTGTTGGTTTGTAAAAAATATTGTAATTAATTAATTACAAAATGAATTATATTTTAATTAATAAATGAATTATATTTTA
>JAOSBN010000006.1:12458946-12473673 GCA_027563595.1 Erythroxylum suave
TCAGCTTCTGCAGTAGATAGTGCAATTGAGCTTTGCCTCTTACAAGACCATGAAACTAGATTATGGCCAAGAAAGTGACAACCTCCACTTGTAGTCTTTCTATCAATCCTATCTCTAGTGTAATCAGCATCAAAGTAGCCAATTAACCTGAAATCAATTATACTGATTCCAACGATTTTGCCCTGCTGGTTGTCTCTAAAAGTTACCGATCCTCCCTTCTTATCTTGAAGATCTAGGAACACAGACCTTCTTCCCGTCATGTGTTGTGAGCATCCACTGTCCAAATACCATTGGTACTGGTTGCATTTTCCAAGGAAGGAGATCTGCAATAGATATTATGTTCTTTTTGGGTACCCAGATTTTCTTAGGTCCTTGAGGGTTTGTCTTATAAGAATTCATAGAATGATAAAAAGAAGACTGCTGCATTGTCTTGCGTCTGTGTCTTTGCATCTATATTTTTTCGTCTATGTCTCTGCATCTACATTTTTGCGTCTGTGTTCTCTTTTGCGTCTATGTTGTCTTGTGTTTGTGTTGGCTTGCATCTATGTTGTCTTGTGTCTGTGTTGGCTTGCATCTATATTGACTTCGTCTGCACACTTAACACACTTGTCAAAATTTTCATTTGTTTCTCACATATTATTATTTGATTGTCATCAAAATTGATCATCGTAAAGTCGTCTTAACTTGACAGTTCCTTGATATTTGGTGCGGTTAAAGGAGAACGATAATCTTTCTTCAATACCCTAAATGTTAACAGCTAATTTCCTACTCTTAGTATTAATTTGCCCATATCAATATCAATAATCAAATGAGAAGTAGCCAAAATGGGTCACCTAAGAACCGTAGGGGTCTTTGCGTCTTCTCCTATATCTAGTATGTAAAATTCCACAAGACAGATGAATCTATCAATCTCTACTTGCATGTTCTTAATGATCCCCTTTGGCAAGTGCATTGCCCTGTTGGTTGTTTTCATCAATGTCTTAGTGGGCTTTGGCTCTCCTAAACCCAACTTCTGACTAAACGTACATGGCATCATATTGATACAAGCTCCCGAATCCGTAAATGCCCTGTCTATCTTAACTCCATTTATACTGCACAAAATGAAAAAGTACCCTGGGTCTTCTTTCTTTTGTGTTACGTGTGGACTCCCTTCTGATATATGCTCTTTGACCTTTTTCTTCATCGATTCCTTTATTGTGATCTTTGTCTGTAGTTGATTTGTTATATCCACCATCTTGTTTAACTCAATCTCCTTATAATTCCTCACTGCTCCACTTGAAGATGGCTTTTTCTAAGAAAAAATTTGACGTGGAAGTCCAAATTGAAGTTCCCTGATCAACTTGCTTACTAGTTCACTTCGAAGGGCTTCCATCATTGCTTGTCCTTCTCTCTTGTCTTCATCTTTCTCTTTATGTTCACTTTCCTTTTTCTCTGTCCTAGTTATGGTCATGATTCTTTCCTTCAAGTTGACATCAGTGTTGTTTAGTAGGCTACCTGCATTTTGAGAAGAAAAAGTGTTAGCTAGTTGACCTACCTAAACCTCCAGATTGTTGATGGGTGACACATAGTTCTTCACAATCTATTTAAATTTTGCTTCCATCCTCTTGGCTTGCATACATCCTTTTTTTATTCTTCTTTTGTGCTACCAGTTTAGACCCCAGGACCTCTGTCATCTTGTCCATCTTACTCGCTATCAATCTAATTTGATCTTGCTGAAATATTGAAGGTCCTTATGATCTTGATCTGCAATCTGCATTATTATTGCTCCACGAAAAATTCAAGTGGTTTCTCCACGCCAGATGAAAAGTATTGGAATAAGGGTTATTACCTTTTTGTGGCTGCCTAAGGTAACTTACATATTCGGCACCCCTAGCTCCTAGTAGAAAATACTCCACTGAATTGTGATTGTTCTGCCCACATACTCATATTGTACTTACAACGCATTAACTATAGAGGTAGATGCTCTTTGCTTGTTGTTCAGCTTTTCTTAAGAGTTGTAAATTAGGTCTGCAAAATAGTAATCGAGTTAATGGGTATCATACCTTTTTGTTCTTTCTATCATACCTTTTTGTTCTTTCTATCCTTGTCTACTCCTTTCGCTAGACCACATACAGTTGTTGCTTGCCAACTCCTCCAAAAGATCATGAGTTATCTCCACAGTCTTCCTCATCAATGAACCTCTATCTGCTGCATCGATGGTTCCTCTCGTGCTTGGATTCGTTCAATTGTAGAACGCTTATAGTAGGAACTCCCTCAGAAGATTGTGATAAGTACAACTTCTCTGTAATTCTTTAAATCTATCCCAAGCTTTATAGAGAGATTCTCCACCATTCTGTTGGAAATTTGTGATTTCCTTGATAATCCTCGTCGTCTTTGTCAATAGAAAGTACTTAGAGAGGAACCATTAGGCAAGCTTCTCCTACATGGTAATCTATCACACATTCAGTGAATTGTACCATGCCTCGCCCAATCTTTCAATGTAAAAGAAAAGAGTCTTAGCTTAATCGCATCATCAAGCATTATGTTAAACTAGAACGTGTTGCAAATTTTCAGAAGATTGGCAATGTAGACGTTTGGATCCTCATTAGATAGCCCATAAAACTGCAAATTGTTCTATAAAATGTTGAGAAGTGCCAGCTTTATCTCGAAATTGTTCGCTTAAACCACCAGTCTTGCAACTCCTTGAAGACTGAATCCTGGCCTCATGAAATCCATCAGTGTCCTCTTTAGTGCTCCTTATTCTCCTTCTTTAGCCATATCTTGCTGTGAAAAGTTTAGATGCTTTGCCCTTCTTAATTCTCTTTCGTGCCTCTTAATGGCCAAAAATTTGTCTTCAATAACCTCTTTCGATCTCTGCATACTCCTTGTGTTCATATACCTAAAATTACATAAGCAAAAGTATCAAATAGTCTTAAATCAAAATAATCTAAATTAAACACGATGCTAAATAATCAATCCCCACAACGACATCAAAAAATTATTAAGATTGTAATCTATGCAACAATCTACTTGTTTTATGTGCAAAACTATAGGTGTATGGGTCATGACTTATAATTAGTAAGTGAATACTGAACCTACAGGGATTGATGCCCAAACACCACTTAATTTAGATAAAAACTTATTTAAGAAATGAAATCTGTTTAAAAGAACTAACATGGGAAATTAAATCAAAATTGAAAGACTAATAATGACCGATAGACAAAACCAAAATGCAGAAAAATCGAAACTCAATAATCTAAAGACTAGAGATTACTTTCTCCCTATCATATCTCCCTCTTATTTTATTATTGGAATTATATATAACCCAAAATTTTCGAATGTATTAACTACCCTCACTAAAGGTGTAATTAATTGTCTTGAATCAAATTAAATGAAATCAATTAGACGGTCTCTTAACCTTCTCAATCACTCCACCAATTTAACTAGTTATTAAACTATCCTATAGGTGATCAATTAACCTAGCCAAGATCTCTCTTCTAATTAGTCAATTAACGTGATGATTCTAAGTCAATAGGTCACCAACTCTCATTATACAATCCAACACAAATTTATCTTACTCACTCTCTTGATTTATTTATCTTACTCACTCTCTCGATTTATTGTAAGATATATAAAATAAAAAATCATCAAAGAAATTTTCATTTAATTAAATAAAATAGGAAGTTTATCACAATAGTTTAAAAGCAATCCATAAAACTCAATCACCCTATCATGGTCTCCATAACATCATCAATATTCAAATAAACCATTTTACAAAGAATAGAAGAAGTAAAATTGCCAGAAAATTGAATAAAGGAAATTCTTCTCTTCTTTGCCAAAATCTGGAATTCTTGATATTGATGAGCTATTTTCCCCAATCCTGATGATGATCCTTGAATTCAATCCTCCCTCCAGACTCAAAACTTGTGTTCTTCACTCAAGGCTCTCTTCTATAGAGGATTTTCATCCTCACACTTATGGAGGCTTAATTATGTTATTATAGTCTAGAGACCCTAAGTTTAAATGAATCCCACATAATTCTTCGGATTATATTTACCACAATTTTGGGAATTATCAGCAGAATGTCTCCTCTTCTCTTCTTCTCTTTGATCTCTAGCTCACTCTCCAAGTTGCTCCATCTTCATTCCTACCTAAAAATAATCAATTCTGACCCTAAATTGACATCAAACACAAAAGAACAACAATGAAGATCAAACTAACTAAAAACATACAAAATGAATCCTATAGTGCAACAATCCTAAACTATTATGTATGCAATCCATGCCAATTACTTACAAAAAAATAAAATAATTCACAGCTATCAAGATGGTAATAAAAAAAGAATATTCATAGACTATTACCAATACAAATTTAACCAAACCCAAGGTAAAGTAGAAAAACATATGCACACCAAGAAAGAGAGAAGCTTCAGGATCATAACTATGAAGACTATGAAAAAATATTAATATCTAAAAGTACTTATACATTGTTATTTGACAACAAATCATTAATTCAAAATGATTCAGTTAGAATATTTAAATTGTTTAACCCTCATGATCTCTTCAATATTGCTAACTTATGTTTCTACTTTTATTTTATGGACTAGAGCTAAATGCAAGATGTAAGATCAATTGCAAGGTTTAAGACCGCAATTCTGTAGGAATTCTAATTTCTTATTCCTGCAAGAAAAGACATGGAAATGTCCTTTAACGGTAACACTCCCGTGATTAAATTAGATTTAAGTCTAGGGAAAGTGTTTAATAAAAGAATTATGCTTATCTTTATATCCACTTTCACCTTTTATACTAGATATGACATGTATGAAAATATAGTGATGGATACACGTGGATAAGATTATTCATGGTTTGATGCATGGTTGTGCATCATGATAGTTGTGATTTGCATGGTGTTTTAGGGTGTGATTTGTCATGTAATTAATGTGAATTTGAGTGTTGAGTGTTCATTGTTTGTGCATTTAAGTGTTTTATGGGTTAGTTTGAATCTTTGGGCTTAATTGTTATATTTTTTAGGTTCCTTGACATCTGTGCTAGTGTTGTAGGGCAAACAGGAAAGAAAGGTGAAGATTTGAAGAGTTTTAGGCTAAAGGACATCGACATGATCGTGCACATTGGCCAGGATCGTGACAAAGATGAAGGGCCAATAGTAGCCAGGCCACGAACGTACACATTAGGTCACGATTATGAAATAGAGCATCAAGTTAGGCCACGATTGTTCACATTGAGCCATGATTGTGATAGAAAGGTTAAATAGCTGGCCACAATTGTGACATGCATGGTCACAATTGTGCCCTGCATCAGGCTAACATGAAAACTTAATTTTTGAGTGATTTTTAGACCATTTGGACCTTGACTTTAACCTAGGGCTTCCACAAAATAAATAGAACATTACATGATAGCCTCCAACAATCTTTGGAGAGCCTAGAGAGTGGTGTAAAAAGTGAGATTCTGTCAATTCTGAGAGAAAACCTAGAGAGAGATCAAGAGATGAAAGAAGGAGACAAAGGAAGAGAGACATAAAGACAAGTTAGACGTGAAGTACTTCCCAGAACAAGTGGTTTCTCGCCATCGCCACTTCTGAAATTCTATTCCTAACAGTATTTCGATTTATTTATTTCAGTTTTATTTATGTATAGAATTGAAATAGGTGTTCAGATTGGTTGTGATAAATGTTGAAACATGTTTATACTTACCTTTGGATATTGATTCTTGAGGTTAATCATAAATAGATTTTGTTTTTACTGATTTGATTGTGATTCAATTTTATTTGTAATAACTCGGTAATAAACTGAAAGAGTGAGCAGGTAAAAGTCATCAATTTGGGCTAACGAGAGTTAGGTGAATTGATAGGTAAAGAATTAGATCAAACCGATAAAGTCGTTTAACTAGAGATTGAGCATAGATTCCCGGTAGGTTAATAGACAGTTTTAGAACTAGTTTAGGTTTTACACTAATTGCAGATCAAGAGATCGCAATTCCCAGAAAAAAATTAAGGATTATCAATTAGGGTTAAGAATTATAACTCGATAGAGAGTAATTCACCCTAGGACCATCTGGACACGTTAATTCAGTATTTACATAATTGGTTAGGTTTCCATTAATTTTGAATTAAAATCCCCTTTCTCTCCCTTGATAATTTCTAGGTTAATTTTAGGTTGGTTGCGAGTTTGCTATTTTGTTTACTCTTTTGGCACTTTAATTTCTCATATTTGATTATTGATTGTTTTAATTTCTGCATTAGTATTTGTTTAGAATTATTGTAGTTTAGGACAACCTTAGATTTTAGGACTAGTTTCCCTTCCTCGTGGGATTGACATCTTAGGGACTATACGAATGACCCGTGCATTTGTGGTAATTACCAAGGTTATAAATAGTAAAACTTAGGGCATGTAACCTTAGGCAAACAAGTTTTTGGAACTGTTGTCGGGGAAGGTGATAGTTTAGTTCTTTATTCTAAGACTTTTGCACTCACTTTTTTTTAAAAATGGAAAAGGATTTTAGAGCGGAAAGTAAGGACACATCAAGACATTTAAGAGTAAGAGTGAGATATATGAAAAGTTGAGTGCTAAGATGATGTAAAAAGAATGATCATGGAAGATAGATATTATAAGGAGCAAGGACATTTCAAGAATTACAATTATTCACATTATGGTTGGGGAAAATTGGAACCCATACACTTCGAGGTGGCAGAAACAACCCGAATTTTATTGGTCCAATAAGGTAGGGACTCCTTTAGGACATCAAGACTTAGTTAAAGTTCAATACGAGGAATTTAGTTTATGGGAGTCAAAGCTAAACAAAATCATGGACAAGCATATAGATATGGAAGAGAACCTGAAAAGACTAGAAGAGGAAATTGATCTAGTAACAGAAAATCTTTATGCTTCTATTCATAAACTAAGGATTCGAGTAAGACAAATTTATTATGAATTTTGTAAAAGAAGTGTGGAAGACTATTTGAGAAATATGTAATTACATCAACAAGAGTGATCTGAGGCTATCACACTTAGGAATAGGGTTAGAGCTAGAAGAATCAGTGAAAGAATAGGTCGAACCGCAACTTAATGATGACCAAGAAACAATAAAAAATGTACGAAGAAAAGAATGTTAAACCCCTACTTTTATTCACCAATGCTTAATATACCATATTTGACCATCTAATAATCTTAGGTAGATGTCCATGCAAAGAACCCTATCCTTTAGATTGATGATGACGAACAGACATTCAACATGAATGATGCACTTAAGAATTCGAAGGTTAGTAGCTCATTCAGGATAATTAATGTGTTAGAATCTTCTAAAGAATAAGAGGATGAAGAACATATGACAACAACCATTGAGTTTGAAGAAGCTAAAAATGTTTCTATTCGTGAAGCAAAAGAAACAAAAGAGATGAAAGAGATTAAGGAAGACAGAGAGCAACTCACCTTCGTATAAGACAAACTGTTGGATTCAATGGAAGATTTAAGGAGTTTTGTTATTCCCTATTTTGTTAACAATTTATCTGAAAAAGGGACCTTATTGAGCTTACTTTGTTTCGATAATGTTATCCACATTGTCCTTTTGATTATTTTGCAATTTGTAGCTTACTTACAAGCAACAAAAAGGAGGTTAAACGAAGTACATAGAAGCAACCATTCATAATTGATCCCAGTTAAGTTTCTAATGATACAAGGTTAAGCAAATGACCATAAATTAGCATATTTAGTAGTTAGGCTTAAATTGTCATGTAGCTAGGTTTGTTTTAAAGTCTTAAATAAGTTTTGAATGACTTGGAATGGTTTGGATGGCTAAACCTTGTTCTCTCTTAAATCACTTATAAGATAGGGAAACACTCTCGATGTCAGGCAGATTTGGTCTTAACATTATCGCCATCACACCTCCATCTCCATAGGATTTGTGTCTAACCCAATTTTTCTTTTCCAATTTAGCATTCAGTTCTTTTATTGTTATTGTTATTGTTGTTTTTATTTTTATTTTTATTTTTATTTTTTATTTATTTATTTTCTATTTATTGTAATGTTATATTTCTTCTAGTCATCGATGTTTATTTGTGCTTCTTCTTACATTGAGGAAAATGTGTTGTTTAAGTGTAGGGAGAGATTATGTGATTTTTCTTTTATATGTGATTTTTGCATATCATATGATAGTGTTAGATTGCATTGTCCGAAGTGTGTAAATGTGTCAATGACTTAGATTGAGTGAAATTCTTTTAATTTTGGACATAGTCTATTAGGTTATGAACAATCATTAGCCTACGAAATTAGTGAATCAGGGGGCCTTTGGATAAATATGCAGCCTAATTAGGACTTAGGGTAAATTTAGCACACTTTAGATTGTCACGTTTATTCATAATTTGAGGCCTTTTAGCTTAAGTAGCTTAACTAGTATTTTTCATAGAAACAAATAGCTAAGAGTAATAAGGTAGGCAATAAATTGCTATTCCACTGACCTTTGGAATATCAATAGAGCTAGTAGCTAGTTGAAAACATGATAATAGCTGAGTAATTGATATGTATCACAAATGTGTGCCTTCACGTAAAAAGGTTATAATGATGATTCAACTAAGCTATTTAACAAATTATTTAGTTGAGTAACCGGATCAACATTTATCACAAATGTTTACCTTTGAGTAAAAGATTAAGTCCAGATTTTAATAATAATAATAAAAATAGTGTGTTTAAAACCTATCGGACTTGTGATGAGCTTGAAGTTTCATGGAATATACTTAGGAACAGTTAGAAAGTCTGAGGGACCAAAAAATTATTAATGTGTGTGTACAATTGAAAAGGGTAAATAAGTTAATACTTAGGTCTTGATTTAGTTGTTTATTTATTTCAAAGCCCTTAGAAACATATTTTGCATGTTAAAGACTTGATATAAATTGAACGATCATGTCCAAGATTAAATTTATTTCATGAAGATTAAAGTCATTGCCTCATTATTGCATTGTGTGTTTTGTGTTGTTGTTTCGTTTACTTAAGGACAAGAAAATGTTTAAGTGTGGGCATATTAATAGTTGTGTTTTGCATGATGCTTTAGGTGTGATTTGTTACGTAGTTAGTGTGAATTTGAGTGTTAAGTATGCGTTTAGGGTTTAATTAGGTTAGTTTGTGCATTTAAGTTTTTTTATGGGTTAGTTTGAATCTTTGACCTTAATTGTTATATTTTTTAGGTACTTTGATGTGTGTGCTAGTGTTGTAGGGAAAACAGGGAAGAAATGGTGAAGATTTGAAGAGTTTCAGGCCAAAGGACATCAGCCATGATCGTGCAGATTAGCCACGATTGTGATAGAGCTGAAAACCCAATAGTAGCTAGGCCATAATCGTGCATATTAGGCCACGACCGTGACAGAGAACGTCAAGTTAGGATTTACATACTCGAATATCACTCAAGATGTCAAGTACGTGTCTTGTGAGAGTGGGATGCTACAGTTTGGTATCAGAGCCCAGACTTAATATCTTATACGGGCCTTTTTCGTAATATGTGTCAAGTTACATGCATTTTAAACATGTCTTAATATGTAGTAGCAACTGATCCCTAGTCTGAGTCGCATTTACATATGGCACACGCATGAGTATTTATTAAGAATTTGAGCTAATAGAATTAGTGAGAAGAAAATGATCTGTCAGAATGTGAGAAAATGAAAGTTTATGGATATTTAGAATTGAGAAATAGTATATAGTTTGATATGACAGATAAGGATCCAACACAATTGTAGTGGTGAATGTATTATGTAATACGAAATCAATATTATACTGTGATAATATATCCTCAAATGTGATATAGATGTGACTATATTGTCCTGAATTGATTAAGGAAAGAAGTGATATAAATATGAATGACGAGAGTTAAAGTGTACAAGCCAAGTTGAAAGAGAACAAAATTTTCTATAACCTAGAGAGTTTAAACTTGGACATGAAATAAATGTTGGATAAATGTGATAAGAGTTATAATTTAGCATAAGAATATGTCTGTGAAAGTGACATCAGAATTTCAGGATGATATGTATCTATAATTCTGAGTTAATTGTGAATATATGTATGTGTGACGATATAATGGTAATTGGAAGGTGAGATAATGATAACAATTTACGTAAAAGTTGTCAAGGTTAAGTTGATTTGTTATTATGAGTATATATCTGATAATGGGATCACCGTGGCAAGTGAGAATATTTAGCACATATGTGTTACATGTGTGGAGATGATATAGGAAGCAATCTATGACTTGTTGAATATTTATTAGTTATATTTCCCATAGTTCAAAGTTTAAGATGAATTAGAGTAATACATGAAAGTGCTTATAGTGATCAATCGGGGATAGATTGAGATTGTTAATGATGTTACTAAGTGTGATGAATTCGAGAAAAAAGAAGAAGCGTATGATCGTGTCATAGTCCCCATGATCAAAGACAGGAGCAAAAGGAGAAAGTTAGAAATGCATATAAGATAGGATTTTATATACGCATAATGTTTGATGAAAAGTCTCCAACTATATGATTAGATTCTTGGATTTGAGGTGACATTCTTATTAATGTGAGGAGAATATAGGCCCATGTTATATTTTGTGCAAATATGCCCAGGAGATATAAATTAGATCTGATGAATGTGTTACCAACATAGGAAGTTAAGATTTTAAATAAGTTGAGATGTGTGGAGAAACTAGTATGAATGAATAGACATTAGAAGAAGTCAATGTGAAATCGGAGGAAATCTAATGAATGGAGAAAACCATTCAAGAAAAGAAGTCAATTGGGAAACTGATAATAACATGCTATAATATTACCTCATTGAGGAATTAGTTACTTAAGGAATTATGAGAACTAAGCAAGGGCACATTGAAATTTGGCAATCTCTGTTTGAGTTAACAATGCCCCCAACAGTATATGGTATTGAAGAATAAAGTGTCCCAATTTTGTTTGGATCAATTAGTGACTGTGATCATAGATGATATATTGAATGTGTTCGAAAAGTTAAGGAGAATATTTCAAATATTTGAGGTAATTCTTACATATCATGAAGTTAGAAATAATTAGATGCCAAGTTTAATAAGAGTGAATCTTCTTTTAATCGAAAAAAATGTTGGGTCGTATAGTATCTAAACATAGCATATTGGGAGACTCAAGGAAAATTGAGGTAATAATAAAGTGAGAAACTCCGAGGAATTTATAAGAGATCTAGAGTTTTCTAGAACAAGCTGTCTATTGGACACTACCAGACATTATTAAGGAGTTTTTATTGATCTTAGCCCTTTGAAAATAAAAAAATGTTTGAGGAAAAATGTGTAAATTGTATAACTGATGAATGTAAAGAGAATTTTGAGGAAGTATAACATTAATGGTAGTTATATCATCTGGAATTGGAGATTATGTAGTGTATAATGAGGTTTCACATCAGAGATTAGGTTGAAATCTAACGCAGCAAAATAAAGTTATTTCATATGCATAGAGATAATTAAGTCTTATTAGTTGACTATTTGATATATAAATTGAAAACTTGCTACAACAGTAATTGGTTTGAGAGTTTGGAGACATTACATGTACAGAGACGTTTTAGATTTTATACAAATCACTTAACTTAAGGTAAATATTGAGTTTGAATGGATTGAATCTAAGACTGAGACAATGGATAGAATTACTAAAAGATCATGATTGTACAAACGAGTATTTCCTGATAAAGCTAATGTGTACTTGATACTTGAACATAAAATTCAATAACGGAATGGCACAAATTAAGATATTGAGGTTACCAAACCTAATGCAATAAAGAGAATAGAATGTTGAGTTGAATTTTGGGGCAAAACGAAGTAGTATTGGCTTCATTTAAATTTAAGATCAGTTTCATTTGAAAAGATTGACAAGGTCCAAAATGAGGATCTAGAATTGTGAATCTTATTGAGGAATTAAAAATGAATATGAATTTTGAGTTTGAATTGGAAAATGACACTTGTGATTGAAATAAGAAGTACTGAAGGAGATGATTAAACAAAGAGATTGCTAGAGAGCATTATTAATAATCTAAGCTATACATCCTAGTAGGAATGAACTGAAACAACATTTAGCAGCTAAGAATGCAGAATCAAGTGATTGAATGTTTGAATTACCAACAGTCTTACATGTTGAAGATATGCTTAGAACTTATATTTTGGAGTTCACAGAAACATAAGATCAATGTATAGTTTATTTGACTTTAAGCATATCAATCATTATCACAGTGATATCATTAGAGTACTGTATGAAGTGTTATTGATAAAAAGAGTCATTCATGCTTACATTGAATTGAATGAGGCCTAAAATAGTTAAAGACTAGAATAGATGGGAGATGTTGAGGATTGATACATATTTGAAATTAAGTGATTCAAGAAAGACAAACGAGTTAGGTGGATTAACACCGAAGGTATGGAAGAGAGTGAGACGGATATAAGAGTCAATTGTATTAACGCTAAAGAGATGTGAAATATCAAGCGAAAGATGACTTGTTTCTGAAAGTATCACCTTGCCAAGGTTTGCTCAGGGTAGGAAATAGAATAAACTAAGCTCGAATTGTATTGGTCCACATGATGTTATAGAGAGCATAAAACCATAATCATATGAGTTTGTATTACCAAAAAAGATGTTTTAGATTCACAACGTGTTATATGGGAGTATGCTAAGAAATATTAGTATAATTTGATATTGGTGTTATCGACTTAGGAAGTGAAATTGTGAGTAATATGAAATATATTGAGCAAATAGTTAAGATAGTGTGATATCAAAATAAGTGCTTGACAGACCAAGTGATTCCATTAATTATACTCAATCGGAAGAAGTTTTCGAGTGATGACACTTAAATGGGAAATGGAGGAGCATACGAGGAAGCAATACCCCTGCCTTTTTGATCAATCAGATCAAAATTTTGAGGACGAAATTTATTAAGGGGGAGAATTGTAACTTCCCATTCCCATATTAAGGGTTAGATTCAGGAATATCGTAAATGAGAAATAAAATTGAGAGATTAGAAAATGCATTTCATGCTCATGCATTATATGATATGCACATACACGTGAATATTGAATTCTTACACATGAAAATATTTATACATGCATTCCTTGACAAATTTCGGGTGTAACTGATCTATAAATGTGATTATATTGGGAATTGTGAATTGTATATGTTAAGAACTGATTTGGAGATAGTATTTATTGACTAAGAAATTTTTGGTAATTATGAAATTTAAGGGTATTTTTGGACTAGGAAAAAAGTCAAATGGCAGAACAATTGATAAATGGAAGTAGAATTAAGAGTCAAATGATAGTGGAAATCTTATAAATGACTTTGGGATTTCATGACATTTGTCATTGAAGTTTTGAGACAATTGGAGTAAAAATTGGAGTTGATTGGGAAAATTGAATGAAAGAACCTAAGTGAACCTATAAGGAGATGACATGTGGCAAGTGAAAATATCACTTGCCAAGCCATGTCTTAAAACCCATGATGCTTTCCAATTGAAAGACCAAGTTTTGTGTTTTTTCTTACTTCTCTTCTTCTCTTCGTTGCTTCTTTCTTCACTCTCACCTTTCACGATTTTGAATCTCCAAGCCTTTATTAACGCGGAACTTTGCTTCCATCTTTCAATTCTACCTCCATTTTATTGTTCCTTTCATTTACTAAAAGAAAACCCAACCAAATCCAATCTAAAATGATGATGGACTTATGATACAGAGGATAGCTAGGGTTGGTGTGTTTTGAAGGATTTGGAGCTAAATCAAGTAAGTGATGCTTTAATCTTCATGGGTTAGTGTAAATGGAACATGTATGATGAGTAATTTAAGATTGATGGGTTGGTCATGAATTTGTATGTATGTGTCGTGAATGAAGAATAAAGATGGGTGATGTCTCGTTTTGAGTATATGATTTGTTGAAAATTGATAAGTTGTTGTTGTTGAGATGATTTTTGAGATAGAAAGGTCATTATGATAAATGTGTATATGATGTGTTTTGTTTTTGGTGTATATGATCAAGCATGAATTTTGAATTGTGTATAGATGTTCTTGAACTGTAATTGGGGTATTATTGAAAAAGAAATAATGTGGATATAAGTTAGAACTGATAGATTAAGAAAAAGAGATGAATTATGAAGAGATTGATGAAGAAGTGCGCTGGAAATGTGTTAGATGTAGTGCTTCAACTGAACATGTGTCGGTATTTTTTGACATATCTTGACCTAAAGATATCTAAGTAGGATAATTGTTGATTTATATTAAACTAGAGATGAGTGGCTACAATTTTCATGAAGAAATCGAGTGTGAATTCTTGCTCTAAAAGTGTTGAAAATTGTCTTGAAGTTGAGTTTCGGGTTATGTCTCTGTTTTTGAACAGTATGTAGTAAATTGTATATAACTTTCAGAATCTTGAACCAAAATATATGAATTCAGGTTCTTTAGAAACTTAAGACATATATGAAAAACTTTTTAGAAGAAGATATTGCCAAAAAACCTCATTTCTAGGTCAAAATGGTCATACAAAATGGATCTGAAAAATAAAGTTGGAAAAGATAGAAAAGGAGTTCTGTTTACTACTTCTGTGAAAGTTCGCTCGACCAACTCTTTGGTTTGCCATGGCCAACTTGTAGGATTTCCTCTTGGTAAAATTTCTCCATGGTCAACTCTGTAACATGCCATCACCGATGGGAAGGGTAAGATAGTAATTTGGAACGGGTTAGGAGTGTTTAAAATTGTTTAGCTATGTTCATGC
>JAOSBN010000006.1:12473773-12487297 GCA_027563595.1 Erythroxylum suave
TTTTGATTTGTTATTTATGAAACACTTGTGATTAGGATTATAATTTTTTACTTTGAAACATCTTTTATTCTTATTATATCCAGGATACAAACCTTATGGGCATCCATCAATACATCCAACACTAATTTGACTACCTTTATTCTTTTTTAGCCTTACATTGTATCTAGTTTATAGTGCATAATTGACAACAGTATCTTTAAATTCTTTTGCAGTTTTAAACTCAATTCTCAATCTCCAATTAAGATAAATTCTTTTACAGTTTTAAACTCAATTCTCAATCTCCAATTATGTGCCACATTTATACGATTTTGCCTAAAACTTGAATTGGGTCACTAAGAGCTTCACATAACTTCTCTTTACTAGGATATTCATCAGTAATAAAATTACCACAATCATTTGGTTCAATTTCAACTAGTTGATTGTCATCCTAAATGTCTATATATGTAACATCTTGTTCCCTTATTAAGGGTTAGAGTCGGGAATACCGTAAATGAGAAATAAAAGTGACAGAAACAAAAACGCATTTTATGCTCATGCATAACATAGTAAACATACACATGAATTTGATCATTGCACACATTACAATAATTTGTTTATGTACTCATTTGATATTTTCCAATTATAAATGATTGGTTTAATGTGATTATGAGGTGGATAGTGAATATTTTGTTCTGAAAATTGATTCAGTGAATTAAATTATCAATTTAGAATTTTTGGAGAAATTTGAGAATTTTTTGGAATTATAAGTAATTTTTGGATTAGGAAAAATGCTAAGTGGCAAGACAGTTATTAAATGGCAGTAGAAATAAATATTAAATGATAGTAAAATTATTGAAAAGTGATATTGGGATTTAATGACAATAGTCATTGAAATTTGGGAGATAATTGGACTAGAATTTGGGAGACAAATGGACTAACATTCTAAAAGATAAGAGAACCTTAAAAAAGCAACATGTGTGTCACTTTCCACACCGCTTGTTTAAACCCCGAAATTATTAAGTGAAAAACCCATTATTTTGGTCTTTCATTTCTCAATGGCTTCTCTTTCTTCGTAAGTCTCTTCTACCTTCATCTTCTCCTTTTCTTCTTCCTCTTCTTCTTTTTCTTTATGTTTTTGCTTCACCAAGCTTTATTAATGTTGCACCTTGCTTTCATCCATCATTTACTCCTATTTTCTTTTCCTTCTTCACCTTACTACAAGAAGACCCATCCCATTCCTCCATGAGAGTTGATGGTCTTGTGATGCATGGGAAGGATTGGGTTTGATGCTTTTTCTGAAGACATTAAAGCTTAATCAAGTAAGTAGATACTAAACCTTTATGGGTTGTTTGGATATAAGCATATGTAATGATTATTTGGGATGAAATGAAAATGATAAAGGTGATATGTTGATGAGGAATTAAGTAGGTTATGTTATAATGTTATTCATATGATAAGAAATAATTCATAAGTAGATATAGGGATGATTTTGAGATGTATTTAGGGTAAAAATGATGTGTAAAAAGGATCAAATTGGTGATGAAGGTATGGATGCTTTGCTGTTTTGTTTTTATTCATAAAGTGAACAATGAATTGTAATTTGTTTTATGGACGATTTGAATTGGAAATAGAGGTGATCTTGATGAAGAAATGACAGAGAAATGATAGAATTTTGGAAATGAATTGTACCAGAGAATGTTATATGCAGTGTTTTACTGAACATATGTCTGTAATTTAGCCATAACTTGAACTGTGAATATCCAAATTAGTTGGAATTTGACTTATAGTAAACTAGAAACATAAGGATATATTTTTCATGAAGAAATGGAATTTGAAATATGTCTCTAAGAGTCTTGAAATTTGTCTTGAATTTGAGAATTGTGGTCTGTCAAGGTACAAGAATAGTCAGTAGTATTTTGACTATAAAGTGCATGATACTCAACCAAAATGCATGAATTTGATGTCATTAGAAACGATGAACATTTTATTAGAGAAATTATTGCTTAAAAACTTCATTTTATAAGTTAAAATGGTCATACAATACTAACCTAAAAAGTTATCTTGAGAAAACTAGAAAAATTGCAAAATAAGTGGGAAAAAAGTTTCTGCCACGATCATGGCCAGGGATGACATGATCGTGGCCAGTGAATTTTCATGGAAATGTTGTGATTATGCTAGGTTTGAACCTATTAAGGATGAAGTGAATAATTATGATGCTTTAGACTTAATTTGGGCTTAAAACGAGGATATAACCTAGTGAATAAATTGCTTGATGCTAATAATAGGAAGTTATGGATTTTATGAATGGTATATGAAGTTGAAGATGTTTCATCAATTGATTAGAAATTGATGAGGGAATGAAATCAAATTGGTATTTGAATTAGTATGAAATGATGTCATGTTTGTAATAAAGAATTCTGGAAAAACTTGGAATGGAATTTAGGGTGAATAAGTGTTTAATTCATGTGAATGAAGGAAGAATAATGCAGGGCACGATCGTGACCTGACACAAAAAGTTTCTATCACAATCATGATCTTTTCAGTAGACTATAGCCGGGGCTCAAAAGTTTCTGTCACGATCATGGTAGGGACACCACGATCATGGCCAGATCTAGAGAAAAAAAGAGGGGCCTTTTGATTTTGGTTGAACCAATCAATGCTAGGGTGCTTCCATATGAGATATTTTTGGCTTGAATGAGTTCTTAAGTGAACCTAGCTGATGATGAATGAAGTGAGGAAAGTGACTAAAGGGCATTAGATAATAAAGAATGATTGAAAGACGTTAATTGATTATGAGATGTGAATAAACAAAATATATCTGGGCTTGTCAATATGAGAATGCATTATACCTTACATATACATATAGTGTAATTAATAATGTGTGTGCACTATGTGTGTTGCACAAATTTGACATATAGGATTCAACATTTGCATCTAGTCATTTCTGGACCATGGAAGCTAGTGCTAATTTGGAGAGTACTATGAGTCGACCTAGATGGTCTCACTTTCATTGTTTGTTATATTTTAAATTTCTGTATTGAATTACTACTAAATGTGACTGTGATTGATACAATTCCAGACATTAATGTTCCGATGAGCTTGATAAATGTGAGAATATAGGAAGTGCTCATTGTATGTGAATTGGACTGATATAAGTGATTCTCAACATTATTGTTGAATGCCAGATATCAATCTGATGAATATATGTGAATGTGAATGTGAAAAATTGAGCACTAGTGACTATTTGATAATATGTGAATGTAGTGCATTTCATTACATGAATGCATGAAATATAAAGAATGTTGTGACTTGAGTAGCCATCGAAAAAAAGCTTAAAGCTTAGAAATTAAAAAAAAGAGCTTAAATCTCAGAATGTGGTAAGAGCCTCTGGCTCACTATGTAAAATGAGACCCGTATCCCCAACGGATAAGGGACAGTTATTAATAAGCCCGATATCTACAATGGATAAGGACAGTTATAGGCACTCGATCTTAACAATAATAATTGAAAGTGAGCCTCACGAGCATTGCATATGCATTTGATATGTATGATTTGAATGATAGAAATAAATATTTTGAATGATTTCTGAATGTGAAATATGAATTAAGTGAATATGAAGTGGATATGATTGAACATGTCAATTAGTGAAATCATGTGAACTATTTGATTATATGAATTATAAGTGTTTTGAGTAAGCCATTGAGGATGGTCCACTCACTGAGTTTGGAGAACTTAACCCAGTATTGCAACATTTTTTCAGGCTTACAAGATCTTTAGTTAGACAAATTGGAGTCTAACCACTGCATTCAGATAAAAGATAGAGGTCATGATTAGTTGGCATTTACATTTTCACTTCATTATTTTGTATTAAATTATGTATTCACAAGTATTGTTCAATGTGTATATGAATGATTCTGTAATGATGTTATGACTAAAAATGGTTTGTATCTGTAACGAGCCCTAGTGACTATTGAAATTTTGATAAGATATATATTGATTGTGTCATGGAAAAAATGAAAATGTTTCTGAATAAAATGGGCTTTTTAATTATTAGTTTTTTTAAATGTGTGTGCCACGTGTGAAAGTTTTGTAATGAGTATAATTGATTGACTGTTATAACACACCACTCTCGTGGAGTATCTTCTTGAATACTGATGGTATATTTGGGAATATGCCCTGTGGGGGTGGGGTGCTATATATATAGAAGTATGATTGAACATATCTACATGTTCATCCACGTACGTCCTATTCCTCCATATTTTCTTTCACATGTCCATCTAGTTCCTCCATATTTTCATCTACATGTTCACCTTATTCCTCCACATTTACACCATGTTCATCCATATCTCCTATTCATCATCATCATAATCCTTTCCTCTAGTTATATACAATATATCAGAAGTATAGAAAGGTAGGTCTAAATGACGATTTATATACACATTAACACTCCCATAAAATTGCATAATGTTTGCTAGCCTAATATGACTTTGATTTGACTTAATAAATGACTATTTGAAGTTAAAGTCGAGTATTCTATAATATGCCTTATCAATTTGATGATACCATAAATCCTTCCACATGTCATATATTTGTCTATTACTGACATAGTCAATATCAACATTCTTAAACGTCACAATATCCTTATAATATATTTAAATTCAAGTTCTAACATAAAATTCTCACCATAAAAGATCCTTATAGTTTCATATTGAGCCACTAAAACATGTGTATCAATCATTAGAGAATAGTGAAAGAAATAAATGTCAATAAAACAACCAATAAAAACCCAAGCATAAAACATAATTAAGATAGTTTCTTTTCTTTTATTAATCCATTCATAATTTTTAAAAAAAAGCCAAAATGATCATAAACAAATTCTACTTTTAAAGCCAAGTTAATGAAGGTTCTTCCATTTCTTTTTATGTCAATAATTAGTTATATACATATCCACAAATTTCTTAACACATCGACAACCATATATATGAAAGAAAAGATGGTAGATTAATGCCTTTGGCCATTTTTGAAGGAAGGTATCTAGAACTACATTCTTGAAAAGAGTCGAAAGAGCATGCTTTAAGCTGGTTAAATATGGATAAAAAGTTAATTAAGAAATTATAAAGAAGAAGTAAAATGACGATGATAAGTTATTCATATGTTAAGTTGTCCTAACAAAGTATCTGCAATAACACATGCATTAATCACCAAGAGTAAGAGACAAATTTTAAAAATAATCAACAATCTACTATTATGAGTGTTCCTCTTCAGGTTTTTTTCAAGTTTAATAGCTTAATTATTTCTCTTTGATATTATACTTTTTCAAGATCTTCTTCCTTTATAGTTTTGTCAAGACATGAACTTTAAATTTATAAAGTATGTCCTATAATGTTAACAAGCAAGTTAGTGAGGCGACTAAGGGACTTTCACCTGCTTCTCCTCCTGCATCCATCTTTATATTGCTATGTCTAACCTAACTCAAAAGTAAGATTATATGTTGTTTGGGCTTCATTTTTAAAAATTTATTGTCATATGTGTAAGGATGAGTAGGTTCTACGAATAAGTTGAATTCATTATCATGTAATCAATTTGTCCAATTTCTCTAATCTTTTATCAACGTTGCATCATCATCATATTAAACATTACCCACTAAAATAACGCTGATAAACTATAAAATTATAGGGGATCATATAGGAGGCAAACCAAGACATTTATGTCTTCATATGGGATCCCCTACTAGGCCCCACTGCCTCTAAAAAATTTCATATAAAAATATTATTATTTTCAGTTTTGATCCCATAAAAGATTTTTTCCCTCATTAATTTAATTGGAGACAAAAAAATTAATAATAAAAATTTAGATATATTAAGATATCAAATAAAAATGAAATTTGAGCCCATTCATTTTTATTAAGATTACTATTATTTAGACTCATGACTTTTTTAAATGAAAGCCTACAAATAGAGAGAGAAAAACTATATGCTTAATTGACTTTTTTATTGAGCTTTGTTTAAAACCCTTTTGGCTTCTTCAGCTCATTACTTTTTATCTTTTTGGCTTCTTCTTCACCTAACTCCATGAGGACCACACGCAAGGCTATGATCCTCTCCAAGTTGTAGTCTTTGAGTTATGTCATCAAAGTAACAAGTAATTACCAACATTTGCCATAAATTTTGCATTTAAATAGTAAGTTAATTGATTACCTTCTATTTTTTTCAATATTTAGTTGATTTTTTTCTTATTAGTTTTAATTAGTTAATTTTTTGTGAATAGATAATTTTTTTGTTTATTTTGTTGTATTCAATGTATCCCCATTTGATACTTTTATAATATCTTTTTGTGTGGATATGTGAAACTCATTGAGTCATTGTAGCATTTGTAGATTTTCTTTTACTAATTAGTAAAATAATCAAAAGAAAGAAAACAAGAAAATTAGTAATTCAAAACTCATAGGGAGAAATTCAATGATTATCACCAAATTAGAGACAAAACGGAAAGAGACCAAATAACAAATTTTTTGAACTGATGAATAGGCAATGAGATAATGAGTGCTTAAGGAAAATAAATAAAATGGGGGCTATAGAAATATCAAATCTAAAATTTATAATTAATTGAAAACAATGATGGATTAGCAAATGTAGCTTTTTTTTCATAATAATACAGCTGTTGGTTCTGAAACAAACTTTTTTTTCTTACAACATTATTCTTTCTTCATGTTCTTATATACATATTTTATTTCTTTATCATGATATCTTCTCTAGTTACTTAACTTTGATTTCAGTTTTGGACAAATTTCTCAAAAGGCCTTTTACAAATAAGGATTGTAGCCCCAATCCTTTAAAGCATCCTCATGCAGAAGTCAATTTAAATTATCTTTAGTTTGATTCAAGATTGTAGAAAAATTTTTCAGATTATCATCCTAATGACTATGATAGAATATGAAGAGCTTATTTGCAAAAAGGTCCATATAAAGCTTTTGAGCATTACTTGCCATAAAAAAAACTTGGAAATATTTATCGTAGATTTGTTCCATCTTGGTTTAAAAATATGTCAATTGGTTAGAGAATAGTGTTATAAAAGATGTAGCATTTTGCTTATGTTACTATCTTTTTAGGTCAGATATTGGAAGTTAAGCAAGTGGTGATACTTTTGTTACTAATGAATTTAACAATTGGAAGAAAAAAGACAGATTTAATAGTCATATAGTAAGTCCTAATAGCTTTCACAATATAACTTGGAAGAAATGTCAAGATTTGATGATTCAAAAAAAAAAAATTCAAGTGACTTATCCTAAACAATCCAATCAAGCTCGAAAGGACTATTGTACCTAACTCACTGTATCAGTGGATTGTGTTCAATTCCTTTTACATTAAGGATTCGCTTTTCGTGGTCGTGATAAATCAGAGACTTCTAGTAATAATGTCAATTTTCTTCAACTTTTACAATTCTTGGCTAACTATAATGAAGCTATCAATAATGTTGTTTTAAACAATGCCCACAGAAATCTCAAATTCATTGCTCCTGATATACAAAAGGATATTATCAAAGCCGCTGCAATTGAAACCTCCAATGCCATTATTAATGATCTTCAAAGTAGGTTATTTTCTATCCTTATTGATGAGTCTTTTGATATCTTAATCAAAGAACAATTGGTTATTGTTTTACATTATGTGAAGGCAAAATGATGTGTGCTTGAGCGATTTATTGGTATTATTCATGTTAATGATACCACCTCTTTATCACTAAAGTTTGCAATAGATGAATTGTTTTCAAAGCATAGATTGAGTTATCATCTATGTGGGCAAGGCTACGATGAAGCTAGCAATATGCAAGGAGCAATTAATAGTTTGAAGACTTTGATTTTAAAAGAAAATAATTCAGCTCACTATATTCATTGTTCCTCTCACCAATTGCAATTAGCACTTGTAGCGGTGGCTAAGAATCATGTACATGTTACTTTGTTGCTTAACACAATCTCAAGCTTATCATATGTAGTTGGAGGTTCTTGTAAAAGAAAAGATTTTCTTCGTTAAAACCAATTTAGTAAGCTTGTCGAAGGACTGAAAAATGGTGAACTTTCAAGTGGTAAAGGTTTACATTAAGAAACTTCTCTTTAAAGTCCTGGTGACACACATTCACGCACACATTATGGATCATTATCAAGCTTAATCGTGATGTTTGACTCCGTAGTTGATGTTTTAGAGACCATTATAGAAGAGGGCATAACTTCAAAGAAAAAAGGTGAAGCATATGCTTTGCTTGATTGTATCCAATCTTATGAATTTGTGTTTAGCTTGCATTTGATGAAAAAAATCTTGGGCATCACAAATGAATTATCTCAAGCATTGCAAAGGAAGGATCAAGATATTTGAAGTAAATCACTTGTTAATATAGAAATCACATATGATATGTTAAATACACAAGAAGGGGGGTTGAATTGTGTTAAATCGTCTAAGATAGTAATATTTAAAATCTTCTTGATTTTCTTGAAAAATTCAGACGATTACAAAATAACGCACTTAATTCGTTTAAGTAATGCAATAGCAGAAATAGTATGTATTCTTCTAACAACAAGAAATTAAAGAGATAAAAGCTAGAGAATATGACATCGCAATTTATACTGGTTCACCCTTAACCTTTGAGCTACGTCTAGTCCTCAGAGTTTATCTGAGATTTCACTATCTCTTTCAAACAAGTTTTATCTCTACTCTTCCAGAGCCTCTTCAGGTCTCTTTCACAACGTACTCTTTATCTGCTATCTTAGCCTCTTCAGGCTCTAGCCTTCCTTTCACTTGAAAAGATATTGTTTGAGCTTTCTACACTCACGTTACAGGTGTTATTGATCTCTTTTCTTCCTTATTTTTACTCCGGATATTTTTACAATATACTCACATGATCACATAATTATTTTTTTTAAGTAAAGTAAGAGTAAGTAAAAGTCCTTTTGTTTACGACTATAACTGATATTTATAATTTCATTCTCTAACGGTCTTCTTGAGAAAATTGCTTATAAAATCTTCAGAGATCTATTATTAGTTGAGTCTTATAACCAACTCCAACTAACTAACTGACAATGTAGATTATTCTTCAATTATATCATTTTGATTTAATTTGTATGCTTTGTCTGGTGTCTTCACTTCATCTTGTGTCTTAGTCTTAGTCTTGTGACTTCACTTCGTCACTTCATCTGGTTCGTCTTAGACTTCGTCTTAGTTAGCTCTTGAATATCATCTTGATTTGATGGTTTGTGATACTTACATTTGTCTGCGCAAATAATAATCTCATCAAAATAGTTCACACACTTCCTTTATTATTATTATTTGACTTTCATCAAAATCAATAGAAGAAGTGAAGTCTTTTTGACTTAACAATCTTCCCTTTTTTAATGATAACAAATAATCATAATATTAGAAGATAATATTCAGATGAATAATGATAATATTCAGACGAATAAATTTTAGACAAATATATATTTATTCAGATGAATAATGCAAGATATACAATGTGTATACAAAAAAATTTATGATACTATCCTTTCTACTATTCTCCCCTTATTTGTTACTAATAAAAAAAATGTCATTTCAGATGCTTCAAATTTTAGAGAACAGATGTTAAATATTAGTGTGGATTGTCTTGAGGTCTTCTTCTATAGAAACACAAAGAGGTGCTATTTCCTCATGAAGATCACCCATTGAGTCACTTAGTTCATCAACCTTAGTATTAATTTCTTCAATATGTTTAGCTAAGGCTTCTTGAACTTCCTTATGCTTGTGACTAGCTTCAGTCCATTCGATGAAATTCTTCAAGAGCTCTAAATTAATGATAGAATCTTTTAGCTTTTCACTAATTGGATGAAGATACTTAGAGACAGACGATTTTCTAATTGTGTCGCCTAATTCAATAATTTTGATGGAGGGTAATTGGAAAGGCTGTGTTTGGTGAGGGATGTCAAGATCATCAGGTTTGGATAGTTTGAAAATTGGTTTCTTTAGAAGGTGTAATATATTTTTAACTGAAGGAATGAAACCTAAGGGTTTGAAATGAATAAGTAAATGCACAAAGTTTCTAAGTAAAAATTGATACCTTTAATTGTAATGTTTCTTTACCTTCCTTCTAATACTGTCCCAACTACCTTGAAACTTTCATCTGTAGTTGATGTGCCAAAGTTTCTTCTTGATGCCCTTAATATGTGATGTGATATATAGATACCTACAGGTTGAGCTGTATGACATACATCATCTATATTCTTCATCGCCACTCAAATTTCTTCTTCCGTGAGATCATCTTCTTGTTTCTTAGGAAATTTCTTCTTCTTTCCTTTATCTTTGCTATCTACCAGTGTTGGACGTCTAGGTTATACATCTAGTACAATCTTTATTGTCATTATGCTTGTCACTGGATAGATTGTGTAAGGATTTTTTGTCATCTTCAATGGATATGGTTTTGCCTTTTCATCTCGCATAATACCATACAATCTTCTTTCTTGAGGGCTTAGAAGATGTATCGTCTAATCAGTTACTGTTACAGGTTCAACTTGAACCTTAACTTTTTGTTTAAAAGGTTCTCTGAAGATAACTGAACCTCTATTACAATCAGGTATTGATTCTTCTATAATCTTCATCTTCAAATCTTCTTTCTTCGTTGGTTGAGGGGGATTGTAAGTTACTTGCTGCTTTCCAACAGTCTGTGTCTTTTGTTGAACATCAGATGATAAAACCTTCTGTTTGTGAATCGACTTTGTCTTCTTTTGTTCTTCTACTGACTTAGAAGAGAGTTGTTGTTGAGACTTCTACTTAAATACTAACTTCCTTTTTATCTCTGTCTCTTTAGACGATTGTTCTGATTGAGTCTGAGGAATAGAGACAATTGCTTTGGTAGGATGCTATTATTGTTGGTGCTGCTCCTTTGCACTTTCAGAAACTTTACCAAGAATCAGAGTTTTTTGCTTCTTCTATTCTTGTTATCGTAAGGTAATCAATCTTGGTGACCTTCTTGGCTTCTTGAGTCTTTCTGATTGAAGGGCTGAGCCTTCCTCTTTAAAGATACTTTGTTAGTTGGTTGTTGAACTTTACTTTCCTTCCTTTCAGGAATCATCTTAGCTTGTATTGGCTTATAAGATGATTGTTCAACTTTTACCTCTATTGAGATTCTTCCAGACAATCGAGGTTTTGCTTGTATTCCAGATGAAACATCTTTTTTCCTGCTTCTTCTGATTGAAAGTTCCCCCTTAGACTGTGCTTTTGGTATGAAATTTTTATCCTCTTTAGCTTTAGTCTTGATCCCCATTTTGTGAATAGTAGAGGCATTGATAAAACTATTAATATTCAGCTTTACTCTATTTCCTCTATCAAATAGGATTCTAGATTCTTTAAAGAATCTTGTCAATAGCATACCGTAAGATAAAGAACCACTCTTCATATGATAATCCTCCCTAGCATTTATTGTGTAGTTCAGAACCAAAAATGGAAGATTAATAGATTGGCGTGTAAGTAGATGAAATAGACAATGCTCATCATTCATTCTCACCAAATCCTTTGATCCAGCTCTGAGTAGAATACAGTGAAGAAGAAGTGAATGAAGAACTCTAGCCTTCGGAATTAGGTTTGAAGACTTCTTGACTCCTGGATTATTCAATCCATATAGTTGTTGATTGATGTTGTCTTCATTTATGTGACTTTGAGTAATCCAAACTGTATTGTTGAATAGTTTTGCCCCTTTATTTGGACACTGAATACCTTCACAGTGGAATCTTGACAACCTATCTACCATTGATATCAAGGTGTTATCTACCACCTTTGCATTCTTCCAGAACTCATATACTTCATTTGGATACACTAGTTCTTGGGTATTGAAGAAAATTCCGCATCTAGTTGCTTTGATTTCAGGTTCGATATCCATTCGATCATCCTTCAGAGAAGTGGAATCGAGAGATAAGAGATTTTGACATTTTTCTAATCTGTAACGAACAAACAAACTTTTCTGCTTCATTAGGACGAATCTTTTGGATCATAGAACAAATGGTCATTTAACATTACCATGTTCAGACTTTGTTTGATTTCCTTAAATCTGTCTTCTTAAAGGTTTAGTGAAGATATCTGCCCATTGCTAATTCATCTAAAAAAATTGTAGATTGATGATCCCTCTTTGTACGTAGTCTCTTGTAAAATGATGTCTAACTTTAATATGTTTTGCCCTTGAGTGTTGTATTGGATTCTTTGAGAGATTGATAGAACTTGTGTTGTCACAGAAGATTAGAATTTGATCTTCTTAGATAGAATAATCTTCTAATTGATACTTTATCTATAACGTTTGTGAACAACAGCTTGTAGCTGACATTTATTCAGCCTCTGTAGTAGATAGAGCAATTGAACTTTCACTCTTGCTTGACCAAGCAATTAGACTATGACCAAGAAAGTGACAACCTCCACTTGTACTCCTTCTATTAATCCTATCTCTAGTATAATGTTGACCTGAAATCTTTACCTTTCTCATACATTAAGCAAAGATCAGTAGAACCTGCCAAGTATCTCAATATTCTTTTAATAGTGATATAATGAGATTCTCTAAGATCTACTTGAAATCTTGCATATAAACAAACACTGAACATTATATCAGGTCTACTTGTAGTTAGGTAAAGTAAAGAACTAATAATTCCTCTAAAAAAGAGTTTGATCAATCTTCTTACCAGCTACATCCTTAGATAAGACGATTGAAGGATGCATAGGAGTTGACATTGGTTTAACATTTTTCGTTTTATATTTGACTAAAAGTTCTTCGATATACTTTTGTTGATGAATAAAAATCTTTTCATTAGTTTGTTTAATATGTAAACCAAGAAAGAACTTTAATTCACCCACCATACTCATTTCAAATTCACTTTTCATAAGAATCTCAAAAATTGAACATAACTTTTTAGAAGTTGCATAAAAAATGATATCTTCTACATATATTTGCATAACAATAAAATCATTTTTAATACTTTTCCTAAATAAAGTTTTATCAACTTGTCCTCTAATAAAGTCATTTTTAATCAAATATAAACTCAGATGATCATACCATGCACGAGGTGTTTGTTTCAATCTATATAAAGCTTTATGAAGTTTATATACATAATCTGATTTGTCAATGCCTTCAAAACTAGGGGGTTGTTTTACATAAACTTCTTAATCTATAAAACCATTCAAAAAGGAACTTTTCACATCCATTTGGAATAGTTATATATGATCAAAAACAACATATGCAAGTAAAATCTTAATAGCTTGTAATCTAGCTACAGGAGCATATGTTTCTTTATAGTCTGTTCCTTCTTATTGAATATAGCCTTTAGCTACTAATCTAGCTATGTTATGGGATACTTTTCTTGATTCGTTTAGTTTATTTTTGACTATCCATCTAGTTCCTATGATAGATTTATTGGATGGTTTAGAGACCAGACCTTATTCCTAGTAAATTGATTTAACTCTTCTTGCATAGTTAAAATCCAAGCTTCATCTTGAAGAGCTTCATCAATTTTCTTAGGTTCTAATTTAGAAACAAAAGCTACATTGGCCT
>JAOSBN010000006.1:12490999-12525239 GCA_027563595.1 Erythroxylum suave
GAGCAATGGAGATGGACATGCCAAGAGTTGGAGGTATGATTTTCGAATTAATTATGCTCTAAATAAAATGGATCTTGGTTGATGGATGTGGGATTACTGCATTTATGTTAAGCAATATGAACGATACTAAATATTTTATCACAAAACATATTCTAATATGATCGATGTACTTGTTCATTCATACATCTAATATATACATTACAAGATAAAGGATTCTCCACGAATGTTGCCGAATTGTCAACTTAATCAGTTTTGGTAACCCATTTTGATAATTGTGCAAGAGATGACACTTGTAAACTTGATACCAAAGACGTAAGAGGGGTAAAGTTAAATTATGTGTTTGGAAAAGGCAAGGACTCAGCCACCGTCACAAGTGGCTGCATCCTAAAATACACGACTTACACACTGCATGTGAAATAACCAAATATCAGTGAGACCAACATGCATCACTATTCAGTAAAAGCAATACGCAAAAGAGCTGGAGATGAGATAACAATACTTCGACATCCATTCAAAAATGACATTGAGTACGAAAACTTAGAAAACAAAAGTTCTATTCATTGATATAGGCAACCTACTAACGTGAAATATATTTGAAGAAAACAATATCTAGAGTTAGCCAACTAAAGGAGAAACATTTTTATATAAAACAGTTTTACGACAATATGAGCAAGATAAAGAATTAAGAATGAAAAAGAAAACAAAGCTAATTTAGCAACAAGATTGTAAACTAGTAGATGATTTGGGGAAATTGGGGTTGGGAAAAGGAAAAGACTATCTTGTCTGTACAGTTTTACGTGTCCCAATAGGTCCAGACAAAAGCAAAACTAAGAAGAGAAAAAAGAAATGTTAGAGTTTGCCACCTTAGCTTGACAGATTCTAGTTATAGCTTCAATATGAAAATTATGCAATTCCTCAAGAGTCGTCACATCCATACTACTGATATCTTCACCCTGAGAAGATATAGACAAGTTTGATCGTTAGTTTGCTTCTGTATGGGGATATTACAATGTATTAAGTCTCCTTGTAAAATAACAAGTTCTACACTATTTTCACCGGCCATTGCCAACATGTAGGTCGAGCAATGGCAAAGCTACATGCACAAAATGGGTTATAGGGATTAAAGGATGCTGACAAAATGATTCGTAATTCTAGTTTCGTATAAGCAAAGTGGCATGCAAGTTCAGTAGATCGTGGTAAAAGATATGCATACCTTAAATCGTGAAATAAGGATTTCTAGTTCGTTGCATCTCTGTCTTTCTTTCTGATAACTTCCTTTTAAATCTTCAACTGCAGCTATACCTTCATGGCTTTGAAGAGTATCATCTTTTGATAATTGGTTTAAATGACCAGTGAGAAGTAGAGATCCTTTTGTACGCCCAGCTTGACAAGAATTAGATGCATAAACATCTTCAAACGGTATATCTTTTGCACTGCCTGACTTCTTGATTTTAGCCACCAATACCCACATATTTGCAAGCTCATTTTCTAAAGCTTCTTCACGCTGCCTAGCTTCATCTAGTCTTCCTCGTAATTCAGTTTCTATTTTCTCTCTCTGACATAGTGTAGTTTCAAATTCAACTTCTTTTTGATATCTTGAATTTAATTCTTTCTGCAACTCCTCAACCAAAAGATAATCTTCGGTTCTTGCACTGCCACTATAGATATTTTGTTTGGGACCCTTTGAAACAGACTGCTGGCAGCATGTAGATCTACAGGGAGTCTCTAATGCAGAAGCCAGCTCATCAGTCAACTTGGCATTTTCATAAGAGAGTCTAGTCACTTCTTCAGCCAAGTTACGGAGCTCAACTGCTGCAGCAGCAGCCAATTCTTTTGCATATGAAGCTTCCTCTGCTAGTTTTTGACATTGAATTTCAAGTCCATCCTTTCCTTCAATCATTTTCACCGTCTCTTGTTTCAGATCCTCTATCTCTGCAGCCTGACATAATATGGGCATATTTTTAACCATTTAGCTCTAAATAACCAAAGGAGAAAAGACCAATCATCTTTATATGCATATCCCAGCATAAAAAACAATAGTTATACCAGGGAGGGAAATAGATAAATATATAGACCTGAGAAAGAACTTGAGATTTCAAATTGTCAACAATGCATTCTTTTGAGTCCTCTGGGGAAAGAATTCTATTCAAACTTATAATGCTTTTTGGAGTATTAGCATCAACATAACTTTCTTCTAGTGGCCAATTTATGTTGCCTACTTTGTCTTGTCTTGAAAGCTTTTCCAAACTTCCAGGTGTAGGAAATTCATACTCCACAAGTTTTTGTTGATTGTGAGAGATCATCCCCATTAATGAATTGACTTGTTGCCTTAGCAGAAGAATTGTCTCTTGCATCTCATTGTTTTCTGAAATCTGATGTCGCAAGAAGTTATATGAAATTATCTACAGAGAGCAAAGCATCAGGTGGCATTAGAGTTATACCTTCATCTGTAATTGCTCCTGGAGTATCCTATTGTCTGCTGATTTAATCTTTGATACACATCCCACAAAGATGCAACCAACTCAGGAAAGAGTCTTAACTTTTGACATAGTAAATTCGTCAACAGTAACAAGAATATTAGATAACAAACCTCAAGTTCAAAAGTTTTTTCATTTAGCTGAGTTGTGAGCTTGGACGGAGCCTGCAGGCAGGTAACAACAGCATTAGACAGCAAATTACTCTTTGAAGGACATTCTGTCATTAGATAGACTTAGGTTTCAACCTTTGTCCTTCCAATACTGATAAGTAGCCAAAACATTAAAACTTACAACTGAATGATTTAAATTTGGAAGTACCTTCTGCCATTATATAACATATACATTGCATTTACTGAAACAGTTGTATAAGAATAAAAGCATATTTTACAAAAACAATAAGAAAATATTTTCTAGAACAAAACCCAGCTGGTGAAACAATCAAGTGAAGCTATAGGATATTAATATGAAAAACAAGGTCAGTAAAGTAACACTTCTATTCCCTAAACTGCTGCTAAATACAAATTCAACAAACCCTTTTTCCAAGTCTCCATTAGTTGATTGCATATGCAATCATCCAATCCGCAATTTTAGACAAATACATAAAATTACCTGTGAAATTTCAGAGCTGTTTGTTTTACATGAAGTCATGCCAACCGATCCAATCATGCATTGCTCCAGGACCTGCATCTGGTGCTTCTTTTCAATAATTTCGTCTTTTAGCTTTTGCATTTGTTCCTATCGAAAACAAAGCAAACCCCCAATGAAGTGTTGGCACATGTATCAATTTTGGAGTCCTTTCAGAACAAATTAGAATAATCAAATTTAGCATTTCCTCTACAACAGAAAAAGAGATTACCTTTACTTGTGAATCTTCAGGGTTGCTATCTGCTTGCTCTAACAGTCTTTTGAAGGAACTAGAAGACAATGCTACCTCCCCAGCTAACACTTTCATCTGTTCTTGAAGGAGATCCATTTGATCTGAGATTGTTGTCCCTGTCTGCAGAAACTAGTCATCATTTGCAAGGAACCATTCGATACTAAGAACCAGGCTGAAAATATCTCTAAACAAATTCTGTCTAAAAATAAAATTAACCAAACTGCAATATTTCAGAAAATTCAACATTTTACTATCAACATTTTTAGCAAACCTATAATTGCATCCATTGTTTATTATAAACAAGAAATGTGCAAATAGAAGGTCCATCATGGTATTGGAGGTGTATATGGGAATTCCCAAATCAATATAAACACAATATATAAATAAAACTGTCCCAAGTGGCAAAGTATTTATTTCAAGGATCCTAGGATTTTGTTATAGCTATTAATCAGTTTGGATTTTGGACCATAATGTACTCCTCACCGGTATTTCCAGAAATATCCAAAGTGAATATAGTAGATCTATTAGAGAAAAGTATCAAATCCTGCTGTGGCACAAAACTATCACATAAATATTAACACATTAGAAGTAAACCGACTATAACATTGACATCAATTCAAAATTGGTAGAAAATAATGCTGAGATGGACTCTTAATTTGCACCCCTTCCAGCTTACATCTGAGGCTTGAATCTCCAGACTAGGGAAACCTTGCATTAAGCATGAGACAAATAATCGTAGTCTTCCTTTCACTCTTCCTTTAAGTATGGATTTATTTGTTTTAGGTTTCCAAAAGCTGTAAACTGATCAGTAAAGTCTGACTTAGTTATATAAGTATCATTGACTATGCAATAAATAACTATATGGCTTGAATCAGGAGAGAAAATTGCTATATAATCCTATCTCAGAATAAAAAAGCAATAGTTGTACAAGTTTCTTTCTATGAATTGTCACTTCATCATATCATGGTCAAAGGCCCCAGATACATTTGATACAACAACCAATAATAAGCACCAGAAAAGATGATATTCCAACAACAACATACAGATTTGAAATGATGGAAGTCTATGAAGCATACGCAAAATACAGAAAGAGACAATGCACTATAATCTGTAAAACGGATACATAGAGAATACAACACATTAGAATAATTTACAATTAAAAGCTTAGAATTTCTCTCACCGGAGGAAGTGAATGACCTGCAACAGTTGCGCTGAACAAATCACCTGCTTGTGTTCTTTCTGGAAATGAAGCAGCAAGAGTCGGATCATCTCCCTTTCTACTAACTGATTTTCTTCGTCCATCCCTCATATCAGCAAACATGACTCTACTTTCTGATGATTTAGAAAAAGAAGCTACTGATCCATTCATAGAGGCCTCACTATCAGGACTGCATGATGACCCAAGCAAACTCTCACGCCTCTACAAGGGAGATTTTGATGTTAGTACTTTTCAGAAAGATCCAGTGCAATTCCCAACCCACACCCTTCCCTCTCCTAAAAGAATAATCCAATAAAGCACCAAAATAGCAAATTACACAGCGCAGAAATTGATGATATGAGAACTTACTCTAACTTTAAACCAGCCAAGCATTCCACTTCTCCTGTTGCGTTTATAATCCTTCACAAGCTCTTCTAGATTTGTGACATCATCCCTTCCTTCACTTGAAAGCTCAGAAGCATAACTTACTGCATCTTCTTCTATTTTGTAATCCCTTGTTTTATCTGGTAAATATGCTAGCTGCATCAACATAAGAAATAAGAAAGGATTTGTGATGTAATGAATCAGCAAACATCAGGAAATTATTTCTCGTGTAAACTAAACTCAAAGTCAACATGGCAAACCTCATCTTCCCCAAAAGAATGTCTTCGTCTATGACTGGACCTCTCAGGGTGGCTTGATTGCAAGGAGTTCTTTGTAGAAACCAAGATAAGTTTAGTCAATCGTTGAATTCTTCCCATCAAAGCTGCTTTGGCTTGTTCTTCTTCCTCCAACCTTGACTGTAACTTGACCTGACCAGCTTCCAGCTTTGACACAATATATGAAATATCAGACACTACAGCAATTAAACAACCCATTACGACAGAGTTCCCATAGAAATTAGCTACTGTTTTGAAGAATAAAAATTAAATTTGCATGTGAACCACATGGCCTACACATTAGAAGATCCAACCTCAAAAGAACACTAGAATATGTTAACAATAAAGTACAGACGACCTATCACTCAATTAGAACTACAGGTTATATGTCAATATGTATCTAGACTATTGCATCAAGCTGCTCCTGGAACTCACACATGTTCCCCCAAAATATAAATGAACACAAAAATAACAGATTTTTCAGCTGAAAAGCCTTAGCAAATACATATTAAGCAATTACTCCATAACAGAAATTTGATGCACACAAGAATTATTGCAAACCTGAAGCTTCAAATTAACCAGATCTTCCTGGGAAGAGGCAGGCATATATGGATTCTCCATCATTCCACGTTTTAATTGCTGGAGTTCTTGCTTTAAGCATGAAATTTCTTTTTGATACTTTTTTATGAGGGACTTCTCATCCATTATCTAAGCAAATAAGGATTGAACAAAGAGAAAAAAACCAATATTAAAATGATGTTCATAAAACAGAAATTATGTCCCATTAAAATAACCTAAGATTCACCTTATTTTGAGAGGCCTTGACTTCCACATGCTTGCTTCTGTGTGCAAATTTCAATGTGTTGTGCGTCTCTTCACTGTTGCTAGAGGCAGGTATCACATTGCTAATAAGCTACAAAAACAGGAGTTTGGACCATTCATGTTGTACAAAAGTAGGGCACTTTTTGAACCTAAAATGACTTCACGAACTGCTTTTTCCCCAGGGTAATCCCAGGTGAGAAAGAACTTGGAAATAAAACTGCAACAACATCCAAACTAAGTAATAGCAAAGAAAGTTACCACAATCATCTCATTCCTAAGAATTTGTTCAGCAAGTCATAACAAATCCTTCTCTCCCACACGAGAAAGACCAAAAGAAAAAACTAAAAAAAATGGTAGACACTTAGAAACACGGAGAAGCCACTCTATGCAAGAAATTAACCAAAAGCTACAATATATTGCATATGAAAAGAACATAAAGGAATGCTTCTATACATACAGAGATCCGCCCGTGGCCACTAAGGGATGACTGCAATAGCCGAGTAAGTTTTGAATCTCGGTAGGGTATATGAGTAGCTTTTCCATCTGTTAGTTTACAAATTACCTGCAAAAGCATTTCATTCTTAGTCAAAAAGTCTTTGACTTTAAAGGTTTTGGAAAAGCAATTAAGGTATTTTTCTATGTCCAGATTGGTCACCCATCAATGAGACATATAATCATAAAGCAAAATCAAATATGCAACTAATTTGGAGGTGTTGTACAAAGCAAAAAGCCAATTCTTATACAAGTTAAAATTATCAAATTTGAATAGTACACAATAAATTCCATGAGAAAGAGAGAGAGAGAGATAGAGAGAGCAAGCAAGTGAATCTCACCGTCCCAAGTGTTAGCAAGCTTTTATTTATGAATGAACCTTCTTTTCTTCGTAATCCAGTTGTTTCAGTTTTAGAACTCTCAGATCCCGCAAGATCAATTAAGTGCTACAAGATAAATCAGGCATAAAAGGAGTAGGCAGAAAACAAAATATGAACCTATACGTCAAACCATAGAGCTAGGTAAATGATTACCAATTGGGACAGTGTCACATCTTCCCCCCCAGGATTTTCTCCATGTGGACTGCTTTCAATAGTCTAATCAACATGTTTGGAAAAAAATTAAAGCAGGGTAATCAAACAATATTTTGATTGGTAGCAACCCACATATAGAGCTTCATGAAGTTCTAGATTAGGATTAAACAACATTTATCAAACAGAAAAGAATAGACTTCACATAACCCTATAAAAATCAAGTTAGACATACGTACCAATGTAAATATGGTGTGACTACGACTACTTAGAAGATTGACATTATTTGAGCCAACATGCCTATGTTCTGAAAAACATAAAAGAAATGACATATTAGATAATGATCAATTCATAAAAGGAAAACAGAGAACTATGTACAAAAGGAGCTCTACAAAAAAATTGTTTTATGCTCACATACCATGCACTCTCAAATTGGAGTAAAATGGAACAAGAAAGATTTTGTTTTATAAGTACACTAAACAACTAACAGAAATATCAAACTAAGCACATTTAAATGAAACTGAAGAATAAGAAACAAGTGTGCAAATGAATGAACTTTATTTTTTCTCTTTCATATTTCTATAAACACCTTCTCCAGATGCTATCAAGGATAGAGCATGAGCAGGTGATAAAACAACTTCTTCTTTGATCCCTTCAACATAAATTCCCTGCCAATGTAATGAATCACATATCAGAAACCATGGCTCCAAACTTTGAGAATCCAAGCTCATGTGCTAGCACAATATAGGTGTAGTGATGAAGGCATAAATTAATGTGACCAGCTCAAGCAGAAATATTCTGGAATGCAAGCACAGTACTACCAATGGCAGAAAGCTCCTAATAAATGAAAAGAACAGTCAAAAGCAATATTAACCAAAGCCCTATATAAGTACACTGATAAGCAAGATGCATTTTTAAGGGGAAAAAATATACAAGGAGAGCAATTAGGAGCTGATGATAGGAACTGATTAGGAAATTATTTTATGTTTTTGTAGTAATTATCTTATTTATACAGTACTTACCATTTTAAGAAGTCTATGATTTCAGAAGTCTATTTTTAGTAGGACAATAAATTAGCATATTCCTATTCTATTTTAGTTCCTAAACACTTTATGTATTCAACCTATTTAAAGGGCAACGGATGAATAAGAAGGTAGTCAAAATTTTACCAGAAAAATAGTTTGTAGAAAGCTTGTCAAAGATGAGTTTTCTAAGCAACAACCATAGGGCCTAAAAAGGAAAAGAACTCCAACAAGGGAAAATGGGATTTTCATGCAATTCGTCCTTTGACTAGATCCTACACTAAAATACATATCAATTTGGTAGAGCCTATCGTCATGGGTGACACTATAGACTTTTAAAGCTGAATAGATTTGTTCATGAGAAATATCAAGCAGAGGCTAACTATGAGGAGGACTACCAACAGTCCAACAAAAAGTCCTTGAACTTACAACTAGAGGAGATTCTGCAAGAGCTGAAGGAGTGGAGTTAGAACAATGAGGTGGGGGGCAATAGCCGCATCTATAGAGACTAAAAGAAGAAAACAATTGTTGAGCAAGCAAAGGGAAGTATTGTTCCTAGGTATTCTAAATTAGAAGTTCCTTCATATGATGGTTACTAATGATCCATTAAATTGGATGCATAAGCATGAGCATTCTTTAAAAAACCAAAGAATTCTCGAAGAGAAGATGGGGGTGGCAGCTTTCCATCTTAATGGTGAGGCATTGTTTTATAAGGTGAAACAAGAGGAGGCGGGTATTAATTGGGGGACATTCACGGAGCAATGCCACCAGAGGTTCAATCTTCTAATGAGCTTCAACCCTTTAAACAAATTGACCAACTTAAAGCAGATAGGAACGTTGGGGGATTATCAAAAGGAGTTCTAATCTTTGTTGGCCCTCACCACAAAGCAACAAATCAACCTATTCACTATTGTTCTTATGGGAGGGCTCTAGCTATAAATAAAATTGCAACAACCAAGCAGCTTAGGAGCTGCTATGAATCTAACCCATACCTTGTGAAAAGAAGTAGAGTATTTGGGTTGCCTTAGGAAGGACTCATGGGGCAAAACCTGCTTTGGAGGAATCCAAAAATAGCCACTAAAGATAAAGTTGTAGGGAAGGAAATTTTGGGGCAACATTCAATATTAGGAGCATAAATATGCCTTTTAAAGAAGTTAACAAAGAAGAGATGAAGAAATAAAAAGAAAAGCAGCTTTGCTTTGATTGTGATGAAACATGCTTCAATGGGCAATAGACGCAATAAGTTATATAGGGTAAAATTGGCGAAATTTGAAGAAAAGGATAAGGGAGGAGGTTTCTAGGGAGTTTCATGAAGATTTTAAGAAGACATATCTGAGTTCAAGCTTGAGGACAAACTCTTGGTCCAAGAGGGGAGTAATGATATGGGAGATGCATTCTTAAGGAAGAAATATGCAAGGAGAACAATTAGTAGCTAATAACAGCAGTTGATTAAGAAATTATCTTACGCTTATGCAACAGTTATCTTATGTTTCTATAATAATTATCTTATTTAGATAGTAGTTATCTTCTTAAGGAAGACTATTATTTTCATAAGTCTATTTTTAGTAGGAAAATAAGTTAGCATATTTCTACTCTGTTTTAGTCCTTAAACACCCTTATGTATTCAGCCTCTTTAAAGGTCATTGGATGAATAGGAAGGTAACCAAAATTTTCTTACAAAACATAGTTGATGGAAAGCTTGTAAGAGCAGCAACCATAGGGCCTAGGAAGGGGAAGAACTCCAATAAAGGAAAAAAGGATTTTCCTATGAATCGTCTTGCAACTAGATCCTAGACAAAAACACACATTATACACCATCTGATACTTACAAAATTATGAATCAACAAACACAAGCCTATGCAATTGATCCTAATCTCAAGTTGAAGTCCTTAACTTGGATACCATAGTCGCTAGAAAGCAAAAATGTTAGCACCTAGCAAAATTTCATGGTTTAACTATAAGCCCCATAGTAACTGATTCTAACCTCAACTCCACTAATAATGTTAATATTGAAAACTACATACCAACTTTGTACACAACACAACAATTTACTATTTCAATATACCAAGAAAGTGCTATGTTATTGTTTGAAAAGATAAGGGATACTTTTCCAGGCAACTGCTAATTGCAACTTATGATGTAGACATGTAGAACCATATATTTCAAAGGTTGAAACCAAGGCGTTCAAACTTGATGAAGGTCTACTCCTATCTTGATGGATTTTATGGTTTCATGCATAGTTCTCAAAGAAACCAACATTTGAAGGCTTCCACAATCAGAGAACAAAACAGTGACTCTCATATATACATATGTATATATAGTTACCTGTGAATCCTCTCTTATTCTCAGGTTTTGCCCTGTTGGATTAAGCAAATCATTGATGACCTAAAGAGAGAAATTAAAAGATACAAAAACAAATAGTTTATAAGGAGATAATATTTACTCGTATGGAAACTTCAAGCATGTATTTCAACTAAAAACTGAATCCGTTTAGCATATTCACCGGTGGTTATCTGATTTGTAACAAAATATAAGCTCATATGGATAAACAATATCTAACTAAGAACTTGGGAAAAGAATCAAAAAAGATTATGCCCTACCATCACAAGCAATGATGAACAAGGGATAAGTGGGCAATACTAACAATGCCAATCAAAGTAAGAAGCATTGTTACAACAAGCAGTAATGAATGTTTGCATTGTAAAGTGGCAGCTAAATGAAGAAGGAAGTAAGAAAACAAGCACCCTAGTTTGTAGAAAAGCAAAAAAGAAAGAACATGTGTAATACACAATGAATTGCTCGAAGCAAGAACTAAATCTAGCATATAACAATTGTTGTGTGTGGTCATGTCAAGCGCAATGTTCCATGACAAGGGTGAAAAGCAATTCCCATAAAGTTGAAATTTTCTAAATTTTTAGTTGCTGTATCTACTAGTGAAACAATCAAAGACGCTTAGTTTTAAATGAGATTAACTGACCTCATTGTATATCTCCAAGTAAGAAACACGAAGAAGGAATTCCCGCGCTGGTGTCTGACATGTAAGTATTAGTTTTAGGGATATATTGATAGCATATTTAGTCAATTCCACGATACAAGTCTCAAATACATAATGGTAGGCAAAACAATCCTACCTCTTGTATTATTCCAAAAACATCCTTTACAGCCAATGGAATAACTCCAGGTGACTTTTGTTCTCCCTAAAATTTAAAGGCAAAACATAAAACATACAGGAATGATGAGTATCATGTTTGAAAATTTGAGACATATGGCAAATAATACATCAAGATTAAACAAAAGGGCTTCTTGTTGTTGTCTGTAGGGGATAGTTATCTGCCCCATTTTCCTCTATTAATCACCATTTTTTATGTCTAGTATGAGTACAATAAATTAAATCCATGTTAGATATTATATTTGCCATCTAAATAACTAACATAATTTGTTTCTCATAGTTGCCACTTATCAATATTATCTGGGTTTATAAGCGCAAATAATTAGTCGCTAAAGTAGAACAAGAATGCAGGGAAAGAAATGGTTATATATTGCAATATATTGGTATTCATTTAGATACTTACATGCATTGTATGCGTCTTCCCACTACTAGTAACACCATATGCAAATACAGTGCCTGTTCCAAAGGACAGTAGTTATCCACTGCAAATTTTTTTAGTTACTACAAGTACAGTTAGGATTAGGAATAGGCATAATCGAACATTTTTTTTTACATATATATCTCCTTGTTTGAGACCCTAGTCTATTCACCTCTTTGGGCTTCTCTTGAATTGAGAAATGAGTTTTATTGTCCATTTTTTGATATAATTTTGATATAATAATATATATAAGGTATTTTGATATAATCATCATCACCTTGTTTAAAAATTATCAATTTTAAAGAACAAGCAGTAATTACCGTTTATCCCCTGCATAACACCGCTAACAACATGCTGGGCAGCAACGTCATAAACATGGCGAGTTGTTGTCGCCGGACCAAACACTCTATCTGCCAGTTAAGAATAATACAGAAAATCAACTTCATCTATTAATAAGACAAAGGACAAAGAACGGTTTCGTTTCAACGGCCTAAGTCCAAAAACTTGAGAACGTAGAAAAATAACATGAAAATGTGCATAAAGTAAATAAAAATAAGCACTAACCAAAACCGTAAGCAATTGAAGAATTGTACTCGTTCCTTACTGTATAATCCCCATCTGCATACCATGCTATCTCGTCTCCTCTGTTGATCTCCCTAGAGCTACACAGGCAACAAAACGGTCACCAAAACATAGAATGACAGACAGATCAGTAACTGCAAGTCAACAGCTCAATAAAAGTCAAAGCAATAAACTACCTGAGAGGACGGAATCTGACGGTGACAGTGACATTTTCCTTAGCCTTACTAGTCCCCGGCCGGTCAAAAGTGGGGCCAGTATTCGGACTTGGACCGGAGCTGACCGGAGAGCTTGAACGCCTCGACGAAGTCGCCGAGGGAGGCGTTAAAGGTCTTACCGCGGACTTAGCGGGCAACGGCGGTGGCGGTTGCGCTGGGGACTTTCGTGATCGGAAGGGAGAAATGGAGGGGCGGTGGGACCTAGCAGAAGCAGAAGACATAGAGAAGAGTGACGGTTGAGGGTAGAGAGAGAAAGACAAAGAGTGAAAGAAGTGTGAGGTGTTGTTGTTGAAAAAGCGCCGGCTGCCGCTCCTTAGTACTATTGCTTGATGCGGACATTTGTTTGGCTTTGGCGCCCTCCGTCCGTTTCCCTTTGTGCCTCCAAATATTGTTTATTTTGAAACTTTGAACTTTTCTTTTAATTTTATATTAATTTAATGACATTCTATTTCTTATTTAAAATCACTTCTTGTTCTTAACGAAATCATGATACTAGAGTAATATATGTTGCTTATTTTAAAATTAATTGAGTATGATTATTATATATCATATTATATAATATATCATAATTAATACACATAATAAATTTGTATTATAATAAATAAATTTAAAAAAGCACTTTTTTCAATCTATTTAATTCAATTAAAGCTTGGGGGTTAATCAAATTAATTAAACCAGGTCCAAAGCTGTCACGGTGGACCGAACCGTATCCATGATCCGGCACCCAACCCGCCTCAAAATGTCTGGTTGGCGCCATATTGCTCACAGATGAAAAAACCCATTCAGACTTACAGAAACCATTACTATATCAGAGGCAGAGCGATCGATCGAATCGAGTCCATAGGTGAAAGCAGAAAACATGAATGACGTGCCATCTCCAATGCTTATCGATGGAGACGAGAACCAGAAGAAAGACAGCTTCTTGAAAGCCAACAACAAGGGCAAAGGCATCGTCGCAGCCTTTGACTCTAAACCCACTCCCTGGGTCGAGAAGTATCGCCCTCAGTCTCTCTCCGATGTCGCCGCTCACCGCGACATTGTCGACACCAGTTATGAGTCTTCTCTGTCTCTCACTATCTAGGGTTTAGCTTTTGTGCATATTCAGCAGTTCGTATAGTGTAGGAATGCCAATCTTTTGTAGGATTTTTAGTTATGCAGTTTCGGACAGTATTATACATAGAAATTTCAGGAAGTGTCTCTAATTAGGGAATATTCAAATAACTAATCTTTATTTTGTAATAAAATTTTCATCTTGTGTATATCGTGCCTGACGTCGGTCTGTGTCTTTTGTAAATTTTTTATCTTTTTTTTTTTTTGGTTGGGAATAGTTGATAGGCTCACCAGTGAGAACAGATTGCCCCATCTCTTACTCTATGGCCCTCCTGGGACGGGTAAAACGTCCACCATTCTTGCTGTGGCACGCAAACTATACGGAGCACAGTACCACAACATGATTTTGGAGCTTAATGCATCCGATGACAGGGGAATTGACGTCGTGCGCCAACAGATACAAGACTTTGCTAGTACGCAGAGCTTCTCATTTGGGTACTTCCCTTTAGTTTGATTTTAATGTTCGTATTATGTAAATTGGTAGTTCCATACTCTAAGCTGACTACGGTTGGATCTGATTGATCACTGACCTTTTCACTTACACACAGACTCACAGTGAATTTTTGTTTTCTGTTATTGCTACACTTTCGTGGCAACATATTATGTTACAGTTTTACTTCTTTTTTTTTTTTTTCCAAGAAGCTCCTGTGCAGCCCTTTTGGTTTGAAAATGTTTGCTCTGGGCAGTATCTTTTAACTGATTCCTCAATGGTTTGATGCTTTCAGCTCTAAGTCATCTGTAAAGCTGGTCCTGCTAGATGAGACAGATGCCATGACAAAGGATGCACAATTTGCCTTACGTAGAGGTAAAAAGTGTGAATGGTCAATTCTCGTGTCCCAAAATCAGTTCACTATTTGTCATAAACAATATTTATATGCTTCTTCACCCTGCAGTAATTGAGAAATACACTAAGAGTACTCGCTTTGCACTTATTTGTAATCAAGTGAACAAGATTATTCCAGCCCTACAGTCTAGATGCACTCGATTTCGGTTTGCTCCTCTTGATCCTGTGCATGTTGTTGAGCGACTTAGATATGTTATAAAGGTTGAAGGGTAAGTAATATTTTCCTCTGAAGTCATTGCTCATTCAAGTCTCATCTATCGGGGGCCGTAGAGAGTGCTTATGTTTCTACAAGGTTGATAAACCCCAGTGCATGCCATATAAGTTTCTTCTAATAACTGGTCATCTTTCTGGGTTTCAGAAATTTGAGATCATAATTGGTCTTAATTTGGCCAGGAAGTTTGAAAGAAAACCTTTTGCATCTTGGACCATCTATCTGCCTTATTTTATTCCTTAACATTTTTACCTTGAATCAGGCTTGATGTAACTGAGAGTGGTTTAGAGGCACTTGTACGGCTTAGCAATGGTGACATGAGAAAGGCTTTAAACATACTACAGGTTCTGAGATTTGTTTAATTTCACGCTTTCAACAAAAGGAATCGTTTTGGTGTTGTAATCGTGTTTTAGGCTTTTCACATATTGGGTATGCATTTGGGTTTTGATGTCACTCAAATCACATTTTGTCGCTGTAAACTGGTATTCTTTTTCCACATGTTTTAGTGGTCCTGTCTTAGTATTGTTCTCGTCATGACTTTCTGTCCATCTAGCATAATAAAAGCCTTAAATGCTAATACGAGCTTAAGTTTCTCATTCTGTTGATGGAAAGTAAAGCCATTTGCCTTGAGACTTCAAAATGTATGGTTTATGTGATCATTGTCCTGTATTCTATATCATGAGATCTATAAGCAACTGTTTGCCGTGTCTGGTCCCATCCACCACCCAATTCTTCTGGACTGCCAGTTTGAATGCTGATAGCTTGTAACTTGGTCAGCATGGATGGAACTTGCTCTGGCCCTTCACTCTATTCTTCATATTCTCTTTATATGGATTCGTCTTTAATGCAAATAGAGCTTTTTATTATGCTTTTCATTTTGTTTTTGGTCATTTATAGAAATTATTCAGTGTCTTCTGAATAGATTAGCTGCATTTGAAGAATATCTAGATCCCTTAAATTGATGCCATGCGCATTCTATCTTCTGTTGGTCAATTTTGTTTGTAACAACAAATTTGCATTGTGAAATCTTATTTCCTGATAAATGCAGTCAACGTACATGGCTTCTCAACAAATTACCGAAGAAGCTGTTTACCTATGTACTGGAAATCCATTGCCCAAAGACATTGAGCAAATATGTTACTGGCTTCTGAATGAAACCTTTGCAGAAAGTTACAAAAGTATTCACTGATCTGTTTCCCCCTACGCTGCCATTTGTTTTCATATATGTTATGTTGTGCAAACAATGATTGTGATTGCTCCTAATAATTTCTCATGCTTCCTAGGGATTTCTAAGATGAAGACAACAAAAGGATTGGCCTTGGTGGATATTGTTCGAGAAGTGACAATGTAAATGAAATGCTTTAGCTATTAACTTCTTTAAACTTCAATCAGTTGATCCCATTTCATTCCGTTTTATCAGGTTTGTTTTCAAGATTAAGATGCCATCAGATGTTCGAGTTCAGTTGATTAATGATTTGGCTGACATAGAGTACGTATTTGCACATCATTTAATCTTTGTCTTTATTGATTGGTTTTGCAAATGCCTGCTCACAATGTATGTGTCATCACATGCTTGTAAAACATGTAAACAAGGAGAAAATTATGATGTTTAACAACATTCAAAATGTTGAATTCATCATGGCCGTAAAATCTTGCATAGATTGAATTATGACTTATTTAAAATCTTCAGGTACCGATTAAGCTTTGGGTGTAATGATAAGCTACAACTTGGATCACTTGTTTCTTTCTTTACCCGGGCTCGATCTGCACTTATTGCTGCTGCAAAGTAGTAAATATATGGTTTTGTCTTTCGTGGGTTTTCAGGTTTAAACCATATACATTAGCTTTGGGCCTTGAATATTTGGAGTATGTAAAATCTCGATTCTGTAATTCAAAGTGTTTAAGGGTATCAGTCAAGTCTCTTAAACTGCTATTTTGTAGGACTAGGAGCTCTTGACCTTGTTAGTCAAGGTGTATTTTGTTATTATTTTGTTCATGCCCTCGGTATTATCAGCAGCCGAGTCCCTGCTTTATTTTTCTCGCTTCTGCCAAGGCCTATAATGGCGTTAAACTTTGCATATGGAAAATTAGTAGTTTAATCATTGCCAGATTTAAACGTGCAAATCAAGCTAACAGCAATGGCATTCAATTTGCCCATAATCACTCTGTACTAGGCATGCAATTAACTACACATTACAAGTAAGACATTTTAGTCCTACCCTTTCAAGTTTAAAAAAATCAAAACCTTGATGTAAAGTTTTCCAATTTGTTCTCTATCATGTTCTGAGCCTATGGAGTGAACTGTACAACAAAATTCTGTAATAGCTTTTACGTTTCCCTACTAAGTGTGTATGTGAACAACTCGTCAGTTTTCAACCTACAAATTATCTCGTCTTTTAAATTTTACATGGTTCACTTAAGCAATTTTTCACTACAAAAATGCACCTCGAATGACCCAAATATTTACAAGTAGACTATTGCTATCTGCATATGATAAAAGATGGATGAACATTAGTTGTTCTCCCCACAGCCTTTGAACGGCATTCGGCACCTATTATTAACGCAAGCTTGCTGTATCTAATATCATCAACACAGCTACTCCACAAGTACCTTTTTTCTGTTTAAACACCATTAATCTTGTGTCCTGTTGGACCAGATAATCTCGATTTCAAGAGATCTGGATGATTCGTCCTTGGTGCTTTCGTGGTTGAGACTAAATATCCCACTGTATACTCCTTCTGTCACAACTTTGTCGATTTGGATGGTCACTCTTCCCAGGGTTGACTAAAAAAAGGAGAAAAAATCATAATTAAAATCTGGTATAAAAGTAAACTTCAACCAAAAAGAAGTTACAGGCAGGCACCAGTGTGACAACTCCAATTGAGTCCACTGTTGACCAACATACTAAAATCAGCTACATTGAACCTTGGTTACCTTTCCAAAAGTACTCCTGTTTTTGCATATAATGTGAAGCTTCTGCCCCCTTGGCGGTACATCAAAAGCCCATGTGAATCCTTCTTGCCATTCAGGACAGTTAGAATGGCTCACAACCTGAAAACATAGGCATCCTTAACTGTGAGATGTAGCATACATATTGACGATAAGAAATTGCATGTATAATCAGTATTTTGGTTTGCTTCTAGTAGTTGGACAACATAATTCTTTTTTGAACATCTTGAACTTTGGCAAAGAAGTTTTTCTTAATTTAAAATATAAATCCAAATATGCCAATCATCAAGAATCCACTAAATCCAAGCACTTCTTCTTCCTTAGTACAAACAAACTTGAAGAAATTTTCTTGCGATTCCAACAATATGACAAGTTGTGCACACACTAGTAGCTGGTCAATCATTGGTGGGAAGAGCAAATTTTAACTCTCCAAGTATATCCGAATAAGAAGATCAATTGAGCTACTATTTAATGGCTAAGTTATGGGCACCCAAAAAATATAAAATGTACCTTAGTTTGTCGTGCAGGTCCATTGCCTATTGTCAATCGGCAAAAAGCATTTATGGCTCCCAACGCCTGCCTTAAATTGTTTCCACGATTAACAGTGACAGTCAAACAACCAGGCAAACAGTGCAACAATGAATCTGCTCTATCATGGAAACTTGGAGGGCAGGTCTTCATCAGTGTTTGCAGAATGGGAATGGCTTCAGCAGCTACCATTGCCTGAGATTTTGCAATATCTATTGGCATGGTGGACCAAGACTGTTTCAACAAACATAGGGTGTCCAATGCAGACTCCTGAGCAGCCTCACAACCAGACTTTAGTGCATTTACCAAATGTGGGATACACAACGTAGCTGCTTCAGAAACATGGAGCTTAGGAAAGTTGGTGAATATGACATTTAAGGTTTTCAAGACCTGTACGTTGATAGTTGCTGCAGACCACAACTCCCTCTCTAGTGCAGCTGCCCAAAAAACATGCACTATATTCAGATCTAATGTAAACTACAATCGAAATAATGAATAAGAAATGAAAAGAGCTACCAGCATTAAATCAAGTTTTTATGTGTCATTGTTTAGAGCTAGCTATAGTCAACTACAGAATAAACAAACTTATAGTCCTATTTTATTTCAATTTCCATTTCAATTCTTCTACGTAAATTTTATCTGAATTCTCGTATATAAAAAAAAAAATTCAAGCCATATTATCAACACAAAGGCAACTTTGTCTAATATACAAAGTCAAACGTAAAATTAATATGCAACAGTACGTTTATTCATGGTATATGTACCAAATATTAATTCAATTATCACACAAATATTTAATAAGAGTTGCAATCTACCGCCAAGACCTACACTGAGTAATAACCTTAAAGATGTGTGTGATAATTTGAAGTAATTGTTACTGTTCACTACCCATAGTCATAATTCAAATAAATATGGTAACATTTTATGACATAAAAACTGTATTGAAAATTTTTAGTATGTAGGTCTTAAATTAGGAGGACTAAAGTAGGAATTTAGGTCAATTAAGAGGATTAAATTTTTGCTTTCTTTCCACTATCTATACATAAATTACCCTCAAATCCCATCTCCAATACAGTCAACACATCAAGTAATTTTTTGGGACAGTTTTAAATGAGGCTATATACTAAAATATATGCTAAGAGAGGCTATTGATCTCCACTATTATTAAAGCCCTTAAAGGCACTTGATTTACCAGTATACACTTACCTCTAACAAGAAGCAAGTCAATTATTTGATAGAAAACAATCCAAATTATTGATCTCTGCAGACAGCATTCCTATAAAGCATAAGTAGAAAATATTTTACGAAGGCATATCTTTAATCGTTTTCAATTTAGTGATATTCATTATCAACTAGGTGCAGAGATCAGTCAATTTACACTAAAACACCGTGATACTATTATCATGAATTGGTATGTATTAAAGTTGATGATTGCTCCTTTTCATAAATAAGTTTGATAAGTTTAGAAGTTGGTGGCTACTCTTAATAACTATTTCCAGTGATGGGCCCCTTTTTTGAAATTTTCCCTGCTTTTATTTCTCAAGCTGTAGTCTAAGGGATTGGAGATTTAACGGTATATTAAATCAGATACATGAAATGGTCAACAAAGCATAGCAAAAATCTCTGAACAAGGAGAAAATGAGGATGGAATGGTGAAAACTTCCATTTAACTTACCTGTCAAAGATCTAATGAGCTCATTTGATACATACTCTTGGAGGGTGTGATTAGAAAATAAAAATTTGATCATTGTTGCAGCCTGGTTAGCAACTTCAGAAGTAGAAGACAGCAGAAGTTCCTGCACCACTAATATACCACCTGCTTCAGCAACAGCTCGCCTGTTAGTCCGGCTGTGTATGACAAAGTTCTGCAATGCACAAATTGCTACCATTGTCATTTCTTCAGATGGCTGATCTTCAAGCAAGCTTACAAGAGCACGACATGCTGAAACAGAATCACTAGCCCTAGCAAGTCCTTCCTGTTGGGAGAGGTCTCCAAGAGCCAAAGCCGCAAGAAGTCTACAGGTCTCTGATCTGGTTTGTGGATCTAACAGATATTGTGCTAGAGGTGCAATTGCATATTTGGAAACCTTCATCTCTCGCACTCTAAGGTTGTTAAATAAGGCTTCAAGTAATCTTGCGGATAATTCTTCACATTGATGGGATCTTAATAGGTCCAACAAGGCATCTATCGCACCAGCTTCAGCCATCTGCACTGCACTAGAAGCATCAGTTCTTTCATGAACAAGTAGGGCATTTAGAGCAGTGTTGATAGTGCTCTCAACATTAGAAAGCAACATTTTCACAAGAACCACCAGGGGTGCTTTAAAGTAATATTCTGTTTTGAAGTGCAGGACATTTGAGAGAACTGAAGCAGCAGTTTCCCACAGTTCAAGTGGTGGTTGAGGATCCTCTTGATTGATTATCTTTGCCAACTCAAATATACCACCAGAATTGGCGACTGCCTTTGGCCAGCTTATGGATATCTTTTCCAATGCCTTTATAGCAGTCTGCTGAAGGTTCACTATTCCAATTCCTGCTAGCCGCACTAGTGGAACAACAGCAGTTTTTGTATTAATATCCTGTTGAAAATGCTCTTGTGCAAGAAGATGAGACAAAAGTTCTGTGCCCAGCTGCTGAATGGCTTGAGATGGGGATTCAAGAAAAGAAATTAGAGGTTCAATAACATCACTGGGACTGAGTTTCAATGTTGCAAGGCTCTGTGGTTTCTCCAGTATATTTACAAGTGCTTGCAAGGCACTATGCTGTCCCCACAAACTGAAATCTGGACGAAGTAAAACCATAAAAAGGGGTTCCACAATTTTTGCAGCGTCTGAACTTCTAGCAATTGCACCACTGTTTGTCAAAATGCGAAACAGTTCTGCAATTGCAGAGCACAAGCAGATGGGTGCAACAGGAAGCAACTTAATACATTTATCTATAATTCCTCCTTTGACCATATCCATTTTTCGCTGGGCCCTGTCTTTTCCCAACTTTGTCAAAACACAAATGCTACCTTCAATAAGTCGATAATTTGTCCCACAAACGAAGCTAGGTAGATTATCGACAACAGCATCACAAGCTGCTGCAAGCTCTACCAGTCTTTCATTGTCCAGTAATTTATCTAACGCACAGACGGCTGACTCTGTAGCTGAAATTGAATCTGACTGAAATAGAGATACAAGAGGATGAATATATTCAGAGGCAATCGAATCTTCTCTAAATTTTGCATTACTAAATAGAATAAAGCATAGCTCTGCAGCATCTCTCTTCAATTCTAAGGATGATGCAGAAGACAATATTTTGTACAGACTATCAAGTGGACAACCTTCCACATCAACGAAAAAAGCTGCCTTTGAAGTATTTCTTGAAGCGAGCTTGAGCAAGGCAGCAAGAGCAACCTCTTGCTCACTCTCTGCAGCAGTGTTAAGCATGTCACAAAGAGGTTGAATAGCCTGCCTGGCTAATTCAGAGTCTCTGATGTTGTCGGCATCAAAAAGTTCATGAAGAGCCCTTGCAGCACTAAACCTAGCATCTCTTGATCCCAGACGTAGAACAGCTATCAGTTGATTTAATGAACTCAATGATGTTTCATAGCGAATAATATCAGGATTGCTAAATAGGATTCTCAATAGCTCAGATATAGAGGCCTCTGTAGAGTCCTGGGGACTCAAAGATAGATACTTAGTCAAAGCATCTAGACCTCCAGCCTCAGCAATGGTTAACTTATTTGAATCACTTCCATCAGCAATATGACTTAGCAGTTGAACAGAAATTGGAGGGGCACGTGGCCTATCAGGCAAAGGTTTCAACAGATCCACTAGAAGAGGAATAGATTTGCGCGCAACAGAACCTAGTCTAACATCTTCAATTCCAAAAAGTTGTTCCAGAGTAACTTGACCAGGATTTTGCAGCAGAGAAAATTCTTTTGATAAAGCTACAAGGTTTGGCATGTCTGACTCTATATGACCAATCAATGATATTAAACCAGCAACAGCACCGGAATTTGCAATTGTGAGACTTATTCCCTTACTTCCACTGCAGACAAGGCTAGCCATTGCCTGGGCAGCAAAATATCTATCAATTATTTCGTCAGATTTCAGTAATTGAACAAGTGAAGGTATAATGCGCATTGTTGTGGGAGACAGCACAACATTTGCATCTTGGAATAAGATGGCCAGTAGCAATGCACTAATCCATATACCCTCTGTATCCCCAAATTCTGCCTGCAAAAGAAAGACAAGCTTTCCCTTAGAAATCAAACTTTGATGAGATATTTGAATGCCAAAAGGGTATAGTAACCCATGGCACAGAAGCACAAATTAAAGAATTGCAACAAACAGGAGCTAACATTTTTCAGTTATGAAAGAAAATTAAAGAAGTTAATATTGTAAATTATGCACTTCAGCAAAAAAAAAAAAAATCAACAAATCCTTTTACCTTTCATAATAAGATATGATTGAACTAACTTATGAATGCATAGACTGGCCAAACTGAATTGCCATTATCAGTGTTCACCTCTTCAGAAATTTAAGACCCCTCCTGCTACTTTTACTTACCCAAGCCGAGCTCCTTTATAAGTACAGTTTCCTATTGGATTATCGATCTTAAAATGCTTCATTAATCTACTTAAGGCGAAAATAATTCCTTCATGAAAGCTACGAGTCATCAGTGTTAATCTCATAATATCAAGGATACCAATGAAGAAACCCATCCAAATGACTGCAGCATTAGCAGATTGCAAACAATTTCATAAAGCTAAGGAAACCATACCTGCGAATTTGAAGTATAACTCAAAAGTTTGTCAGAAAGGACCTCAAGTCCACCAGCTTCCATTATGGTGAGTTTGTTCTTTACTTGATAAGAAGAGGTGATTGATAACAACCACAAGGCAACAGTACCAGCTAAAACAGTGGCTGGATCAACGAGATCAAATTCATCGACATCCTGAAATACTGATCTTTCAAAATATACTCTCGGACTTCTCACCTCTATTTCCAAAGATGAATAGCTACAATTTTTCTTCATCATATCCACTAAAGCATATATCAAGGGCTTTGAGCATCCAGATGTATCAAGGGCTTCCATTGACTTCTGTCGATTCTCTTTGGCTGCACATATAAGTAACGCAGTTCCCCCAACTCTCACTTCTAAACTTGAGGAGTTCATTATTCTGTTGGCTAGAGAACCTATTATTGTTGATTTTGTAATCAATAGGTCACCAAGCATGGCTGGTTGATCCCCACAAAGTCTAGACAAAATCTCTATGGCTTTATCCTGCAGATAAGGTGGCCCTTCAGCTAGGCAGTACACTAGGGATGCCAAACTTGAAGGTGCTTCAGCAAGGGCAGACCAAGTTGGGAAAGTATGGTTGACACCTTGTTTCATCCTGGCAAGTGCTGCAATCACTTCTAATGCATCTGCAGTGTCTGCACCATGTAAATCCATTGCATTTAATGAATCAAGAATTGCAAGTACAACAAATCGACACTGTGCATTTCCCCTAAGAACATCACCCACTGGGAAATGCTTCAGCAGTTGATAAAAAGCCCGTGAAGCATGTTTTCTTCCCTGTAAAGTCCCTTCACCCAGGACTCTTGTCAAAGCAGCTACAACATCTTCAGCAAGTGCTTCAGCAGCAATCTGGGAGTCAGAAAGAAGATTGGCCAGAGCGGCAACCGCAGTTTCAGCAGCTTGAATGGAAGATGTTTTAGCCAACCTAATCAAAGGCTTGACATCACCTTCTGCAATATAATGCATCTTGTTAGTAGTTTTAGTCTTCAGTGGACGTGACAAAGCACTCAAAGCTCGAGCTAACTGTGTGGCAACAACTTGAGTATTATTACTGTTCAAAAGCTTCATGCAAGGTTGCAAAATCTCATCAGTTGCAAGACTATCACAGATATCTTGCCGTGTGCTTAATAAATCAGCAAGGACAGAAGCTGCATACTCTTGCGTCTCTTCATTATTTGAGCTCAGAACCTGGACAAGAGAACTTAATGCCTTATTTGCTGCAGATCCCCTGTGCAAAAGATCCTCATATGATGCCATTGTAAGCACATGACCAATAACTTTTATTACATGGGCCTTTGAGCTAGGTGTGTCTCCTAGGAGCAGAGCTAATAACTGATTAATCGTCACAGAATCGGATGTTTGGATAAGCTTCATCAGTGTCATAGCTGAAGCTTCTTGACCTTTAGGTCCCCCACTCTTTAAAAGCCATAAAAATGCTGGAACGGCACCTGCACTGTCAACACAGGCTCGGATATCTTCACTATGACAAGACAGATTCCAAAGCACATGTGCAGCATCTTCCCTTGCTTTCTGAGACCCAATCTCTAATAGTTGCACCAGTGGAGGAATGCCTCCAGCAGCAGTAATTGCCCACTTGCTATCGTCAACCTGGTCTGTCAGGATTGCCAGGAACCAAACAGCATACTCTTGATGCTGTTCACTGGATAAGCCCAACAATGATATCAGTAACTGAATTCCTTCTCTCTTTCTAATGGCTTCCCAAATGCCTACTCCATCACGGCATAGGCTGGTTACAGAAAGTATTAGACCCTCTTGAGCATCCCCAACAGCCATCGTTACTAGTCCAATAAGCACCTTCTTAGCTTCTGCATGATCAATACATCTTGACAGGTAGCTATTGCTATAAAGACTTGCCATAGCCTCAAGAACACGCTCTTGAATTAGTTTGTTATCACGAGGTTTCAGTAGCTTAACCAGTATGTTCTCTATCTTTGAAGCATCAAAAGGTTCACTATCCACACTAGACTTTTGTTCAAAGATCATCAAAACATAAGCAAGTGCTCCTATTATATCAGCAACTGGTGCTGATAGGCGAGGGGCACATGACAGCTCTCCAAGATGTAGAATCAAAGTGGACATGCCACCAGATATATTTGCCAACACTTGTGATGCATGAGCCTGCAGCGCCTGGGCAGCCTCTCCTTGCATACCCTCTTTAGAAGGAGCAACAACAGCCCCAATGAGAATATAAATGCCATCTGCATTTATAATAGCTTTCTTAGCACTTACTGACTTGAAGGAAAGAGCTTCCAATGCATCAGCGGCGCCGGCGCGAACGAAGATATCATTTTTCTGACCAACAAGTAGAAGCAAAACTTTGATGGCTCCAGAATCAATTACTTTGGGAATGCTATCACTGAAAGCAAGCATCAGACGGGCCAAGAGAGAAGCTGCATTTGACTGCGTAGCAGCATTATCAGAAGACAAAAGGCCCACAATGATCTCCACTCCTCCAACCACGAGTGTTGCTTGCCAAAAATTGTCCTTACTATCACAAAGATTTCTCAATGCCCCAGTGACAAATCCCTGCACAATTTTGTCCTGCTTGCTCTTTGGATTGAGCTGATCCCATAGAGTTGGTACTACACTTTCTGTAACAAATATTTTCTTACCAACATGGTCATCTGACAGCCCACCAGAAGAAACTTCATAGATTGCCTCTGCTGCTGCCTTCCTAGCATCAATAAATTCAGACTTCAGAAGTGAGAGTAAAGGTGGGATGCACCCCCCAAGAAGTACCTTTACTCGTAATTCGTCATCTTTGCATAGGAGACTTAGAGTTGCAGCAACATTTACTTTTGCTCCAGTAGTACCATTCCTTAAAATTGATATGAACAAAGGCATTGCTTGTGAATGGGATCCAATGACTGCCCTAGCTTCTTTTCTTGCTCTGACAAGACCAAGCAATCGTGCTGTGATAAGTTCTTTCTCATGTGCTGAAGATACTTTGGCATGAAGCTTCTCAATAAAGTCAGCAACAGTAGCCATTGTATTTTCAGGGTTGTCAACTTCTGTTTCTCCATTTGATTCCCTGAATGTAATGTGAACACAATTTCCCAAAATTAACAACAAATCTTACAAGCTAAAGCTCCAAATCTGTTATAAGTCAGGCACTCATTCAAGTTCAGATTAAATGGTTTTGCAATTCAGTGATTGGGTCATTAGAATACACATTTCTAGCATATTTTCCTATGCTGTCTTAATGCCCCCATTTTCATGCAGGCTATTAAAGAAAATAAATAACCCACTGAAAAGATATAATATTCAGTAAATTTTTATTTTAGAGAATGTGACTAACCTAGCCTGAGAAGTAGTGGTAAGTTCCTTTGCATGTGATGGAGATATTTTGGCATGTAGCTTTTCAACAAAGCCAGAAACCGTAGTCATTGTTTTTTCCTGGCTGTCATTTGTCGGTTTCCCATTCAACTCCCTGAAAGTAGCAACATTTCATACACGATAAGCAATAGATGGACCTTTAAATCCATTATCACTTTTAACTCAGACTGAAGTTTTTATTAAATTATTATGCACTCTTTAATAAAGTCCAAAGAAAGTCCATTCCGGTGCATTTCCCGTCATTGTTTCCTTTCCCATGATTAAAATACAGGGTTTTACAGAAATTTAATTTGCAAGAGCAAACAATTAACTCCAACTTGAAGGGCACCAACCAAGCCAGAGAAGTAGATGAGGGCTTCAATTCTTGAAGGTTACAGGAGGGAGACTTTGACATCTGCACCAACTTATGAATACACTGCAACTCCAATTGACCTGTTGCAAAGTAACCAACTCTCAGTAGATTGAAATAACAGGGAGAAGCCAAACAGGAGATGAGAAAAACCAGTACATTAGATAAGAGTTCACTTGCAGTAATGAAGTAAAACTGTGAACTAGTCAGTAATCAGAATAGGCAATTTTGTTTTCAATAAGCAGATCAAAATTCAAATAATCAGACCCAAGTTACCTGATGTCACTAACCAATCTCGAGGAGACCATCTCAAACAAAATTAAAAAAATAAAAACAAGCAGCTAAGAGGAAAAGAATACACCAGTGTGGTAATTTCCAAAATTCAAAGCCTTGCTTAGCACCCATAATCAAAATCTCCAGCATGACGAGAAAAAAATGTAGTAGAAGAAGAAGAATAACATAGCTACGTCCATTTACCAGAAGGCACCCCCTAAAACTTGAGGACTGAATATCTAAAAAAGCCAACCAAATAACAAGTAATTATTAAAAATAGAAACGAAAAAACCTCGCTGAAAATGCAGATGCCAGAGAACTCCCTCCTTGTAGCTATCTGAAAACGAGCAGGATCATCGGCAGCAATCCAAAGACACCATCCTCCGACCTCCACAGCCACAATCCTCACCTCTCCGTCCTCAGTACACAAACAAATGAATTGCACGGCGCCAGCTCTCACCCAATACTATAGCCCCCCGCAAAACCACCCAAACACACTCTACAACGACAATAAACGATATCCTTCATGCACAAGTAGCGCCTAATAGAAAACGATGGCTAGATACATGCAGTTGTTCATACACACATGTGTAGAGAGAGGGGGGGAGAGCAATCGGACATGAAAGTGGGTGAGAGGTGGAATTCAGTAATTAAAATGCAGAACAAACAAAAGCAATTTATGCAAAAAGAAGAAGAAAAAGGTCAGTGAGAGTAGGGAGATCGGATCGTAGGTGTAGGAGCAGCAGAATCTAGGGCAAGAAAAAGGTCATATTCATGGCATTTTGCATCCAAAAGAAAAGAAACTTACCGTAGAGGTGTAAGTGTACATTCATACGTATAGAATGCGCAGAAAAAGAAAATGCTAGAAAGGAGAAAGCACCTGGAAATTGAGAAGGGAAAGAGAGCTTAACGGAAGGAGAATGCGATGGTCGTAAATGGAGATGCGGAGAAGAGAGAGAAAGTGGGAGGGAGTGTGATGATGGTGATGGCGATGGTGATGGCGATGGTGATGGTCTTTTTAGTTTCTTTTGTTTTCCATTTCCTGCTTTGGCTTTCATTTCATTTCCTATGTAAAGGGATTTTCTAAATTTAAGTTTCTTATCCAATTTTGTATTTTTGTAAATAAAGATAAATTTAGCATTGGGGGAGAGTGATTGTTGGCTTTGTCTTGGGGTTGGGGAGGGTCAAATATTCTAAGCCTGTCTTCTTGGGATTCCTTTTCTTTTCTCTCCTCATTTTCTCAGAAGTGTTTATAAATGTGAACATTCGACACGTCATGTAATTTTTCATCCTATTTGTAATGCTTATTACTACAATTCTTCTTTCTTGTCTTTACCTACATGTTACTAATTAATTAGGTTGAACAAATCATAAAGTTGCTTTTTTTTAATTATAAAATTATAAGTTCCAATTATAAATATAGTGTCTTTTTTTTTTTAACTAGTTACATTTCATTTAAACATTAAATTTATGTACGTCACTCATGTTGTACAACTGCTGCTCTTGATCCGCCATTTACGCTTCTTTGTTTAGAACCTACTAAAAAGGCCAAAACTGTACCATACGTATCAATTCATTACGGGGAAGAAGGAGGAAGAAGCTAGCTAGCTGCCCTTCTAACAATCTCACCGCAGCCATTTGTTTGCCTCGAATTTTATTAACTAAATGGCGGTAAGGTAAGGTCCACAATCTGCGACGCACGTGCTTCTGCGTCACGAACAAGCTCACTCTTGTCCTATTGTTCTCGAGATCAGTGCAGGTCAAAACAGTTTGTCCTCTGCATGTCTGCCATGTCTACTGCTACACAATTTACCTGAATTCTGATTTGGTTTTGACATCCTCTGGACTTTGTAGCCGAAACATCCTAAATTGACCCTTGGAATCAAAATTAGCATCCCACTTAAAAATCGGACGAAATTGTTTCTTCTCTCAAGAGAGAAATGGAAAAAGGAAAGGCTACTTAATCATATGTAACGGACACCAGTTCCATTCCATCATTCGTCATTTGCCTACCACGTGAAAGAGTTTGGATGGACATAAATGAAGCAAAAAGCTTCTGGTTCTTCTTAAAGGAGTTATAATAAGCTTCTATCTATTGAAATGAAAAAATTGGGAACAGGGTCTAGACTCTTACCAAAGCAACCTTTCAATGTAAAATTGCACATGCTCTTAATGCTTCCGTGCTTTCTTGAGGGCCAATAAGTGACACGAGGCTTATGAACAAGCTTGATATTTGCTGGCTTAGCTATATCCAACGGGGAAGATGAAGGCATAGAAAGTTTCAGGTAAGCATTTTGTTGGAATGAAGAAATGTTATCACGAATACAAATGCTCTTTAACTATAAGTTACGAATACAAATGCTCTTTGACTATAAGTTATAAATTTTAATTTATAGTTTCAAACTTTAAAAAATAGTATTCTTACAAATTTTACTCTTAAAAAGCTTTAAATTGATTTTAAAATTAATATATATAAGTGAATTAAACTAATTGTAAGTACACATTTTTAATTTGCATAATTATCACGCATTCTAATATTTACTTTTGTATTATAAATTTTTATCTAAATATTTTGTAAAAAATTGTTTTTAATTATTAAAGAGTTGCAACACATTTATATCATAAGTTACATAGACAATACAATTAACTATTATGATTAAATATAACTTTTCAATTTCAAGAGAGAATTTGATCTTGTAATGAATGTATTCAAACAATATAAAAAAATGAGACTCTAAGCATGTTCTCCTCGATGCAATCAAAATTGGATCTTGAAGGAGACACAATTTACTCATAACGGAGAAAACGATAAAATGTAGTAGTATACAGGACAGGTGCTCCTAGAACCCCAAGCATAGTCGATATGAAATTAGTAGAGATTGATAAATTTTGGGCCTACCTACTTCACCCAACTAACTCAATCATGGACTACCGAATCTTCCTCTCCATAATCTATTAGTACTGAATTTGTTGTTTCGAGATACTGATCTTAAGAGCTTCAACTCTAAGACCAACGGTACTTTTTAACTTAAGGCCTACGTTCTTTATCCCCTCACATTGCATGACTTACAAAGCTAATGCTGTGTTTAATTGGACATAAGGTTTTTAATAGAATGGAATAGAATGATTTATAATTAATTGAGCATAAATATATGCAATTGTTTGCCTTTATTTTGACTAAAGGTTAACACGTAGTCCTTTCTTTCAGTGTGAATGTATTTCGAGCGTGTCAGGAATTTAAAGTAATTCCAAACTAGGAAAAAAGGAAAAAAGATATTATGCGTTGTAATCTGACTAAAATCAAACGATTATGTATGCTAGAAAGGGACAAAAATCTAACAGAAAAAACTTTGCTTTATTGGTAAACAATTTGGCAAAAACAATGACGAAGAAATTTAAAATAGCTGATAATAATTGAAAAGAAAAGACTACGCTAAAAAAATAGAAAATTGTCGAAAATAAACTAAAAGATTTGCTGAGATGCTAGGCTTTTCATGTGTGAGAGGTTGGATCCTTTTTTCCGATTCAAAACTTCTATTTATAGCTAAAGATGATGAGTGTCTAACCTTGATCAAACTTACAATTTGATAAAACTTTATCCTACCAGATAGAGATAAGATTTGGATAAAACTTTATCCTTATAGATAGGGATAAGATTTAGATAAAACTTTATCCTTATCTCCTCATTATCTTGGATTTCAAGACTCCCGTTCCAACTCAAATTCTACTGCTTTCCTCTTTGTTGAACACTGGATTTTGATGGGTCAGGATCAGTGGATTTCTTTTGGACTTCAAACCATGGGCTCTCTTTGGGCTTCAGGTTTTCAGCCCAAAACAGTAAAAATGGGTTGAACATATTTTTTGATGTAAACATTTACCCCCTGCACCATTAGGCTTATAAATGTAAGCCTTATGGTGGCCTTTAACTCATTTAGAAAACAACCAATGCCTTTGCCTAGAGTAGTCTTTGAACGCTTTGACTATCTCATAAACTAACTTTGTTCCAAAAATCTCAACTTCATGGTTGGCCATTAATTGTCTCCTAGCCTGCTGCGAAATTACTTTTTGGATAGCCCTTGTAGCTACCGACCACACTTTCTCACTTTCTTAAGCAACCATTGGCCTGATTGGCCAACGTCTTCTTCCATCGGCCTAAAAAGCCTGATGCTTTTATTCTTCTCAATTCCTTCTTCGCAGTGCTCAACCATCTGCTTGGTAATGTTGGCCAGCTTCTTCCCTTTATCAAGCATCTTTTGTTTCTCCACAAAGTGAGTCATGGCTTGAACTTAATGTTTTATTTCCAGATCTTCTTTTTCCTGGAAAAGTCTCTCGGCCATCTTCTTGCGCTGCAACCTTCTTTTCCTTGTTTTAGTGTTTTTTCTGAGTAGCTGTGAGTATTTCCATTTTATTCTTCTTTTTACTTTCCACCCGAATCCACTATTTAGCTTTCTTAGGCATCGATGGCTTAACAAATTTCGGGTGACCACAAGTGCCGATGGCCACCTGGTCACCGACTTCCCTTTTATTTTCGATGACCTGATCACTGATCCTTTCTAGTGCACCGACTCTTGTTGGACCAATGGAGGTTGACAAATTAAATCGTTCTATGTTTTGATAATAATAAAACTTAAAGAAATAATTTCAGGTTAATTGGATTAAAATGAGGTTGATGGAAGACTAGTTGACTAAGGATGACACAAGTTGACTATTATGTTGGTGATGATTTTCAAGTCAGATGAAATTTAAATAAAGTTGATTTATGAAGATTAAGAGTGCAATAATGATTATCAAGATATAAACAACGTGTATTTCATGAGAAGATCTGATATAACAATTCAAATAAGCATCTCAACAGTCAAAGATTGGAGATTTTGTGAGATCTATCTGTTGGAGCATTGGACAAGTCGACTATCATGTTAAAAGTCAACTATCAACAATCAGACCTGTGAGTTGGATAAATGGACTAGTCGACTATCATGGTATTAGTCGACTATTCGAAGAGCAAAGTTGAAAGTTTCATAAAAAACGTTTGTGCTAGTCGACTAATTCTTGAAGACAAGTTGACTATAATGTACTAGTCGACTATTACACACCAACTAGTCGACTATCAATTATAACTGAACAAAATTTGACTTTGTCAATTGATTTCAAACGGGAGAAAATCTTCATACAATGGCTAGGAGCATTCTACAACGGCTAGGAGAAGTCTGCAATGTTCATAAACATCTTGAAGCCTTCAAATAAAGTACTACACTTCAGAGGATTGATTACACAAGTCCAAAGAGAAGCATACTTGCTATAGTTCAAAAATTAATTCTCACAATGCTCTCAATTTTGCTACTTAGCCTATATCGGTTGTATTCAGTTGTACTGAGTATTATTACTTCATCTTTATCATTGTTATTATTGTGAGCTGAGTGATTGGATGAGAATCGCTTGGAAGGTAGGATTTGTGCCGGAAAACAAATCGTCTGTAAGGTGTAGCTTGAGCCGGAAGTCAAGTTAATTGAAGAGTTCACACTGAACTAAAAAGTGTGCAGTAAAGAGCATCGACAAAATCCTAAGTGAGAGCTTAGGTAGAGGATGTAGGTCTTAGCACCGAACCCCTATAAATATTGTGATCCTCTCTTCTCTACTCTTTTACACTTCAATTTGTTTTTGTTTGTTTCGTGTGTTCTAATTATCTATTTTGTAGCACTTTGCGAAAAAGGTTAAAAGATCTATTCAACATCCCTTCTAGATCGTTTTCAATTGGTATCAGAGTAGGATAAAGACCCAAGGATGGCACTGAATTTGACACACAACAACATAGCGGAAGAAGGTAACACAAATAATCACCCTCCTCTTTTTAATGGTGCTAATTATTCATCTTGAAAAAATCCTATGAAGTACCACATCATAAGTGAGGGAGTGGAGTATTGGAAGATCATAATCTTCGATCCACACGTTCCATTGAATGAAAATGGTGAGGTAAAGATGGAGTTGAAATATGACGACAATGATTGGAAGAAAGCCTACATCAACGCAAAAGTCATTAAGTTGATATATTGTGCTCTCACCGTTGAAGAGAGAAATAGAGTAAACTCTTGCACTATTGCTCAAGAAATGTGGGAGAGACTACGCATCACTCACGAAGGAACCAACAAAGTTCGAGAAACAAAGATCAACATGCTTCTTCATAATTATGAAATGTTTGTCATGAAGGAAAGTGAGTATATTTCCACTATGCTTGATCGTTTTGCAGAAATTATCAATGAATTAGGTAACCTTGGAAAGTATATGACGGATAACGAGAAGGTGAAAAAGATTCTTCGTTCATTGCCAAAAGAATGGGACTCGCAAGTCACAGCCATTATGGAGTCTAAAGATCTCAACTGATTGGAATTCAATGCCTTGGTGAGATTACTCATAAACTATGAGATCATTCTCAAATCGAGAGGAGGACGAGATAAGTCAAAAAAATCAATTGCTTTAAAAGCTAATGTGTCTTCTCTTGATGAAAGTGATGAAAAGCTAGATGAAGAGGAAGAAGATGAAGAACTAGCACTTTACACTAGAAACTTGAGAATGTTCAAAGGACTACTCAAGAATAGGAAGAAGGAATTACGTGGTGGAAGAAATGAAGAAAGAAAGAAGAACACCATGGAGAGAAGGACCAAAAGCTATGAAGAAAAGAAGAGCAATGAAGAGTGCTGGAAATGTGGAAAAAGAGACATCATGCAAGGGAGTGCAAAAGCTCATCATTTTCCTCAAAATTCCAGAAAAATGACAAGTATGACAAAGCAAAGAAGAAAGCTAGTCTTGTAGCCACTTGGAGTAATAAAGAGGAATCTTACGTAAGCAATGATGAAAGCAACTTGGCTCTTATGGGAAAAAGTTCATTGTCAAGTGATGATGAGGATGAGGTAATGATCATTGATCAAGATCTTAGAGATTCATTTATTGCTTTACAAATTGATTTTGAAAAAACAATTGAAATCAACAAGAAATTGAGAAGGAAAATAAGAGATCTTGTAACTAAAAATAATGATTTGCATAAAACAATTGAGATTTAGAATGCATTAAGAAAGATTATTTTACATGCTTTGATGAAAAAGAAAGCTTAACTTATGAACTTGATAGACTTAGAAAAGAGTTTTCATATGTGGTTGGAAAATTTGCTAATGGAAATGAAAAACTTGAAAAGATGTTGTCTTTACAAAGATATTCCATTTCTAAACATAATCTAGGATATGACCCCTTTGATAGAGATTGTTCCTTGATTTCTAAGTTTACTAAAGATGAAAATGTTGCTAAATGTTTAAAAGATGGTCATATAGAAATTGCATGCAAAAGTATTAGGAGATGTATTAATGTGAAGAATATTT
>JAOSBN010000006.1:12525339-12536050 GCA_027563595.1 Erythroxylum suave
TACTTAAATCATTTAAGAAGCAATAAATGCAACATTTATAAAGCAATTGAAATCATTTAAATCTATTAATTAGGAAAATGTTCATGGCTCATTGACTCAAACTATAAACATGTAACCCACCTAGATTCCTTGCTTAAAAACTTGCATAAAAATGCCTCTCCTCTTGCTCATCTTGCCTTTCTTGATTTCCTTTAACATTAGCAAAAAAATCCGATTCAATTGGAATACAAATTGGGAATCCAAATAGTGTATTTACTAAAAATTGATTCTAAAATACTTAAACCCATATATTTCCTAAGCTTCATGAATCAAAATTCCTTCCAAATTCCAAAGGATTAAAAAGGGCTTACCTTGAATCCTCACCAAACAAAGAGATTTTGGCTTAATTGGAAGCTCTTCTCTTCCTCTTTTTTTTTCCCCTCTTCTTGAATAATCTCAAATTCACTCTTGAAAACTAAGAAAAGATGAAACCTAAGCTTTGTCTTATTCCTTTTTCTCTAATAGCAGAAGCCTCCCTCACCTTCTTTCTCTTTTACATTTTTCACCTCTTTGTTTCATGTTTTCTTCATCTAATGAAGAAGAAAACATTTTCCTCTTCCATTTATACCCTTAATGAGTGCGAAATGTCAACCTTACCCTTCATTTAATGCTTCATGGTTTTTAAACTTAAGTGACATGCCACAATTACCCTATATACATTCTTACTGCTTTAATTTAACTAACCAATGAAATAAAATCCTACTAACACTGTAATAAATAATTAAACTCCAATAGTTATTCTATCATGACCTCATAATTTATTTAAATCATGCTTAACAATTCTATTTATTTTAAGGCAAAAATTCTAATTCCATGATTATTCCATAAATTATTATGCTTAACTTGACAAAAAATTTTAGAGGCCAAGACAAATAGGTATCGTGAAAACTTAATGTGCCCATAATTAGTTCTCAAAATTCTTAAGTAACTAATTGCTCAAATGAGGTAATGTTATCTTATGTTTTTCTCAGTCTTCCAATTGACTTCTTTTCTCAAATGATTTTCTCCATTCATTTGATTTCCTCTAATTTCTTATTGACTTATTCTAATGTCTGACCATTCTTACTAGTTTCTCCATACATTTCAATTTATTTATAGATCTCCATTTTCTAAACACAGACTTCAAATCTAACTTATACCTTCTGAGTATACGAATGTAGAATACATTTGTTATCTTCTATGATATATGATCATCATCATCCAAGGTGAAAACGATTAGGTATTTTAGTAACAAGTGACAAAGAAAACAAAGGTCTTGAAGAAAGAAGGGGAAGATGATGGCAACTCAATATTGAGAGTAAGGTTGGTGAGAAAATGTCGTTAAGGAAGAAGGAGAGAAGAAGATGAAGAACAAAATGAATAGAGCATTTGGCAAAGGTGAAAGATAATTAAAGTGAAGATGTCCACAATTTAGTTAATGTTGTGAGAGTAGAGATGTGGCGAGGCAAGTGACACTTGTCACTTGCCCCATGTCAACTTTTAATGGTTCCTACTTGGACCCTTTTTAATAACTAGTCTATTTGTCCCCAAGTTCTAATCCAATTGTCTCTCGATTTTCTATGACACTTATCACTAAATCTTAATGTAACTTTTCAAGAATTTCGATTGTCATTTGTCACTTAATTCTACTATCATTTATCAATTGTCTCGCCATTTGGTACTTTTCCTAGTCCAAAATTACTCATAATTTAGTAAATCTCTCAATTTTCACCAAAAATTCTAAATTAATATTTATTCATACCAAATTAATTTTCAAGAGATATCATTTTCTATTCCTATCATAATCATATTAAAATCATTTATACCCCAAAATATGTCAAATGAGTGTATAAATAGTCATTGTAATATGTACAAATCAAATTCGCGTGTGCATGTATGCTACTGTTATGTATGAGCATGAAATTCATTTCCTATTTTCTTAATAATGGTTCTCATGTACAGTGATCTAAGGTTCTAACCCTTAGTATGGGAAAATAGGATACTACATCATAGAGGTCATTGTGGCATGAACCTATAAGAAGCACTGTCTGTGTTTGCAGATCCTTCACCTAAAAATAATTAGGAAAAAGTTCAATGGAAATGTTATTTCGTGTGCACAACCATTTAACGAAAATAAGATTCTTGTTCATTTTAGGCAAGTGTAAAATTTTGTCAAAGATAATTAGCTTGGATTTAGTATTGAGAGAGAAACTACATGTATTTTTAATCAAAAGTTCGTATCCATCTCCAACATGCAAATTATTGATCGATAGTTTATGAGTGAAAAATTTTAATATTTATAACCTCGATATTTCTGCAAGCATACAGGTCATTCTCGTAGTAACTAAGGTATTGTTCCCATTAGGAAGATAATTTAATCCTAAAATCTAAGGCTTAACTAAGTTTCACAATAAATCAAAATAAACAACTAATGCATAAATTTAAACAATCAGACAAACAATATCAAGAATTAAATTCAGAAAATATAAACAAATAGCAATTTTGCTCAACCAATCACTAATCAGCCTAGAAATTACCAATTGAGAGGAAGGGGGTTTTAATCCGATTTTAATTAAAATCTAATTGATTATGAGATTACTGAATTACTGGGTCTAGACGATCCTCAGATGGATTACTCTCTCTCGAGTTATAATCTTTTACCCTAATTAATAATCTCTGATATAAATTATGGAATTGTAATATCTCGATTTATAATTTACCCAAAACCTAAACTAGTTTTGAAATTATCCAACTACTTATCGGAAACTTATGCTCGATCTTTCGTTACACGATTTCACTGGTTTGACTCAATTCTTATCTATCAAACTACCTAACTCTCGTTAGCCCAATTTGATGATATTCACTCTGCTTACCCTCTCAATTTATTATCGAATCATGAAGCATAGAAATCAAATCACAAATACTCAATGAAAACACAATAAATCAAACTTTATTAATCTCAAAGATCAAAATCCCGAAGGTGAGTATAGACAAAAACTCAACATTCAACATGACCTATTTTCAACAATTATATCAATTCTATAAATCAATAAAATTGAAATAAGAGAAAATATATCGGGAAAAGAATAGCAGAGGCAATGATAACAAGAAACCTCCTATTCCGGGAAGTAATTCACGTCAAGCTTCTTCCCGTGCCTCTCTTCCTTCGTCTCCTTCCTCAATCTCTCGATAAACTCCCTAGGGTTTCAGAATTGGCTAATGTGAAAAGGCTGCTCCTTTTTTCTTTAATGTTTTATTTATAGCTTGGAAGCCCTAGGGTTGATTCGGAGTCTAAACGGTTCGAAAAGTCCCACAAAACTTGACATTTTCAGCTGTTCTCGTGTCTACCTGTTGTAGGCCACAATCGTGGCCCTGCCCGACATGATCATGGCCAGTGCCTAACCCTCTTTGTCACGATTGTGGATTGGTTCTTGCTAGCTTCCCTCTTTCTGTCATGATCATGGTCTGCTGTGCCATGATCATAGACTATGGTTTTGGCCCAAAACTCTTCGAAACTTCTCCGTTTGCCCTAAAATACTAACAAATACATCAAAGTACCTCCAAAATATAACATTTAAGCTCAAAGAATCATACTAACCCATCAAAACACATAAACACATAAATTAACATATTCCTAACCTAAATACACCCTAAACACTCATTTTCACACTTACTACATAATAAATTAAACCTTAAAATATGATGCAAATCATAACTATCAATTATCGTCTCCTTCATATGGTGAGTGAATGGACAAATTGCTCAAGTCATTTGTGATATGATGAGTTGCCTCAGAATCAAGGATCCACTGCCCTTGTGAAGATGGCCCTGTTGTTCAGACATTTGGGTGTTGGACTGACTGCACAGTCCTAGTTTGATTTTTGGCAGGCCTCTTAGCTAGTAACCAATAAGTCTTTGTAGTATGACAAGGCTTGTTGTAGAATTGGCAGATGACTTCCTACCACTTAGACATTCCAGGTGTGATAAAAGGGCTCACAGAGGTAGCCTTGGGTATTGGTGTTCTACTCAATGTCAAGTTATGGCTAGGGTGCCCATAACGCTTATTGAAACCTACATGTCGCTTGCTAGAGACGTGCACAGAAGGCACCTGGATAGCTTCTTCTAACCTTGCCTACTGTTCCAGAAAGCGCTCAAAATCATCAAGTTTTTCGTGTAAATCATCAAAGTAGATCAGAGTCTCTCTAGCACGAATCACAGCGCTGACATCTTTGAAATCAGTAGGCAAACCATTCAAAGTGTGGATTATCAAATCCTTATCATCAATCAACGAACTAATAATTGTGATTTCATCCGCAATTCCTTTAACTTCCTTCAAATATTTGGAGATGTTTCTGCTGCTCTTCTGAATACAAATTAGTCTTTCTTTGAGAGACATGAATCTCGATTGTGACATTCCAGCATATTTCTTTATGAGGAGCTCCTAGGCCTCATTAAACAAATGAATAGAACCAAAATTTTTTGCAATATTTGGAGCAGCATTGGTCATCAAGGCATGGAGAACGAACTAATCCTGTTGAATCCATATATCAAGTTCTAATCTTACGGTGGCTGGATGGGGGATAATTCCATCAATTTAACCTTTTACGTTACATCTGATGAGCAAGGCAATGAACTGTACTCTCTATGTAGGAAAGTTTGCACTAGTTAGTTTCAAATCAGATAAGAAACCTTTGGTGAACATGATTAGGCTTTGAGATAGAGTGGCTTCAGTATTAATAGTGGTGGCTATAGTAGTCGCATATTCATTATCTTGGGTCATTGTTGAGGTTTCATTATTTAATAATCAAGAATATAGGTGGTTGTTCCTTCCTTGGAATAAAGCAATAACTATGCTTAGGTTTTGATCAAAAACAAAATATGGTGCTCTTAGGCTTTGGCTCTGATACCATAAAGGATACTAAATTGCTTGATCAAATTCATGTGTTTGTATTACGAAACGTACATAAATACATAAAGAGTTACATAGGTTTGTTGTAACAAACTAAGTAATAGGATATCTATTAATTAGGAGCTAACAAATTGAAGGATATACATTGAAGCTAACAAACTGAAAGATATACATTGGCTATTTCCTATTAGGGTAGTGATTTTTCATAACACCTTTCATTTTTAGATAAGTCGTTCTAATTTTAATTTAATTTTATTTTCACTAACAATAAAGTCAAAAAATTGTTATGTTCTGCTTACTCTTTGTCAGATATTTATTCTGCTCTACCAACTATTTATCGAAACTACTACTGATTGTTGGAATGTGTTGCGTTTTTTTTAATACGTCAACAATTCTTTTAGTTATGCTGCTGTGTGTTTATTTCGGAATATTGTCCTATTCTTATTGCTGCTTGGTTGTTTTTTATGAGACATCTCTATCACCAGATTCAATATATCATCTACAAATGAGACCAATATAGGTTCTGTACTTACTATTCCCCACATAGGTTTTACCCCTATCATCATAGCCTAGAGAATTATACCATACCTAATTAGATTAGAGCCTCTAAATTGGAGAAATTTTAAACAATGGTCTGAGAAAATTTTATTTTTCTTTCAACAATACGAAATCAATTATGTACTGTTTCAAGAAATTCTTGGTGACAATATTGAACCTAAGACAATTAAGGATAATTGTATCGTTAGGGGAGTGTTGCTCATCCATATTATAAACTTATTGTTTGATATCTACTATTTATAAGGAGATTTAGGATGTTTTAGAAGTGAAATATAGGACGGATGATGTCGGTACTAAGAAATATGCAGTTGCTAGGTGTTTAAAATTTACGTTGTTGATAATAAGCCCATTATGGATCAATTATATGAGTATGAAAACCTAGTTGTTGAAATCCATGCTAAGGGCATGAACATATATGAGTTGTTTCAAGCTAATGGCCTTTATTGAGAAACTACCTACCTCATGAAATGAGTATAAAAACCAATTAAGGTACAAGAAGAAAGATACGAAGCTTCAGGATTTGATAGGGCATATAAAGATTGAAGATGCCAATCGTACACAAGATAAGGCCAAGTCACTCACTCCTATCCCTACTCTTAAGGCTAATGTGATAGAACATAGAAATGCTAATAACTTCAGGAATAGTGGTATACAAAACAAGTCTTTCAAAACAACAAGCATGGTCAATTTAAGCATAAAAGGATTGATGGTGATTGTTAGTGGTGCCATAACCTAAGGCATCTTGCTGCCTTTTGCTAAGCTAGAATCAACCATGAGAACAAGGACCAAAGACAGAAACTGTGACAGTTTAGGAAAGGAAAATAGAAGGGGTACTAACAAGTTAACCAGAAGAGATTTGGCTCAATACTAAAAGATAAGTCATTCAATAATATATAAAGAAATTAAATTAGGTTAGAAAGGAAAAAATTATACATGCCATGCTAACATTGAATATTAGAGCTTACAAAAGACTCATATTGACATTTGTCTTAAATTCGTTAAATTCAAATTATGATAGCAAAATAATATATTTAATGTAGGTAATTGTCTAAACGGTGTGATGTAATCCCTACACTTTACAAATTAATCCTTATCTTTAGTAATTTTGATTAACTATATATATTGATTAGAAACTTAAATATTTGATAAAATCCAAACTTTCATTTGTAGGTTTTAGTTGACATATATATGTTTGTGTATATGCGTAACACACCAATCTCATAGAGCATGTACCTGAACGTATTGAAGGCATTCGAGAACATACTCTACGAGGATGACATGTTAAGACAATCAGAATTACTCATTAAAATTTTTCCAGACATTAAAGGCATCTTCAGAAAACTAATAATCATTCTGGCCCATTTCATTTGTAAACACGTCTTAAGCAAATCAATATTTAATTTAGACCATTTCATTTACAAAAAATATCTAGTTATAAATGTCATTACGTTACTGAATTCACATATTCATTGTACAGTAGTTGCAGAATACAATCCTTAATACAAAATGACTAAAGAAATATGTAGGTACAAACTGATCCTGACCATTAACTCATGTACTAATGTAGTGGCTATACTTCAATTATTCTAACTGGATATCACTTGAACCTGAAAGACAATCTTCCAATTTTGATAAGTACTCAATGAGTGAACCATCATCGATGTGACCACTCATATCAAACACAAAACAATTCACAATTCACATTCAATTCACAGATAAGTCATAACACATATTGAACATCACTTCACATTTTATCATATTTCAACAACTACCATTTTGTACACTATTTCACGTTTCTATTTCAAGATAGTCTGTATAATTTATTTCAATCAATCATATAACATGTACCAAATTATATATGCAATTGCTTATAAGACTCCATTTTGCATATTGAGCATGTGGCTTTTATATACGTTTATGAGCTTTAAGCTTTTTTTCTCTAGTCACTTCGATCACAACTTCCTTTATCTAGTCATACATATTATGTAATGAAATGCATGAATTCTCATATATGCAATCATTCACTTTTATTCATCATATACAGTCACTTCACATTTTCATCAAATCTATGTCTGGCATTTAATGTTCCGTTGAGAACACTTATTTCTTTCAAATTCACATTCAATGAAGCACTTCCAATGCAATCTCAATTATAAAACTCCTCAGACTATCAATGTCTTAAATCATCACATTCACATATTTATCAGTTCAATAATTGATATTCAAGCAAATACAAGTCATTCCTAGTGAGAAACATCTAGGTTACTCACAGTAAGCTCCAGATAGCTATTGCCTTGACGTCCTGGCAATGTCTACATGTTATCCTTCTATTTGCACTCTATATCATGCAATACACACATTTATACACGTTACTAATTTGCATAATCACATAAGCATTTAATCGTACACATATGTATATGTGTAATGTATAATGCATGCTCAATTTGACTATTTTGGGTATGTTTCCTTTATTCATATCTCTTGATCATTTAAACATCATCGTTTGTATATTTCTAGCTTACACTCAGGTTTATAGCTCAAGTATACTTGATTTTTTAAAATATCATCAATCAATCATTCACCAATGTTATTCTAGCAATATATGATTACATGATATCCAAACTCTCATTCATTCTTACTTAATACACATTGCTCATCTTCTTTGAATCACATTTGCATTTCTATGAACACTATCATTCCTATAATCATCTCTAAATTTCCAGATTTTGTTTCATTAATATCAAACATATATGCTTAATTTATACCCTTGATTATGACCCTAAACATATCGACATTTAATCACTTAATCCATCATCAAAATAAGTTCATTTCAAGCTTCATTCAAGCCTAAATGTATTATAGGAAAGTACCTTACCATTTGTTGTTTCAAACATCACTAAAAAGAAGAAGAATTCACTTTAATGGACATTCCCACAATGGTGGGATGTGTCATCTGAACACATTTTTACTATCCTTGGCTTTTGTTATCAGTAAATTTCTAACCTTTCTTTTCCATGATTCTAGATTTTTAACTCCCATATGTTACATATATCACATTTTATGCTTAGTTAAACATTTCCACTTCATTTCCTCTTCATTCTCACCTCAGTTACATCTCAATATCAACCATTAGAACAATCCATAAATCATTTTTTATTAATCATACAAAAATGAAATATGATCTCTATCATTCACTATCACACATAATTCTTACTTCTTCTTATTTCAAGAACATCACACTAGTCTTTTCTTTAACATAACGTCATCTTTATTTTACCTTAAATCCTAATCTATTTCATCTACATAACAACCTATAATCCATAGTTTTCATAATCTCAAAAACCAGAACACAAACACATACATTTAATTCATCAACTTTCAACACACATCAAACACCATTTTCAATATCAACCATCCCTTAAACTATCATCAAAATGTTTCTCTTAAAACAAACTATGAATATCATTAATATGCTTAATTGTTGTAGCTCAAAACCCTCTTCAAATCACTAGGAAACCCTAGCTCCCCGCATACACAATCTTCACAATTTTAAGGTAGAATATGTTGGGTTTTCATCAATATGAAGAAGGCAACAAGTTATTGTACTGGTAAGATAAAAGAAATGGTGGTAAAGGATCAAGATCGTGGTTCAACCTAACTCTCCCAAAATCACGTAACCTAGCTTTCTCCTCTTACACAATCACTAACTTTTTAAGAAGAATAAGTTGGGTTTTTATCAATGAAATGAAGGCAACAAAAAATGGAAGTAGTAAGTGAAAGATGAGAGCAACACAAGGTTATAAGGTGAGGGTGATAAAATCGTGAGTGAAAAAAATGAAGAACAAAAATGAAGAAGAGAAAAAGAAAGCATGAAATGAAAATGAAAGACAAAGATGAGGTGGCCTTTCATTAAGTGAAAATATCATGGGATAGATGTGTGGCAAGTGGCATGACACTTTTCAATTGCCACATGTCTTATTCTTATGGCTCTAATTATCTTTTAACATCTAGTCCATTTTTCCTCTAATTTTTTTCCAATTGTCAACCAATTTTCTATACCACTAGTCAATAAATCCTAAAGCCATATGTTAATAATTGATACTGCTATGTGTCACTTATTTCTACTACCACAAATCAATTTTTCTTGCCCTTTGGCATTTTTCTAGTCTAAAAATACTGATAATTTGTAAATTTCCCAATTATAACAAATAAATTCCAAATTAAAAATTGATAGCCATCAGATAAAATTCAAGACATAATAATCCACAATTTACAATTTATATCATCTTCATTTAAAATCATTTATATCCCAAAAATGTCAATTGAGTGCATATACAATCTTTGTAATGTGTGCAATCAATATTCACTCATTTATGCTATGCATGTGTATACAATGCACCTCATAATTTCTCAATGCTATTCTTATATACAATGGTCCAAGACCCAATGTCCTAACCTTTAGTATGGAATGATGGAATATTACAATTCTCCCCCTTAAGAAATTTTGTCCTCAAAATTGTTACCTGATTGATCAAACTAATAGGGGCATTGTTTTCTCATATTCTCCTCCATTTCCCTTGTAGCTTCTTCACTCGAATTAAGATAGTTAACCCACTATCTTAACTGGTTCCTCAACATAACTTAGATTACTTGCAATTTCACTTCCTATATCGGTAATACATGTGTCGGATCAAACCAATATCTCCTACGCATACTCACATGTAATACATTGTGAATCTGAGACATCTTTGTTGATAAGGCTAACTTATAAGTCAATGGTTCTATTCTTTCTATAATCTCTTACTGACCAATACATTTCGGGCTTAGCTTACCATTTTTACCAAATCTCAACATACTTTTCCAAAGCCATACTCTCAGAAACACTTTATCTTCCATTTGATATTTCATATCTCTTCGGTGTTGATCCACTTAACTCTTCTATCTATCTTGAGCCACTTAAATTCTACTACAAATCAATTTCACTTTATCAAGAGTATCTTGAATTAGTTTTGGGCCTTCGACAATCCTTAGTCTTCATCACAATACAAAGGCAAAAGACACTTCTTGCTAATAATGCCTCATAAGGTGCGATACGGATAGTATTATGATAATGATTGTTATAAGCACATTCAATCAGAGCTACGTATTCATCCTGTGTTCCTTGGAACTCCAAAACATAAGCTGTGAGCATATCCTCAATAATCTTAATCTGTTAGTAAGTCAAAA
>JAOSBN010000006.1:12542474-12560659 GCA_027563595.1 Erythroxylum suave
GAGACTTACTAGTTGAAAAGGGGCCTATAAGGGAATTAGATCTTGTATTTCCATTGGATGATAATTCAAGACATTTTAGTTATAACCATTATTCGAGAAAGTTGAGTAACGGTGAGACTAGTAATAGAAAGTGGTTAGTGTACTCAAGACGTGTGGATAAAGTGTATTGATTTCCCTACAAGTTATTTAGTTCTAGTGTTAACAATCATTTCCTAGCGAGTACTGGGTTTAGAGATTGGAAACATCTCAACGAGAGGCTCAAACAACATGAAAATAGTCCTAAGCATATGGCTAATATGAGTTCTTGGAAGGAACTACGTGTCAGGCTGAAAAAGAATGAAATAATTGATAGTGAATTGCAACAAGAAATTATGATAAAGAGAGAGCGATGGAGAGAAGTTTTGAAAAGAATAGTTTGTGGTGTGAAATTTGTAGTTGAATATAATCTGGCTTTCAGTGACTTCAATGAGAAACTTTATGAAGTTATTAATGGTAACTTTTTAAGACTTATGCAAATGATTGCTAAATTTAACCCGGTAATGCAAGAACATATTTGGCGCATTAAAAATAGAGAGAATTCATCATCACTATCTTGGCCACAAAATTCAAAATGAATTGATTTCTCTATTGGCATACAACGTGAAAAGTTCTATATTGAGGATCATCAAAGAGCAAAGTATTTCTCTGTGATTCTTGATTGTACCCCAGATGTGGGCCATCAAGAACAAATAAATCTAATAGTTTGATGTGTAAATATGTTAAATGACAAGATAATGGTTGAAGAGTAGTTTTTAAAGTTTTTGAAAGTTGATGAGACATTTGGTTTGGGACTTTTTAATTAATTATTGGAGGTACTGAAGTCTCTTGATCTTAATGTGTATGATGTGAGGGGTCAAGGTTATGATAATCGTTCAAACATGAAAGGGAAACATCAAGGAGTTCAAAGAGGCTTCTTGATATAAATCCAAAAGCATTGTATATGCCTTGTGCATGTCATAGTCTTAATCTTACCCTTTGTGATGTGGCAGAATCTTGCATTAGAGCTAGTTCATTTTTTAGGCTTGTGCAACGTATATACACATTGTTTTCTAGCTCTCCTAAAAGGTGGAAGGTTCTAACTGACAATGTCCCTGGATTGACTGTCAAACCATTGTCTAATACATGTTGGGAGAGTTGGATTAAAAGTGTTAAAGCTATTAGATTTCAGGCTCCTTAAGTAAGACTTGCTTTAATGAAGATGCATAGTTCTAAAGATGAATCGGGGGATAAGGAGTCACGCTGAAGAATTGGCCACATCAATAGAGAAATTTGAGTTTTTTCTTGGCATGGTTATTTGGTACAATATTTTATTTTATGTTGATATAGTGAGTAATAAGCTGAAATCTAAGTCCACTACCATCGACATTGCAATCAGCCAAATAAACGATGCGGTGAAATATTTTGAGAAGTGTAGAGATGAAGGGTTTGTTTCTAGTTTGAACATTGCCAAAACTATTGTTTCTGAAATGAGTGTTGAGCCTGTATTTCCAACCAAACGTTGTATTCTACAGAAAAAGCAATTTGATGAATGTGATCATGAAGAAGTGGTACAATCACCAGAGGAATAATTTAGAGTCAACTACTTTCTAGTTGTTATGGATATGGCCATCGCTTCGCTTAGTGAAAGATTTGAGCAATTAACTGTCTTTCAAAATATTTTTGGATTCTTGTGTGATTCAGATAAGTTGAAGTCACTAGATAGTAATGAATTAAAAGAATGATGTGTTAAGTTTAGCAAGACTTTTTCTCACATTAATGTGTCGGCTGTTGACATCGATGATTTATTTTCTGAGTTAAGAGTGTTGCAAAAGACTTTGCTAGATGGGCTAATATTTGCCATTAATATTTTGGAGTTTGTCAAAGTAGCAGAATGCTATCCCAATGTTTCCATTCCTTGTCGAATCTTATTGACTGTTCCTGTCATGGTTGCATCAGCTGAGAAAAGTTTTTCGAAATTGAAGATATTAAGAAACTACTTGAGATCGTCGATGTCACAAGAACGGTTGAATGGTCTTGCAACTCTATGTATTGAGAAAGATGTGCTTGAATCTCTTGATTTAGACTCCGTTATTAGTGATTTTACATCGAGAATGCTCATAAAAGACATATTGTTTGATTATATTTTGTGTACTAATGAGTATAATATTTTTTACGACATAATAAATATTGAATTTTTTTAATTTATTTTTAATTAAAGTCAAGGGGCCCACATCTTCTCTTTCACCTCGGGCATGCAAAACTTCAGGACCGGCCCTGCATGGTATGTAAATATAATAAATTATTTTGCTATTAATATGTTATCTACGTTTTTTTCAAAAGAAATTTCAATGAAAAGGTAATATCCCCTGAAGGAATGAGATGAAACAAACTCCAATTTTGGTTTGTTAAATATTTAAAATTTGGGAAATCGATTTTCTAGGATTGTTTCCCTTTTCTTTTATTTTTATATTTTATTAACTGTAGAATATGTGTCAAAGCGGGTGGAAGTAAAAGTCATTTGAATTGATAATTCTAAAATGGTTGCCTAACATTTTTTTATAGGTTCCATATTTTGTGAGCTTTAATTAATGATTAAGATAAGTATTTTTGCAACTGAAGGTGAAGGTAGTTTTGAAGAAATATAAAATGAATAATAAGATCATTACTTCATACCATTTGTAGATAAATGGGTAAGCTAAAATTTTGAATCGAAAAATAAAATCAGAAATAGAAAAAATGGTTAGAGAAATAAGAAAAAAATGGAATTTGCAATATGAAGACGCACTTTGGGTATACTGAACAACTTATAAGACAACAATTGGCATGTCACCTAATATGTTAGTATTTGGTAAGGCTTTCCACATCTCCATTATATTAGAACATAAAGCATTTTAGGTTATTAAATAGTTTAATATGAGTTTTGATGAAAGCGGAAATCATAAAAAATTGTGGCTATAGGAACTTAAGGAGACTTGTAATAAATCTTATGAAATTGAGGAATTTACAAATAGAGAATAAAGCTTTATATGAAAAATTTATTACTCCGAAATAATTTTTCGTTAGATAGAAGATGCTCCTTTATCATTGTAAACTCTGATTATTTCTAGGTAAGTTTTGATCTCATTGGCTCAAACCTTGCATTCTAACTATTGTATGTCCACATTGTGTAATTGAAATTCAAAGTATGTCTACCTATAAGATTTTTAACGTTAACAATCATCGAATCAATTCTTATTATGAGAATGTGAACATTGTAAAAGTGGTAGGAAATGGATTTAATTGATCTAATTTATTTAGTTGAATAAATGATTACATTGACAAATGAAAGACATTAACCATTAACACTTACAGGAGGCAATCCAAACTTTGAAATCTTATTTTTACATATTTCCATTTTTTCGTTTAGTTTTGTTGCTATTTAATATAATTTTTATATTTTAAAAAATAAATTTCCTTTTTTTGTTAAGTTTTTTGCCATCTCTAACCAACCCCTAATTTTCTCTAGCCACTAATAACTAACCACGCCCTACCCAACCTTAAATAACCTACCCATACACTCCCACACACGCATCCATTAATAGTGGCAAGCATCGTAACCAATAAAGCCCAACACTTGTTGAATCTAGGAGCCATCTATAGTGCACTAAACCTAACTAATAAGCAATCCTCCACCATAAACGAGTTTGTTTATCCAGTTAGATAGACAAGGCTATTTGTACCACATGAGCCTACTTTAATGTCGTCAGTTTAGTTTGTTTTACTTCCTTTGCATACAAAAAAAAAAAAAAACCTAACTAATAAGCTCCCCACTTGTTCCACCAACCATCTTTAGTCACTTATGCTAATTCTAACTTATACCATCACTAGATTTCATACTCCAAACAAAGAGAAAACAAGGTAGTTTCTTCTTTGTTTATCTTTCATTTATTTTTTATGCTTTAATTTTAAACATTAGGGATATTGTTTTAAATAGATATGAGGGTTAGGCTATTTTGCCTTATTTTAATTTTGTTGTATTTTGAGCTTTTTTTTGGCTAATTGAGCATTTTCTTTTAATTTCTTGCTTGTGCCTAATGTTTTTAGAAGATGATAAAATATGAAGTGCAGCACAAATATTTTTTTTGGAAGATAGAAGAATTCATTAAGCTATAAAAGGCAATTTGTTTCTTAAAAAAGCTTGATCAAGCAAAAGAAATATAATACTCATATATACAACCTTAGTAAAAATTAGGAAGTTAAGGATTCCATTGTCTTCTTGAGATAGAGAGCTTAGATGTTCTTCAATATGATGGCCTACTAGGGTTTTCTCTTGATAGTGAGGCTTATGAATTAGGACATACTTATCTGTTATAACCTTGTTAAACAATCTTTGGTTCCTTTCTCTCCAAATGGCATACACTACACAATTGAGGCTTATACTAAAGTGGACTATAACTTTCCCTGTTGACTTGAATTTATGATCGGCCTTTATAAAAATTCTTGTCCAATCTGATTCTTGAAAGTATAAACTTAGAGTGTGTTGAATGCTTTCCCAAATAGAGGAGGTGAAACTACATTTGAAGTGTACAAGTTGACTCAATTCATGAAACTACATTTGAAGTATACAAGTTCTATACTTTTGATTGACTGGGTTTAAATAGTTAATATTGAATTACCCTAATTACATGACATAACTATGGCTAGCATAGGCAAGTATGAGTCGAAACCCATAAAAAATGAGTCCTAATAATTACCATTATCCTATTATCTAGTCTTTAGATTGAGTGTTGATTTTTTTAATGAAACAAATGCTTAAGTAGATAAAAATAAAGTTAGAAACAATAACAAGCAGAGAATAAAGAAATCACTTCGAAAACAATCAATATCAAGAATTAGTATCTAGGTAATGAATAAAACCGTTAAATAATTAACCTTTTATTATGCAATTGTTTTATTGACTATTGGAAAGTGGAAACCTATCGTATGCTAATAACTCACTTGAGACCACTAACAACTAATCTTAGGTTTATCAACTAAATTACTTAGGTTAATGATTTTAAGATTGCTTTGCTAACTAAATTACTTAGGTTAATGATTTTAAGACTGCTTTACTATCTTTTGCTACCAAGTTTGACCCTAATCCAAAGGGTTTATGTTGACCTATCTCTAGGTTTGCAATCAACTTCTTTGAATTACGGTTTATCTATTCATCCATAGGATTTCTCAATATCTATGTTATAAAATCAGATTATGTACTAATATTTTAGATCTATTAGAATATATATTAAACAAATAATTGAATCATAATAGATCAACCAAAGTAATTAAATTAAATAAAAGAGTCAAAAAATATTGTAAGACAAACTAGGGTTCATCACACTTAGATACTAACAAGATGTTTAGTTACATACAATAAAAAACTAAAATGTAAATATGAAGAAAAAGAAAGAAAAGAAGAGTTCATTAATCTATATCTCTCTTCTTTTCTATCGAATGTTCTTTCAAGGTAGAGGTTTAATAGTCTAATCTATTGGATCTATGGATGACTTCTTTGAGTTTTCCACGTCTCTATAACAATATTGATCCTTTTGATTGATCTTTACATTTAGAGTCACCTATGTAAGTATGCTCTCCTCTTTTGCCTATACGTATGTCCTTTATACTAATTTTTAGGGTTTCTAGGAGAAATAAAGTTTGATACATAGCCGTGTACTAGATCATATATATCCAAAAATCTCTAGAATTTATGATTCCAAATGGGCTGAGAGATATACACTGACTTAAACATAGCCCTGCATAACTTCTTAGCTTCAAATATTCATTTTATTATGTGTTTTCATCTGAAATCTTCTCTTTTTGGTCCATAAAGGCAATGATAACCTATAAATGCTCCTAAAGGAAATTAAGTATCAACTATACAATAAAAGTATAAAATATCAAGCAAAATACACCAAATAGGGATTTATAAATATGGTTGAGTATGCATCTATCAAACATACCCATGATTAAGCTTTTGCTTGTCTTCAAGAAAATCATAATCAAAATTACAAATCTTTTAACATCCATCCTTCATTAATTTTGATCTGTCCATTACTATAAATCATCAAGTCATATTGAATCAAATTACCATACAATTAGGAACAAGTTATCCTAAAATTAACTTCCTAAGTCAATATTAATAGTAATCACAACAACAATTGCATTGAAACCAAAAGCATAAACCTTTACAACTTCACGAAGATTTCGCTTAATACGCTTAAGTGTTTAGGGTGATAAGTATCAAACTCTCAAATCACTACATAGTAAAACTTTTATCCTAGGCCTGCAATATTATCACATCTCCACCACTTATTTATAAATTAAAAAAAATGAAAATGTCTTTATGCAGGTTGTAATAGGGCTTAGGTACACTATGATTATAATAATAAAGGGGTTGAATTGAAGTAAATTTACTAAAAAGACATTATAAGAGGCTTGTTTATAAATACACATGTCGTTTTATTACAACTTGATTGGTACCATATTCAAAAATTTTCTTATGCTCCGTTTTAATCACAATAATTTTTTAGGCATTCAGTGCCATAATTAAAGAAATAATGGACCTTTCAAGCTATTCAAGTTACAAACAACCAAATAATGTTAATAATCTTTTGGGTTGAAAAAATAAAAAGGCTTCAAAACATAGGATAAAGGTTAATATGTGGGTTTTAAACATTGAAAAAGGCCAAGGTTCAAACTCAGTTATTCCTAAAGATAAATTTAAGGTAAGGCAATTTTCAAAGAAATAGGCTAAAACAAGTTGTTGCATCTAAGTGCCTTTATCACTTTAATGCTTTTAATTTAACAAATATGGTCTCAATATACATAATAAAAACAAGTTCCATAATTTTTCAACTATGCATGATAACACACTTGAAAGAACTAAAAAGAGCTTCAAAATTTTTGAAATTTTGCTCTTAGTCTTAAAGCTTACAAAAAACATTGGCATATATATGTAAATAGTATGCAATTCTTATTCAATTTACTATGTCAATGATTAACAAAAATATGACTTAAAAAAGAAAATTTGTTCTAATTCTCGCCCATTTGCAGACTAATTCAAATCAGTATTCAATAATGAAATACAGTATTGATGAACATATTTCAATTAAGGCATAATATTAGTTTACAAAATTGTATAACTGAGATTATAATAAGCTTAAGAAAATCATGAACATCGTTAATCCCTTCCCCACAGTTAAAGTTGTGCATTGTATTTAATGTATACAACATAAGTATAAATTATATATAGGTGAGACGACTTAGTAGTAGTTTCTTGAATATGACGATTTTTATGAATTCTGATGCATCCAATATCAGATTACGTCCTTGCAAAACATAAATGAATACTAATTAATAAAGAAAAAGAAAAACTATGTAAAAATAAAGCATCTCCCTCATTATTTGATCCTAGCTGGCCTAACAAAGGAGAGTCCTCAGGTGGATGATCCTATATTGATGGAGGGGTTACAAAGGAAGTGCTCTCGCCAGATGATGGAGGTGGAAATTGATGCCTAGAAGACTTACCATTAATAACATCAACTCTCTTATCAATTCAACTGTAGGCTCAAGTCATCCTAATTGCTCAATTGTAATCTAAAGCCATCCTACCTACTAAATAGGTTTTGCCTATTGTCATCAAATAGTCTTTTGAGTTCCCACAAGCTGGTGCATCTATCTTTTCAATAATCCTATCTTTAGATGAGCTAGTTTTTGCTTCGTAAATTTGGGACCTCTCAAAATATCTGACTTTGGGTCTTTATCTCCCATATTAGGCAGCAGTGGCTATGCTTAAGGTGGCTACTCCACTATAAGTGGCTCTACTCTATCTCCACCCTCTACTTCTAGCTCATTTAGTTCCTTAATAAGTTTGTAGATATCACTCGTGGGACCCTGATGTTTATGCACCATGCACATATGCTGCATTACTGGTAAATTAAATGCCACCATGCTACTCATATGCTGCTTTGGTGGTAGTCGTTCAAATAAACTCATCCATCATGCTAGTCTAGTAAAATATGGTCTGTCACAGATTGTGTCAACCTTTTTTTCTTCGCTCTGATGCTTTCTGAATTGGACAGATGCATATTCCAGGTAAATTGAAATTTTCTCTCTCATACTCCATAGGTAGTACATGTTTATGTTCCTGATGACTCCACAGCTATCACCCTAACCTCTCAACTTTTGACTCAAAATACCGTGGATGTATCTGAGCACGAAATATCACAATGTAGAAGCCTTAGACTTGCTTAGGTAATATTCATCTTTTGTGCTAATCGTATGCTAGAACTGTAGAGGGGACAATTTATAAGGAAAGCCTATTTCTAGTGTATTGTACTCTAGTGCCCACATGTACTCTTGGTTATAAAGATCCGTTGTGATGGAGGATTTCGTGTAGCACATTTGGAGAGGACCTCTAGTGTAAGCTTTTTTTAGGTTGGCTCCTCAATCATAAAAAGCCAGGATCATACATCAAAGTTGACAAGGTCAAGAATTTGTTGGGCTAAGCCAACTTGGTTTAGTGCCTCCTAGTCGATGAATCGGTTAGGACCTAACTTCTTATCCTTTAGCCTTTAGTACTATTCCTCCTAGGGCCCTGATATTGAACAATAACATCCTCTTCTGCTTTAGGGGTTGAGTTGAACTTGAGGAACCTTCTCCTTTTTGTTGCTTCGTAGTGAGCTCCTTTTCTCATTGTGATTTTGTCATTTATGCCTAAAACTTTGAACAAGTGTGGGAAAATTTTGTAGATAAATGGCATGCCTATCTTTTTCCCCCATTTAAAGTTTATTATGCTTGCTAAATATTGAATTATAAAATCAATATTACAAAGAAACTAAAACATATAAAAATAATTAATAACTTAACACCAATGAATAAATAAAGAAATAATTAGAAAATTAATTGAAAATGTAATAAATCTCAAAATTAAAATTAGAAATATTGCAATTAACAACATAAGATAACCTATTTGTTAAATTGCAAACTTTTGATCCTAAATTTGAAATTAAAAACCCTAATTTCACAATTACATAACATTGATGAAATTAAACATCAAATTTATGCAAATTGCTAAGTTACTAAGCAAGTAAACACAAACCCAACGTCAATTAATATAAAAAATAACTAATTAACCTAAATTTACTTAAAATATCACAATTAAATACTTAATGAGCCAAAATTGCCTAATTTTGCAATTGAAGTTGAATCGTATCCCAATTCATATGCAATCACACAAATTGAATCATGAAATTGATTGGGTAAGACTTAAATTCAACTATTAAACCATATCTAAGCATAAAATCACACAAATTCTTAAGAAATCTCTAAATCATAAACTCGACATTTCTTGCTGAGAAATCCACAAGTTACATAGAACACCCACTAAATCTTGCATAAACAAGTGAAAAAAACTAGAAAACTTAGGTATGGTTAATTAGGTAGAAAATTACAAATAATGGGAAAGGAGAGCCAAATGACAATGGCAGGAATAAGAGAGAAGAGAGAAAATGTGTGGAAATGAAACTGTTGGGGCTTTTTAAGAACGCTCATGGATTTACAAGGTTTAATACATAACCATGTGTTAAATAGTGTAGGTTACTAAATCACAACTTTTCACAGATTTACACAGTTTGATACATGACAGGTGCAAAACTACACCATCATGTCTAGAGGGCATGTAACTCTTTGTAAATGTGTGGAACCGAAAAATTATATGCTTAAATGTAAAAATTTTAGCATTAAACATCATAAAACATAGACACATATAACATACACCCTACACATCAATTATGTAAAATCTCATCATTGGGAAGCTTGATTCCTTTTCCTAAAACACATAAAAATTCAATTAAAATCTTATACTAACATGAAAACAAGAACAAAACAATATGAAATTAAACTAACTAATTCATAGGTTTCCTTCCATGTAGTGCTTGTTTAACATTATTAGCTTGATATACCTTGCATGTTCTTGTCATCTTGGGTATATGATCAGTGACTTGCGGTTTCTCTATATAAGGGTTTTGTAGCCAGTAAGTAAACTACCTATTGCAAGGAAATTATAAGGATATAATTTATTAGAATAATAACACCAATGGATTCCATTAATGCTCTTTTTTTTAATGAAAAGTTGTTAAAAACATAGGGAATATAAAAAATCCCTAAATTGTCAGTTAATGCAAATAGCTTGTATTGGAAGAAATGTGAATCTTCTTTACTTAAGGTGGCAAATAATGCATCATCATTAGTTTCCTTATTTAGTTCCTCCACTCGTTCTTCCCTAGCCACCATTTTCCACTCTTTTTCTTCTTCCTAGACAAAGGTTTCTAGCTTATCTTCTTTAATTACCTTATGCCACTTCTCTATTTCCTCTTCTTCTTCCTTTTCTTCTTCTTCTTCTTCTTCGTCTTCTTTTTAGTTAAGTTCTTTTCCACCCCTAAGAGTGATTGCCATTCCATGTTCTTTTGGATTTGTTTCAGTAGGAATAGGCAAACTACCTTACATCTCGTGAGATATTATCTTCTCCACCTGATCGATTCGATTCACCATATTTTGTATTCGATCCTCAGCTTCCTAATGCGTCATGATTGATTCTTGAATAAAATTGGCCATCATATCTTTGAAATTTGGATCCTTAAGGTGCTTGGTATAGTAAATATTCAGTTGGAGCATATTCATTCCATCCATAAGTGTAAGAGTTGCTAAATTTTGAATTGTAACTGTTTTTATAAGTATACCTTGAGGTTAATTGTATATGTTCGGTTGCTCCCACATATATTTCGGTGATTGAAATTTGTGATTATAATAGATACTCCCATAAATGTCTCAACATAGTATAGATGTTGGTGATATAGTAATTTATGTAGAAGAAGGATGATCAGGTAGGTGGCTTAGCTAGCACAACTATGATTATGCCTTCCAAAACATGTAAGGAAACCTCTCTTTCCTATTTGGTGATGTTACGTATTATGAAGGCACACTATAGCTCCCATAAGAGTTTTGTCTACTCCATCCTTCCATTGGGAGTTGTGGTGATGAATTTAAACATTAATCCCTAAAATAAACTACAAACATACTATTAATGTGGGGAAGTTAAAAGATAATTAAATGAATAAGCAAGAAATGCAACAAGATACAATAAAAATATAATATAATAAAATAAATATAAAATAATGACTAGAGTAATAGCATCCAGGTGTCCCTAATATTCCTGTCCCCAACAATGATGCTAAAAACTTGCTTAAATCTGTTTAATTATTCAATATTGAATTAACTGCAAGTGCACGATATAGAAGTAGCTAGCATAAGCTAGTATAGGTTGAATCCCACAAAGACAATGAATACTAGTAGTTATAGTTATCCTCTTATCTTTTCTATGAATTGAGTGTTGGTTTTTTAATTAAAAGTAACACTTAAGTAGAAAAAATAAAAAGGAAAAATAATTAACAGAAAATAAAGAAATTGTTTTTAAAACAATTAATATCAAGAATTAGTGTCTAGGTAATGAATCCCTTTAAACCATTAAATAATTAACCCTTTATTATGCAATTGTTTAATTGACCATTAAACTGTGGAAATTCCTATCATATGCTAAAACTTACTTGAAATTATTAACAACTAATCATAGGTTTATTAACCAAATTACTCAAATTAAAGATTCTAAAATTGCTTTACCAATTCGTGAATTCTACTATTAAGTTTGAACCTAATCCAAAGGATTTATATCAACCTATCTCTAGGTTTGTAATCAACTCCTTTCAATTACAATAGACCTATTCATACATAAAAATTCTCAATCTTTATATTATGAAATCAGATTATGTGCTAATATTTTGGATATATTAGAACATATATTAACCATGTAATTCAATCACAAGAGATCAGTCAAAATGATTACATTAAATAAAAGAGTTAAAATATATTATAGAACAAAATAGGTTCATTACACCTAGAGGCTAACAAGACATTTAGTTACACATGATAGAAAATGAAATCAAACATAAACAGGATGAAAAACGAATAGAAAACAAAGAGTTTATAATTTTAAATATCCCTTCTTTTCTATCAAATGTTCTTATAAGGTAGATGTTTGATGTTGTAATCTATTGTATTAGTCGATGATTTCTTCATAATTTTCATGTCTCTAGATCAATATCACCCCTTTTGAATGATCTCTATGTCTAGAATTGCCTCTGTAAGTTGTTCTCCGTTTTTTTTCCCTTTGTTTACATCTTTTTATTATAATTTCTAAGAGATACATAGTCTGATATATGACTGTGTATTAGACCATGTATATCCCAAAATCTCTAAAGTTTACAATTATGTAGAAGCTTAGAAATTAACATAGGCTCCAACACGGTTATGCATCCCTTCTTTGCTTCAAATATTCGTTTTATGCCACGTTTTTATCTTAATCCATCTCCTTTTGGTCTATAAAGGCAATTATAACCTATAAATGCACTTGGAGCAAATTAAGTACCAAATATACATAAAAGTATAAAATATCAAGAAAAATTTATCAAATATGGGTGTATAGATATGGTTAAATATGCTTCTATCAAATTTTAAGTTCAGTAACACATAATTCATATAGCTTGTCATTTGAACACATTATCCCATCCTTAATCTTCAGTTTTCCTTTAGTTGCAAACCAAGTAGTGAAAGAGGCTTTAGGCTTGAAAGATTCTTTCCATACAACATTGTGTCAAAGAATGAGAGGACTAAGAGGCCTAAAAGCTTTGATGCATTAGGAGTTTGAATAGTCTCCATTGTTCCTTAAACACAAAACAAGCTTATCTTGGGTGTGTAAATTAGGCTGATGGCTAGGAAATTAACTTTGGAGCTTATTAGCACCCTGACCTTGAAAATGCAAATCTTTGAGTGAGGGGAAGGGGTTAACACTTTTCGTGTCTTTTTTAAGCTTATTATAATCTTAGTTATAAAATTTTATAAACTGATATTCTGGCTTAATTGAAATTTGTCCATCAATACTTTACATCATTATTGAATATTGATTTGAATTAGTATGCATAAGGATCAGATTTAGAATAAAATTGTTTTTATAAGTTATATTTTTATCAATCATTAAGATAGTCAAATTGAAAGGAAATTGTATACTATTTACACGTGTTAACCCATCTTTTTCGAGAGCTTTTGAGTCTAAAAGCAAAATACCAACAATTTTAAAGTTCTTTTATTTCTTTCATGTGTGTTATCGTGTGTAATTGAATGATTCTAAAACTTTCTTTCATTATACATACTGATATCATATTTGTTAAATCAGAAGCATTTAAGTGATAAAGGCACTTAGATTCAACGACTTATTTTAGACTATTTCTTTAATATTTACCTTACTTATAAGTTATCTTTAGGAATATCCAAGCTAAGCTTGAACCTTTTTCATTGAATATACCCAATTATTTACCTTTATCCTATTTTTCTTTGAGGCCTTTTTTCTTTTAAACCTTGAAGGTTATTTTTAGTTAGACCCCAAACTTAAGCACTGTTGTGACTTAAGAAGTCACAACTGTGACTTTTCTTACTTTGCTTAGAAATTAGAATTTATTAAATTAGAATCTATTAGAGTTTAGTCATGAATATATTTATTTACATGTGTTTGTTTGTATTAAATAGAAATGTTATAATTAAGTTAAGGAGTACGTAGGCAATAAATTAAATGTGGAAGGGTAAGCTTGGAAAGAAAAAAGTTGTCTTAAAATAACTAAGAGAAGAAATGAGAAAGATGAACAGAGACGTATTAGAGAAGTAAGAAAGAAAGAAAGAAAAACGTAAAAAGACATAGAAGAAGAGAAGGAGAAAATGAACAAGAAGAAGGAAAGAAAGAAAAAGAAGAAAGAAGAAGAAAGAAGAGGAATTTAGCTGAGTTTTAGGGAAACTTTATCTTTTCTTCTTACTTTGGTAGGAGAAGGAATCAGAGAAAATGAGTTTTAAGTGCTGGAAATAAAGGGAGAAAGGAGAGGACCAAGAAACCTATTTTGAGTTTTATGGATTTTCAACTAGATCTTAGTTATTGTAGCTTAGATAAACCATGAGTGGATTAAGTCTAAGCTCATTTTCAAATATTAAGGCTTTAAGGATTTTCTATTTGTATATTAGTTTAAATGAAAGTTTGGTTGTTTAAAGGAAACCAAGAAAATCAAAGGCAAGAGAAAGAGAAAAGGAGAACTTAAGTTTGGACTTACTATTAATTAGGTGGGTAATATGTTTATAGTTATTGTGTGATGGGTTGATCCTTGCTTGCTTGTGTGCTAAATTGCTTGACTTTGAATTATTGTGATTGATGGAAATTGCTCGATGATTTATTATCATGCTATGCCTTGAATGTTTATTTTACGACATTTTGTATTAATGAAAAGAGGAAAAAGCATGAAAGTATGAACATGTGATGAAATGAAGTGAGCATCGAAACTTGTTTGTGTTTGGGCAAGAGAGATGTCACTTTGTTCATCACGTGTATGTTGACTTAAAGCCTTCTCCCAGCTACCTACTTATGGCATATAAGCTCTTAAGAAATAGACTCATTTTGTTCATGGTGTAAAATTTGGTTTCTCCATTTCGTCTCATGGGATTCTCTCAAGCCATTATGTTTGTTTATAGCACCTTGCTTTGTTGAGCATGAAACATAATTGACTGTTATGATAGATGATTTAATGTACATAATATGATTTGTGTGATAACATGTTTTGACTATGAGTTTCTTTAGGTTAGGACAATGTAATCGCTAAGATTAAAATGTGATATATATATATAACGCGCGCACACACACACAGACACAGACACACAATCATACACACACACACACACATGCTTGATTATGTATGGCTTATTATCAATGGCTATAAGTGTATTAGCCATTGGGCTTCATAACTCACCCTATTATTTTCCACTGCTCAGGTACAAAATGAGTAGATTATTGATCGTTGCAAGCATTGGAAAACTCCAAGTTATCTATCTTTTGTAACTAAGTTAGTTCGATTACTTTTGATATCCTTAGAAGCATATCAAGCATGACAATTCATATATGTTTTGTATTATGCTACTGATGTCACCTTTTATATTTAATTAAAGCTATGTGCAACTCTATTTTGTTTAAGCAATGATAGTAAGAGTTGAAGAATTTCCCTTTTGTATATGTTCAAAATTTTCTTCTTTGTTGGGTTGTTAATTGTGTTGGAAATAAAATTGTATGTTCTTAGATGGCCTTGGATAGTTTTAAAATAAAATTTTATTATGGGAGTCAAGTATGTACAGTTAGTGTTTGTTGGATTCAGGTCTTTTGGAATATGTAAAAACTTATAATTGGCAAAGAAAAAAAAGGGGGATAGAATTAGTGACTCTGACTTCCATGAATAAACTATATTAATTTGGGCAAAATTGGACAAAGTAGTCTTTAAAAACATTTTAGTTCATCCTTTTAGTTTTCTAATGGTATAAAGTTTGTAATTTTTGTACTTCGGACGAAAGAGATATGGCCTTTACATGATAACATCATTGGTGTTAACAAAGGCTATAGCACTATCCCCAATTAAAAATTTTGTCCTGATTTCAATGATTAAACTGCATTGATATAGGCCGAGTTAGATAAAGTTGTCCCATTTATCTTTCTAACGACATAAAGTTTGTAATTTTTGGATATCAAAATTAAGAGATATGATTTCTACAAGGCTGAGTGCACATTAGGACTAGCTCTTCAATTTCTGGAGTGCACGATCATGCACTAGCCTTTCAATCATAGGAGTGCACGATTATACACAAGCTCTTCCTATTGTTAATAAGTCATAGCCATGACTTTACACTCTACATGACCATGACTTTGTAAGTCACAACCGTGACTTCTCTACCTTTGCCACAGTGACTTCTTTTTTATTTTATTTTTATTTTTATTAATGTTACCCTAGCCTTGCATATTGTAGCCATGACTTAAGTTCCGAGACCCGAGTCCAACGTATTACTTGCTTGTTTGACACTTGAAAAACTTGGCAGCTCCATTATTTCTTTAGTTGTGATATTGTTCAAAATTTTGTTTTGATTGACACTTGAAAATCTTGGTAGCTCCATTATTTCTTTAATCATGATATTAAACATTCAAAATTTTGTTTTGATTGGAAAAAAGAGTGAGAAAAATTGTTAATAATTATATGGTAGTAGTGAAGTTGCAATACAAGGACTTGTGTATATTTGTAAATAAGTTTCTTGTAATTTCTCTTGTATAAATTTCCTTTAATTTATCCCTTTTTTAACCCAATCATACTGTAACTAAGCCCCATTACAACCTTTTTAAAGACCTTTTGATTTTTATTTCTAGTTTACATGTAAATGGCGGAGATGTGATAATATTGCAAGTGTATAGTAATAATTCTACTATGCATTGACTAGGAGTTTAATGCTTTTCACTCTGAAAACTTGAGTGCATTAAGTGAAATCTTGGTGAAGGTGTAAAAGTTTATGATTTTGATTTCAGTCCGATAATTGATATGATTACTATTAACATAGACTTAGGAAGTTAATTTTAGGATAATTTGATTATAATTATATGTTAATTTCATTTAATATGACGTGATGGTTTATAGTATGAATGGATAGGTTAAGATTAATGATAGATAGAAGTTATAAGATTTATAATTTTGATTATAGTTTGCTTGAGGACAAGCAAAACCTTAAGTGTAGGGATGTTTGAAAGATTAATATTTGACCATATTTATACACCCATTTTTGATGTCTTTTGCTTTATATTTTATATTTAATTATATATTTGGTACTTAATTAGCTCCAAGTATATTTATAGGTTATAATTTCCTTCATGGACCAAAGGAGAAGAATTTTAATGAAAAAGCAATATAAAACGAAGATTTGAAGCAAAAAATGGGATATATTATTGTGTCTATAGTCATGTAAGTCTCTCAGTATAGTGTAGAATCGTAAATTTTGGAGATTGTGGGTTATACATGGTCCAGTAAATGGTCATGTATCAGACCGTGTATGTCCCAAAAATCCTAAATTTTTCTATAAAAGGACATGAATTGAGGTAAAGAAAAGGAACAATCTTACAGTTGAAATTCTAGACATAAACATGTTCGGAAGGGATGATATTAATCTAGAGAAGTAGAGAATGTGAAGAAATCATCAAAAGATCCTTTAGATTACTTTGATAGAAGAGAAAGGGAGATTTAGGATTATGTTATTTTTTGTTCCTTTTTCTTTTAATTTATATTTGATTTTATTTTCTATTATGTGTAATTAAACATGTTTAGTGTTTATGAGTGATGAACCATAGTTTGTGCTACAATACTTTTCAATTCTTTTATTTAATGTAATTGTTTTGATTGATCTATTGTTATTAAATTATGTGTTTAATATATGTTCTAATAGACTTGGAATATTAGTTCATAATCTAATTTCATAATATAGAGTTTTAGAAATCTGCATATGAATAGATATCTTGTAACTGAAAGGAGTTAATTGCAAACCTAGTGATAAGTTAACATAAATCCTGTGGATTAGTGTCAAACCTTATAGCAGAATTCACAAATCAATAAACCAATCTTAGAAACTTTAATCTAAGTAGATAAACCTAAGATTAGTTATTATTAGTTTCAAGAGAATTATTAGCGTAAAAATAGGAACTTCTATGGTCTAATAGTCAATAAAACAATTGTATAATAAAAGGTTAATTTTCTAATGGTTTTAGGTAGAGATTCATTACCTAGGCACTAATTATTGATATTGATTTATTTCTAAATGATTTCTTCATTTTCTTCTCATTGTTGTTTCCTATTTATTTTAATTATTTAAAATTTTTCTGGATTAAAAATCAACACTCAATTTGTAGACTACATAATAGGAAACGGTAATTGCTAGTATTCGTTGTCTTCATAGGATTCAATCTGTACTTACCTGTGTTAGCTATAGCTACGTCATGTACTTAGTGTTAATTCATATTAGTGTAAAAACCAATGTTCTGAATACCGTACCAGACTCGGTACTGGATTCAGTTTTGGTACGGTACTGTACTAGTACCGGACAATACCGAGTACCGTACCGGATAATACCGGGTACCGTACCGGACAATTTTTTATATTTATAAAATAGTCCTTGAAATTTTAAAAATTTGCAAAATAGTCCACTGA
>JAOSBN010000006.1:12560759-12583756 GCA_027563595.1 Erythroxylum suave
ACTTCAGAGGATTGATTACACAAGTCCAAAGAGAAGCATACTTGCTATAGTTCAAAAATTAATCCTCACATTGCTCTAAATTTTGCTACTTAGCCTATATTGATTGTATTCAGCTATACTGAGTATTATTACTTCATCTTTATTATTGTTATTATTGTGAGCTGAGTGATTGGAGGAGAATCACTTGGAAGGTAGGATTTATGCCGGAAAACAAATCGTCTGTAAGGTGTAGCTTGAGCTGGAAGTCAAGTTGATTGAAGAGTTTACACTGAACTAAAAAGTTTGCAGTAAAGAGCATTGACAAAATCCTAAGTGAGAGCTTAGGTAGAGAACGTAGGTCTTAGCACCGAACTTCTATAAATATTGTGTTCCTCTCTTCTCTACTCTTTTACACTTCAATTTGTTTTTGTTTGTTTTGTGTGTTCTAATTATCTATTTTGTAGCATTTTGCAAAAAAGGTTAAAAGATCTATTCAACCCCCCTTTTAGATCGTTTTCAACTCTCTCCTGACTTTCAAAGGCAGTGGTCAGGTTGTCTTTCTTTTTCCACATGTTCCACCCTTTTGGCCTCCACATTTGATTTGTATGCCCCCGTCTCCTTTTTTGGTTGAGCCAATTCCTCATGTCAACACTTGCTACGTTCACTGACCCCACTGAAAATGGATTTTTGTCAATGAACATTGCCTCTTCTAGGAACTTGAGAGTTTTCCTGTTGATGCGGTCTTGAATTACATTCCTGAAGGCCCAACATATGTTGGTGGAATGAGTCCATAGGTTATGATATTTGCAATAGTCTTTGGCCTTCATCTCCTCCTTGGTAGGAAAAATGTGATCTTCTGGCAATGATATAAAATCGATTTTCATTAGGTAATTGAAAATTTTCGACGTTCTATTTACATCAAAAGTACACTTGTTCCCCCTCTTATCGCTACTTTGTTGCATTCCAGCAGGCATCTTTGCTAGTTTTGGGTATACTATGCTTCCAATATCAAATACGACAATTATAGCAACTTCCACTTCAGTGTTATGGACTTCCTTGAAATAAATCCCCATAATCTACTTTTTCCGCTTATTATCTTCTTTAAGCAGCTCCTCATATTCTGTCACCTTTGTAGCCAGCTCGAAAAAATCTCTAAAATCCATGCCTTGAACTTTTTCCTTAGCTCCTGGTCTAAACCTTTTTGTGCCATCTTGACGAACTTAGTCTCCGGAATATTAATCCTACACTTGTTTCTCATTCTCTTGAACCTGACAATGAAATCATCCGCCTTTTCTCTAGCACGTTGAGCAAGCCTGGACAAATCCACGATACTGACTTCGGGCTCGCTTCTGTAAAACTGAGCGTGGAAGAGTCTCATCATGTCTGCCTAACCAAACACAAAGTCTCTTGGTAGTGACACGTACCAAGAGAAAGCAACTCCAGTTAACGAATTTGGGAACAATTTCAAAAGCAGATACTAGTAGTTCTCATAGTTAGAAAATTCTGAGCGTTGAGTGATGAATCTCGTTATGTGCTTGATGGTAGACTGTCCATCTTCTCCAGAAAACAATGTAAAATTTGAGATTTTTACGCCCCTGGGAAATGCTGCTATGTTTATGAATTTAGGATAAAGCTTCCTAAATTCAGGTCAAACAATCTGATTGAACCCAGGCCCATACAACTCTTGGGCGATCTCTCGAAGTGCGTCCCTGGTAACATAATCGATCTCTTGAGTGTTTTGCTCGTACATTGCTTAGCCCATGGTCACCGGCTACTGAACGGCCTGGTGACCTGTACCCCTTAGGAGTGCTTGCATCTAGTTAGTCACCAGGCTCCCATTGCCCCCTGAGCTCATTCCCTCTTCATAAAGGTGAGGTTGAGTTGCTGGTCCAGTATGGCTGTGGATCTGAATAGGGGTCTTGTAGTTGATAGAAACTGGAGGCAGAGCAGCAATCAGTGTCTCATCCCTTCTGTGCGGTGACTGGTAGGTGGCTACTGACTATTTCTCCTTGTTAGGGCTATCGATCTTGGTGCATTACCCCCCGAGCTCTTTCGTAGAAGAAGTTTCTCCTAGCTTGATAACCTTCGCTGCCGACTTCTCACTTTCAATTGGAGTGACAGTAGGTGCCACTGACTGATTTTTTGCGGCCACTAATAACTTGCTAGCCTACGATTCAGTTTGACACAGTGCCTTGCTTGACTCTCTCCACCTATGCTTTTATCTTTCTCTAGCATGACAGGCCCACTGCTTGCGACAAAAATTTGATTACTCCCCAAAGTGTTCAAGAGAGTGTCCATTTTAGCTATTGATTTCTCTATGGCCTCCAGAACCTTTATTAAAAGGATCTCAATGTTGCTTGGTTAACTTAACTCAACAGACTGAGGTTGGTCTGCGTTGCTGTTACAACATTTTCCATATCATCACCTCCATTGATGGAAATGTCAATAGTCTTACTAGATCATGTTTTCATCATTGTAGGTCCCATCGAGCGTGTCAAAAATATGTTTGCCTTTATTTTGACTAAAGGTTAACACGTAGCCCTTTGTTTCGGTGTGAAAGTATTTCGAGCATGCCAAGAATTTAAAGTGATTCCAAACTAGGAAAAAAGGAAAAAAGATATTAGTCCTTGTAATCTGACTGAAATCAAACGATTGTGTATGCTTGAAAGGGACAAAAATCTAACACAAAGAACTTTGATTTATTGGTAAACAATTCGGCAAAAACAATGATGAAGAAATTGAAAATAGCTGATAATAATTGAAAAGAAAAGGTTAGGCTAAAGAAATAGATAATTGCCAAAAAAAATCTTAAAGATTTGTTGGGATGCCAGGCTTTTGATGTGTGAGAGGTCGGATCCCTTTTCCCGCTTTAAAACTTCTATTTATAGCCAAAGAAGATGAGTGGCCAGCCAGCCTTGATCAAACTTGCAATCCGATAAAACTTTATCCTACCAGATATAGATAAGATTTGGATAAAACTTTATCCTTATAGATAGGGATAAGATTTAGATAAAACTTTATCCTTATCTCCTCATTATCCTGGACTTCAAGACTCCCATTCCAACTCAAATTCTACTGCTTTCCTCTTTGCTAGACAGTGGATTTTGATGGGCCAGGATAAGTGGATTTCTTTTGGACTTCAAACCATAGGCTCGTTTTGGGCTTCAGGTATTCAACCCAAAACAGTAAAAATGGGCCGAACCTGTTTTTCAGTGTAAACAGTAATATTATAATTTTGTTGTTTGGGAGGGATGAAGTGGTTCATAATATAATATAGTGAAATGTTGTTTAGATAATGTAATATAGTGTAAAGTTATTTATCATTTTATATTTCATCCTAAACTCCCCAAATCGGAAGTTTTCGATTTTTACTGTTTGAGATGAAATGAGATGTAATATGAAACATTCCTCGTCTATCTCATTCCATTTCATTTCATTATAAACCCTCATTCTAAACGATGAAATAATATTATATTTCATCTCATTCTATTAATAAACTCTCAACCGAATGTAGCCTAAGGTAAGTCTGTAAAAAAATTCTTTATCCTACTTTAATGAAGGAAGGCATGAAGGATAGGAGCACAAAATTGACAGTTACTTGTTTCAATTCTCTTATGAGACCTCAACGAGGTGTTGCCCTTATCTTGTACATGTTGTTTCGTCAGAATTTCAATAGTAAAATTCTCTTAGTCCATGTAATCTTATGAGCAATGTTTTAAAAACTGGACCAGACATCGAACCAGTTGAAGGAAAGGTTTAAAGCTTAGTGGATCGACCGGTAATGAACTGCTATAAAACCGGCATATAATAAATAAGATGCAAAATTTATAAGAATAAAAAAATAAAATATTTTATTGAGATAAAAAAATACACCAATGTCTATTATTATATAATGAACTAAAAATAAATAAATATAAGTCTAATATAAAATTTAAAATAACAATAAAAATCAAAATTGTATTTCTGAAAGAGGTTGCGTCTCATCATCGTCAAAAGCTATAAATTCTCCAACGTTATTTAAAGATTCGTAAACTACTTTCATCTAAAGTATTTACATCAACTTCTTCTACTGCATTAAAATAAATTACAAATTAGTAACGTATAAAATTATTCTCAATTGTAAACTTGTAATACAGTATAATTTTAACTTAAATATAATCCAAATAAGATATGAACTGACCATCAGTAGATGTTCTTAATTCATTTGTTGTGATGAATGCATTTTCTTCATAAATCATCTTTTCAAGTTCATTATAATCAAGATCAGGCAATCGTTCTTCGATTAAAAAATCAGTATGTTCAATATAATCAATATCAACTGGATCATATATTCTCTTTTTACTAAGCGCTCTGAACACATAATAAAGCAATTATAAAGTCAATAATAAAAATAAAATTGTTAAAATAAAAACAAAATTATAAAGTACCTGTTCTTCATTCGCAGATTATAAGTAACATAAACAAGGTCATTAAGTCTTTAATGTTCCAAACGATTTCGTTTCTTTGTATGAATACGTTCAAAAACACTCTAATTACGTTCACAACTTGATGCAGAAACTATTTGACTGAGTAACCTAATAGCGAGTTTTCTCAATGTTAGAGCACTGTCACCGAATAGTCTCCACCACTCATCTACATTTTAAATTAATAGTTATGATAAAATATATTATATTAATAATTAAACAATGAATTAAAAGTATAAAACTTACGTGGCTGCATTTTTTTTATCATAAATTCTCTTTTTGCTGATGATCTAGCAAACCTCTCTAAACCTTCACGATACAATTTAATTTCATTTATCGTTTGTGATTTCTCTTCACTAGAGCAAATACATTTTTATTCAATCACATAAAACAAACCACCCATAATATTAATGGTACGCGCTTCTCCACGATATAAGCAATAAGGATTGAGAAAATAAGCTACTATGTAGATCCTTTGAGTAAGATGTTTATCCCATCGTCAATCAATAATATCTATTTAAGGCTTGTCCAATTTCTCCTTCCCTTTAAAAAGATTTATAATTGTTTTATGAGCTCTATACATACCATCATATATATACCCCAAAGATGGCTTCTCTGAGTCAACAATCCTTAATAACCTTATAGGCGGAGCCACAATCTTCACAATGAGCAAGCAAGCATCCAAAAGTGTATTATCTAGAATAATAACACAAACATCTTTTCCTTTTTCACTCTTTGATAATTTATGACTTGAAAAGTGTTTACTTGTCACCAAATTTTGAAGTAGTTGCTCATGTTGATAAACACTTTTCAAAGTAATAAATGTAGTTGCAAACCTGGTAGCAGCGGGATGCACAATCTCAACCTAATCTTCTTGCTTTCTTAAACCAAGACAAAAATGTGACGTGATTATACACAAAAATTGTGATCTTAGATGCACGTAAAGTAAGACTAGAAATATCATCCATACTACCAATATCTTTTAAGATAAGAATTATATAATGAGCAGCGCATTGAGACCAATAAATATGCCCATACTTTGATTGTAATAAGTACCCAACTGATACATAATTAGCTGCATTATTTGTTATAAAATGCACAACATTCTTTGGTCCAACCCACTTGACAATTTTAGATAATAATTCAGATAAAGCATTAGTACTTTTTACCATGTCAGAAGCATCAACAAACTTGATAAAAGTTATTCCAATATTACAATAAACTAAGAAATTAATCAAGATTCTTTGTCTTTGATCAGTCCACCCATCTGCCATAATAGTGCATCCTGTTGATTCCTAGCTAGATTTATATGTATCCACAATTAATTGACATTCCTTTTTTAAATCTTAAAGCAAATGCACACTTAACTCATAATAAGATGATACCTTAAATCTTGAACCTATTGCTATTGTAGCATCAATTGCTTCTTGAAAATATGGTGAATTTAAAGCATTTAAAGGAATACATGACTAATAGAACCATTTAGCCCATGCTCTTTTACATCTCAAAACAACATCCTTATTAACCATCAAACTTTTCAAACTAGGTTGAGAACCAGGAGTAGTTCTTGGAGAAAAATAAGAATCTATGTCAATAGTAGCTTTTCTTTTTCCTTTATCTAGTGCTTGTGGTGTTTCATCATCTCTAAAAGATATATCATGAGCCTCTTTATTTCCCTTTTTCTTTTTTACTTGTTGCTGCAAATTTTTCCAATCATGTCACGCACATCAAGTGGTACTTTTTTGCAAGAAGCAATATTACCCTTAACACTAGCAAGATATTCTTTCATTCTAAAAATTCCTCCCCCTTTAAATATTCTACCGCAAAACATATAGTTATATTGGATATTCCCGTCAAATGCTTGAGAAGAAGAAAAACAATTCCATGCTGGATCGGACTTACCACGAGTAGATGATGTAATATTCATTGAATCTTTTTCTAATGATTCTATATTCTCCATTATGATTTAACCTACAAAGTATAAAAAAAATTAGGTATACCATGGTCAAGAGTCAAGGCAAAAGTCTCCTACTTAAAACAATTCTTGTCATCAATAGTCACAACTCAGAAGTCACAAGCTTAAATTTGTTCTTTAGGATACCCTTTTTTTAACAATTTATAAACCTTATCTCGTTGACTTAGGTAAATTGTAAATATATAAAATTGTTCTTTAATCTCTTTCTCATGCATGTGACTAATTTCAGAAAATACAAAACCAATCTTCGAAGTCTATAATTTTATGTTTTTGCATTTATTTAAGTTATTAAAGAGATAGAATATAAAAATAAGTGAACCCCTAATTAATATCTACCTTTGGTTACATATGTATGAGAAATATTTGCAATAGTCAACAAAGAAATTTTCATTTACTAAAAAAATTCAATTAAAAAATAAAATAATTAAGTAAATGATGAGAAATCTTTGCAATAGTCAACAAAAGAATTTTTCATTTACTCAAAAATTCAATTAAAAAATAAAATAATTGAGTAAATTATGAGAAATATTTGCTATAGTCAACAAAAGAAATTTTCATTTACTCAAAAAATTCAATTAAAAAATAAAATAATTGAGCAAATTATGAGAAATATTTGCAATAGTCAACAAAAGAATTTTTATTTACTCAAAAAATTCAATTAAAAATAAAATAATTGAGTAAATTATGAGAAATATTTGCAATAGTCATCAAAAGAATTTTTCATTTACTCAAAAATTCAATTAAAAATAAAATAATTGAGTAAATTATGAGAAATATTTGCAATAGTCAACAAAAGAATTTTTCATTTACTCAAAAAATACAATTAAAAAAAATAATTAAGTAAATTATGAGAAATCTTTGCAATAGTCAACAAAAGAAATTTTCATTTACTCAAAAAATTCAATTAAAAAATAAAATAATTAAGTAAATTATAAGAAAATTTGCAATAATCAACAAAAGAAATTTTTATTTACTCAAAAAATTCAATTAAAAAATAATATAATTGAGTAACTGAAAATTCAAAGGATATTTATAAATAATGATAAAAAGATTGGATATTAACTTCGACCAAAACTCATATAATCAACTTTTATAATTATAAGTTCGAAGCCATTGAGTCCAGTTTATATCAACTTCTGCCAACACTCATATGATCAACTTTTATAAGTTTAATTAGTTCGACACAACTTCAAATCAATAGATCAGATACATTTACAATATCAAACAAAAAAAGAAAGAAGGAATAGTGATTGATGAGAAGGCAATAATAAGACACACTTGCTCCATTGGATGAGTATGATATGAGGTGGGTAAGCCAGGGAAGGGGAAGCATGCAATCTTAGAAGGAGTGGTTCGCCAACTTCATTAGGTTCTTTTACACGGTGAATGAAATCAATTCACATACATTGAAAAACACTAATAGCAGAATGATGAAATTGTGAGAACTGAGAATTGAATAGATCATTCAGAAATTCTAAAACAAAAGACTTGAACTAAATGACATATATACATCGAATACCAAATAGGCAATTCACATAAATTGTGAGAATACCAAATAGGCAATTCACCAACTTCTTTAGGTTCTTTTAAATGGTGAATGAAATCAATTCAACCAAATCACATATATACACCAAATACCAAATAGGTAAATACACTCACTTTTTAAGCTTTGCTCCAGCATTCACTTGCGTCAATTCAAAATTGTAACTTGCCAAAATAGATGCACAGATGACTTTGCCAAAATATTGTAATTGTAGTTTTCAACTTTTCATTCAGAATTGTATATATAACACATTGTTAAAGAAGACTAATTAATTAATAACTATGAATAAAGTAGAGATCTTCCATACTTGGTACATATCATTATCTCGTAAACACTGTTTCACTCTAAAACAAATTCTTTTAAACATTATCTCCTAAGTCCTACCATATTTGAAACTTAAATAAGTAGATAACACAGTCCAGAATAGTTATTTAACTCCAAAACAAACTATGTATTTCACTCTATAGCAAACTCTCGGATTCAAGATTGCAAAGTTTAATCAGCATCTCAGACAGAGATAGAGACAGAGACACGGTCTGAGTTGTGAGAAACTTCTGACCATCTGCATGAAGAATATTAAGTCATCACATAGACGATTATAACATTCAGAACTTATTTCATCAATTTCACATGCTACCCATAAACACCTAAATCACAAAACCTTTAATACAAAAACGAATTAGCAATATCCTTGAAAGAATTCAAATGTAAAACCAAACGTAGACAAGAAATTTAACTACCGAAGATGGAGGCGATGAGATTTGCGACGAGGACGATGAATAGATCTGCGACGGGGAGTAGCAGCGAGCAGGGGGTCTTGTTCTTTAAGAGTTTGATGAAGATAATAGATGCCCAGGAGATAAGGGCGAGATCTGGCGAAGATGCCAAAAAGAAAGATGATTTTGCAGGGAAGAAATCTCAAAAAATAGAAGAAAGTGGATGCATGTGAGACGAGAGAACATGGTGGAGGTTTTGTTTTGTGAAAGTGAAAGTCTGAAGTTCTGAACTCTGAAACATTTTGAAATAACTTAATACAAATGTATATGGATTAACCGGTTTGTTGGAAAAATGGCCAGTTCTCTAATAAACCGGTCGGTTTTCTATCCCAAAGGTTATAAATTAGAACCGAACCAGACAGATGGCCAGTTCAAACTATTTTCGATCGGACCAGCCAGTCCGATCTAGTTTTAGAAACATTGCTTACGAGTAAAACATATCACTAGTTTTTATCAATTTTACAAAATCTCCTTTGTTTTCATATATCATGGAAGACTTTTATATTATATTCTAAATAATAAGTCTAACATTAACTCAGGTGACAATTTTTGGAGTCACTACAACATACAGGATATTTGGCAACGTAATTAAACATCTAAACGACTAACAAATCGTCTCAAGTACTAATTAGCGATGTAAAAATATCACCGTTGAATCCCGGTAGCAAAACAACATCTGCAACGTATATATGAAATCGTTGCGAAAGCATTTTTTCGAAAAAAAATAATTGGTAAAAAGTATAACCAACGATAATAAAGAACGTCGTACATAGTTTTGTGCAACATTTATATTTCATAGATAAAACTTTTTTCCTACTAAATCATATTTTTAGGTAATTGTTTTTAGTGACGAATATATATTTTTAGTAGAATAGTTTTAACTACTAAGTTCTTGTTTTAGGGAAACATTTTTAGAGACATTTCTTAATGTAGGTAAAAACATTTTGTGACAAATCAGAATTTCATAGCTAATAGTTTTTTGTGATGATTTTATTTTGGTAGCAAAATAGTTTTAGCTAATAATATTCTGTTGTAGCAAAAAGTTTTTAGTGACGTTCTGTACACGTAGCTAATGATGACAAAATTTTTTGGTAGCTACTATTATTTAGTCACAAAATTAAAATTTGAATTTAATAATTATTATAATTGTTAAAAAAGAATTTATTTTAATTTATTACAATATATAAGACTTTTTGTTGCAAATTTGTTTTGGTAGCTAATATTATTTAGTGACAAAATAATATTTTGAATTTAATAATTATTATAATTATTAACAACGAATTTATTTTGAATTTATTACAATTTTAAGACAATGTGAGATATTAAAATTATTCATTTTATAATTAATGTTAGTGACATATTTTTAAAATAATAATAAATTGAAATAAAATAAACAAAAAAATGGAATGCATTTTTAACAATTAAAACATCATTCACAAACTAAGAGTCTTCATCTGAGTCACCACCACTAACATATGCAAAACCTAGAAATGTTTAACCAATTTATTAAGCTTGTTAACTTCTTTAATATTACAATCTAACTTAGTCTTTAGTTTCTTGTTCTTCTCTTGAAACGCCATCAACAATGTTGGTCGTGACAAAGAGGCACCAACAAGTTTAGGGCCATACCCAAGACCGTTGATATTGCCTGATCATGTATTAAGGACATTGTTGCAAATGTCATCGACATTGGGTTGACTCCTCTCAACCAATGATGTTTACAACAACTCCTACATCTTGTTTTACAATTTAAAGTAGAAAATCGAGTTAACTAAAAAATAATTACTTACTATTACATAGAAAAATAAATTGTAATATTAATTTATTTATACTTACATTATTACTTTGTCTCTTTAAACCTCCAGCCTTCACCTTACTTGTAGTGTGTGTGCTTGTACAGTGTGATCCTATCATACCCTTACCTTTGGAGTGTTTGACTATATAATATCAATTAAAAAATTATAACCAATTAAAATTTATTGTATTAAAAAATAGAATAATAAATTGAAAACGTTACACTTACTAATTCTTTTCAGATAATGACAAATGATCTGGAGCCGAAGTTATGAGAAGTCTTCATTAAAGCTCTATTTGCCTTGGCTTTAGAATACTTTTCCTAAATTAAGAGAAGTAGTTATGAGATGTATAAACCTAATTAACGGAAGGAAATATGAAGAGGAAAAAAAACAAACCTAAACCTTCGCTAAAGCCCAATAATCACACAATTTATTCCAATTTTCTTCAGTCTCCTGTTTCAGAACATTTCTCGTTGCCTCTTCATCAGAAGGGAAAGACAGATATTATTTATGAAGTCAATATCGATGATCTTTGACCCTTTGTTTCAACAGTAAACTAACACTACTTGAAACCTCAGGGTGTCGATATCAACGATATTGAGCTTTATCTATGAAAACATGTATTAGATAAGTTATTATTTTAGTTAATTAAAATTGCAATACATATAATGAAATTAATTGAAATATTACCGAAACTTTGTCTAAAGCATTTTGCAGCAAGTTGTTGTCCTTCAACTGCCTCACATGTTGAAGGCAAGGCAACTCATTCCATACAACGACGCCCAACTCACTGGCCAATTTTACAGCTTGGATCTTATCCACTAGGTGCCCTTATGTTGGGTTAATTGTCACTGATAACTTGGTATTCATTGCAACATTTATTTGTTGCAACTTAAGTCCTTTTTTCTTACCTCTACCTCGTTTTCTAAGGCTAATATTGGAACCTGAAAAAATATAACGATAAAAACACACTAAACATATAATCAGAGCATAAATGTAAATATGTTTGGTTATCAAAAACATACCTGAAGATCCCTCATGACTACCAGACGATGTTAGTAAAGGTTATTGTTACTGACTTCCCTCATTTGATGATGTAATTGATATTTGTTACATGGGAGAAACTTCATCTACCGTCACCACCCTTTTTCCTTTCGTCTAAGTGCCATTATAATGAACCTGTGTAAAACGAATTATGAACATAACGTATAATTGTAATCGCAAAATAAAATTAACATTTTGTGAAACATTAAAACTATGCTTAATTAACATAACTAAAACATCAACAACATAAAGCAATTATCTTATTAACATTTGAAACAATACAAACAATGATAGGATGAGGTAGGACTTCATCCAGTTGAACTATGTTGGACTCGACATCTCTTCTATGGAATGATGATATATCTGCATCTTCTACTGGAATGCTTTCGTTATTGACCTCCAATCCAATATCTTGATAGACTTCATTAGTATCTTCATCCAATTCACCAATATCACTTTCACAAAAATCAAAGACATTCTTTTGTTGAAACTTTTGAACAACCTTCCAATTGTGACCAAACATAGTATCGTTGACGTAGAAAGCTTGTTTGGCTTGAGTTGCAAGGACAAAAGAATCGATATCATACCATGTCTTACTAACATTTATGCTAGTAATATGCCCGTTCACTCTTATGTCAATTTGACCAAACCATTTGCATTTAAGTAGAACAACCTTCTTACCTTGATGTAGTGCAACTCGATAATTTCAGATATGACACTATATAAGTCAATGATTTCGTCGTCATGACATCTTTCAACGACAACCTCACTATTTTGACTTTTAACTCAACTATCTCGACCTTGAATATGATATCTCACCCATTAACAATGCAACCTGTGTATTTCTTCCTACAAATATGAGGCCTACATGCCAAACTATATAATGCTATCGTCGCTTCTTACATGTTACAGTTATGTAACCATATCATTTGTATAACAAATTGAAAATAAATATGAGGATCTCATCATATTCTCATATTTTCATAATTTGTAATTACTATAACAACTGACTCGATTTCTAAACTATGATATAAACTTCTGCCTATGTCTTTTTTCAATATTAATGATCCATTTGCTGCGAATTGTGTCTTTGTGTTCTCTATTAAAAAAAAGTAAAATCTCAAAGTTAACGAAGGAAATTGTAATATGATTGTGAGAAAGAAAAGGAATATACGTACTTCATGTATGTATTGACATTCTCGCAATTGTTCAAAATAAACTAATGGGAAATTTTGAATTTGTCTTTGCTTAACTCCACATATTTACCCACACCAAATGGCCTAACTTTTTAGGAGGAAATAGTAACTCACCATCATCATTAAAATCAAAGTTACGTTCTAATCTATTAAATCTCGCCTCCACATTAGTTAAGTATATTGAACAAAAAGTCAAGCATTCATTTACTATACAAGCTTTTACAATATGCTTGAGAAAGCATAAAAACCTGAACATAAACAGTTAAAAACTTAGGATTTGTTACAAACAAATAACATAGGAAAAACTTGTTCAATTTAATATGAATTGCCTTTCAATCGGAAATATACATCGAAATTGAACCGGTCCACCAAGTTTTGCTTCATATAGTAAGTGAATTGCCAAATGAACTATAACATCAAAAAACGATGGGGGTAATAATAGTTCAAGCTTACATAGAATAAATGTTATGTCTTTCTCTAATTTATCAAGCTCTTCAACTTTAAGTATCTTACAACATAATTGCTTAAAAAACTCTCTGAGTTGATCCTAAGTAACAGACACATCCTTCAGCAAACACCCACATATTCCAATAGGAAGTAGTAGCCGTTGGAAAAGTACATGATAATCATAACTTTTCAACCATGACACTTTTCCCTCTTTAACATTCATATAATGGCCTATATTAGATGCATACCTATCAGAAAATTTGACTGATTAGAGGAACTGACTGAACCCTTATTTCTCACTTTTTGACATGTTGTAACAAGCAAGGGGAATAAAGTATGATCCATCATCTCTTCTTCTCAAATGCAAATCTTTTCTAATATTCATGTCTTCCAAATCTAGTCTAGCCCTAATAGTGTCTTTGGATTTGCCATCAATTCCCATAACAGGCCCTAAAATGGCCTCACATATATTTTTCTCAATATGCATGACATCAAGATTGTGCCTCAATAGTGATTCCTTCCAATATGGCAAGCTAAAAAATATGCTTTTTTTAATCCTGTTCAGTTCAATATCATTTCTCTTACGCTTTCTATTACTCGGGTATTTTTCAGGTGTAATGTCACACAAATGTGACAGTTGGTAAATAATGTCATCACCCGATAACTACATTGGAACTTCACCTAACTCAATTGTGCCATTAAACTGTCTACTTCTTCACCATCTATGCCTATGTTCCAAATAACGACGATGACTTGGATAACAAATTTTACTTCATATCCTTGTTAAATATGTTTGATGATTACAGACAGGACAAGCCATATATCCTTTAGTGCTCCACCCCGATAAATTCCCATAAGCTGGAAATTATTTATAGTCCACAAACAGCAGCATGCATTGTAAATTGTTGCCTTCAACAACATCAAAAGTTTCTAATTCATATTCCCATAGATCGTTTAAGTCATCAATTAATGGTTGCAAGTAAACATCGATATCTTTAGTAGGAGCAGTTGGTCCTAGAATAAGCAAAGACAATAACATAAAAGGCTCCTTCATACACTTCCATGGAGGTAAATTATATGGGACTAAAATCACCGACCATATACTATATGAATTACTCACATTACCAAAAGGATTAAATCCATCTAAGGTCAATCCAAGTTGAACATTATGACAATCTTGTCCAAACCATGGGAACTTTCTATCAAACTCTTTCCATGTCATTGAGTCAGCTGGATGACACATAATGTTATAATCAATGCATTTCCCTTTATGCCACCTCATATTTATGGTTGTTTTTGTTGACATAAACAGTTTTGTAATCGTGGTTTAATAGGAAAGTATTGAAGGATTTTCATTAGTATCTTTTTCCCTCTCCCATCATCCACCTGCCACCTTGATGTACCACAAATAGGACACTCCTGAAGTTCTTTAGTTTCCTTCCAATAAAGAACACAGTCATTCTTACAAGCATGAATTGAAATATATCCCAATTCAAGGTCCCTTAACAGTTTCTTTGCATCATAGTAAGATCTCTGTAACTTGTGTCCCCTAGGTAATGCATCGTTTAGTAAGTCAATTAACCTATCCAACGACTTGTTACTCCATTTATTATAAACCTTCAAATGCAGCAACTTCACAACAAATGAGAAGTAAGAAAAAATTAGAGCACCCCGAATATAATTGTTCTTGAGAAACTTTCAATAACTTCCCAAAATTATCTGCTGTCATACTAGTAATTATGTTAGACATTCCTGTTTCATTCGTGGTCTCCATATAATTTTGAAAATCATCTAACATCTCATCAATCCCATCATCACCATCATCATTCACATCACAATCATCGATATCATTATTGTAACTCTCATCATAAGCCGTACCAGCACTTTTACTACAACTTGCTTCCTTACGTTCACCATGATAAAGCCATGAACTATAGAATTTGTCTATTTCTCGGATGAGCAAGTGATTATATACAACATCTTGACTTTGAAAGTCCACGTTTAAGCAATCAATGTATAGACAATGAATACTACATTCATCACCCATATGATCTTTTACAAATTGCACGAAACTCTTAACTTCTTCTATGTATTCAATTGACCATTTTCGATGAGACATCCAACTCTTATCCATTTAACTATACAATACAAAAAGATAAGAGAGTTATAACATGCATTTTTCATTTTATATTATGTTAAAAAAAACTATGTTTAATATTACATGCAGTCAACAACATTGTATCAGTTCATACACACCAATTAAGTAAACAAATATTGACCAAATGAAATGACAAACGATATATAAAACAATAAAGTAGCCGCTTAGTCACATACCTAAAGATGTATAGTTGTATAAAGTTGACTTGAGTTGTTTATGTTATGGGAATATAATAGGATACTCTGATACAAATTTACAAAGATAGAAAGAAGAAAGGGATTAAAATTGAAACAATTTTCTTGGTTTTTTGACTAAATGTGGTTGGCAAGGAAAAATGTACCTGAGGATACCACACAAATTATGCGATTTTTGGCTTTAAGAAAAAAAGAGGAACATAGAATTGGCAAAAAAGTGTGGCCATCGAGTTGGTGAACTACAAAATCTATTATAAATAAATGGAAAACCATTGGACCTACCATAAAAAATCTATATGCCTAAAATATATCATGCTTCATTAAGATCCTCCATATCAAAAGGGTCAAGGAATAGTTATTTTATCTTAATTAACATATCAATGTCATTAGTAGTATGCAAGCTATCATTAATATATAAATGATATCTAATTTAAAAGACGATAAAAAAATAAAGAGAGGAACTGATCGTAATTAGAAGAATGTGTTCGAGATTATTTGTGAAATAGAGAAATTTTAGGCATCTTATTTTATAAACATAAATGGTTACCTAAGTCTGGGATAAGTCTTAGCACTTTGACAAATAAAATGAAAGAAAAAGAAACTAGTCATGTGGTTTGAAAAATAGAACTTGACTATGAATTTACAATATTTCTTAAGGCTTACAAAAAGAAGAAAGGCTTAGAAATGTGTCATTAAATATTTTTGCTCTAACCTTTGTTTAAGTTGTTTTCTACCAGTTCTCAACCTAGAGGACTTGCTCTAACTTTTATCTAGACTTCCATTTATCGATTTTCAATCTAAGGAATTTTAATGTTTATTGACAACATTAAACTTTACTAGTTTTGATAAATCTTTCTTGGTAGTTAAAAGTAACAAATCATAACATAAGGGCCTTCATAATTAGCATTATGTTAGCCTCTCCAATCTTCTTATATTAAAAGAATCTTGTTTTTCCTATAGAAAATGTTAGATTTTTTTTATATTTTCTTATGAATCTACATATCATACCATAATGTAGTAAATTTAAAGATCTTGAAAACGTTTAATTTTTCATATTTTACATTATAAAAGTATCACTAAATTATATAATTCTTCATTAAAATCTTCCGTATCAAACTGGTCAAAAAATTGTTATTTTATCTTAATTAACATATCAATGTCATTAGTGGCAAGCAAGCTATCATTAATATATAAAATCAAATATATATACTTGCTTCCATTAATCTTCATGCACATGCATTGATCATTAATATTTTTATTGGAGCCACTAGTGGAGATAATTTCATCAAACTTGATATAGCACTATCTTTAAGATTATTTTAACTTATAAATTAACGCATAGAGCTTACATTGTTTTCTTTCCCATCTATCTTAAAATTGTTAGGTTGAAACATGTTTATATCTTGACTTAAGTCTTTATTTAAGAAAATTATTCTTACATCCATTTGATAAAACCCTAGGTTAAAACGAGCCACAAATTTCATAATGATATACATCTTTAGTAAAAATAGGATTGTAGAACTTGGAGCCCCTTTATTCCACATAATAACCTATAAAGTAGTCGCTTATAGTCTTAAGATCATATTCTTTGGATTGTGGATTACCATATTTTATTTTTAGTTTACAACCCCAAACATGGAAGTGATATAAATTGGATTTTTTTGTGATTCATACAAGGAAAAATTTGTAATAAAAAATACTAACATGCTAATCTCAAAATAATAGATATAGTAAATTTTACAGGCAATATTATAAATACATAAGTGACAAAAGTGTAAGTATTCAGCAGTGAGAAAATTGTAAATATGCATTAGTAGGAAAATTGTACCTAACATGTTATAAAAAACTGTAAATATATAAGTGACAAAATGCTTAGTAGTGGAAAAGGCATAAACAATGCCTAGTTGGGTTCTTAACTATCTAAGATTTTGCTCTATGTACCACAAAAAAGAAGTAACTTGGACAAAAAAGAAAGAAAGTGAATTTGACAAATCCTTTTTTGTTGATAACTTTAGACCAATCAATCGAATATTGATTAATACGTAATTGATGGAACACTACAAAATATAGCTTTATAACTTATGAAATAAGTTGTTAGCGTTATAACTCTTATGAATTGAATTTTTATTTTACTAATATCAATTTTATTTTTATTCAATTAAAAGAAGAATAAACTACTCAAATTGCTCAAAATTAAAGTAAGGCTTAGCTTTACTTGAAATGTTATATGGTTTACTTTAGTTTAAAGTATTAAAACTATATAATTAAGGGTTTAGTTCAAATCGTACCAAACTCCTAATCACATAGTCCTATTTTATATATCTTATAAAAAAGCAATACCCTCTAAAACGAAAAGAAATTAATCAAAGAATTATGTGGTAGACATTGATCTACGCCCCTGTATATTGAATGTTGAAACTACCCCATAGTATATATTCAGTGTTAATAGATTATATATGACAATTCTTCTTTGTTATAGCAATCTTATAAAATATAACACCAAGTGAAAACAATAGTTATGTGCATTGGAACAGGACATTCGATCTGTAAATGAAAACTCACAACTTCCAAGCAGAACATACAACTTCCATCGAAGAACTTCCAAATAGGACTTTCATCCTACAACTTCCAAGCAGAACATACAACACACATTCAACCAACCATTCACAACTTTTGTTCCCTTTCTTCACCATCATTATCACAATTAAATAGAAACCCAACAATATAAAGGCTCAATCCACGCATACATCTTAAAAAATCTATTCAACCCCAACAAACCCACAAGATTTGGTATATTCAAGACATTAAAAAACAAACCCATATGAAATGTCAGAAAACTAACCAAATTGAGCTTAACTCCATGAGAAGATAGTTGGGGGGAAGAAACAACAAAAAGTCGAGAAGAACAGGGGAAGATTGATTGAAGAAAGGCGAGACAGAAAAAATTGCAAATATGTTTGAGAGAAAATGTAGAAACGAAGGAGAGGGAGGGTGGAGATTGCGGTTTGATTTTTAGTAACAACAAATGATGACATCCCACCTAAATTTTTTTAATATTGTAGCATTTAGTGATGAAATGACTATTCATCGTAAATCACAAAACTTTTAGCTATGATTTTTTATAACCGTTGCCAATACGTTATTCTGATGTCCCACATTTTGCGACGAAACTATTATGTGTCGCAAAATTCTACACTTTGGCTACGAAATACCTCTTACCATCACCAAATGGACAACAATTTTGCTACCAATCTGTGAAATTATTGCAAAAATTGTTTGTTTTACTGAAGATGGATATTTTTGTTGCCTAAAAGTGTCATTTTGCTACGAATTTTGTAAAACGTCGCCAAACCCTAAGCATTGTCTTTACTTCTTTATTTTTTGGAGTTGTGTTCTTTATTGTTCTTTAAAAACCTTTACCTTTATTTCCAAATAGTTCTTCCTCAGTAGTCTCCATCAACTCTTCTCAAAACCAACAATCTCGCCCATATATCAAAGTCATTGACTTGATCAAAACACGATCTATAATCTTGTCACTTCTTTTTTACTATCTGTTGTGGTCTTCATTTCGACATCTGTTACTGACTAGATCGTCTCATTGTTTGTCAACCTTGGAATGTTGTCACAAGTTTTAGTATCTCTTCGATCGATATTCTCGTATTTGCCTGTGATGTTTGCATTTGACTCTTGAGACAACGGGAGAAAGAAAACAAGTATTTTACCATTGTTTATGTGATAAAGTTGTGATTTTTATCCTTCTACGGTAGATCTGTATGTTCTTTGTGTAGATCTGTATATAGGGTGTTTTTTGCAGTGTTAAAGTTGATTTCTTTGTGTTTTGTATTTGTTGTTTAATTTCTTTGTGTTATGTTATTTGCACATTGTCGTTAGAGAGTTTGGATTTTGATCAGCTAGTTTTTGAAGTCGAATCGATTTAGTTGATCTCACTGTTACTGAATCTTCCAAAGTTGCTTTTAGATGGTTTTAGGTTGTCTGTGAATGGAAGTAGCATGGAATGTGTTAATGTTAGTGATGGGAGGGAAAATATATGATTTGCATTTGAATCTTGGGATGAGTTTGTCATGTCTGTAAGGTGTTCGATGATATTTTTGTAACGATTTGCATTTGAAAAGTGTTATACTCTAGGCAATACACTAATAGTGTTATCCACTTCATTTTTATATGTGAATTTAAAATTAAATCTAATCAATTTCAGTAACTAGGATTGTTGAAAAGTAGTTATCTGCTATCCTAGCAATACTTTAAAATTTGATAGTTTGTTTTCACCATATACCTCCTTCCACCATTTATTGTCTATCTTTGTTATTTCTTTATGTTTCTCTTCACATCAATGTTTAACGTTTAATCTAATGAAAGCTTTGTTTCTATTTACTCTTAAAATTGTTTCAAGAGTTTTTTTTATTGTTTTTCATTTCCATTAATAGTAATATAGAGACAGATAAATAATACTATATTTATGTACATAAAGAACATAGTTATGTGTATTCTACTTTAAATTCTAAATTTTGCATTAGATACAAGTTACAAAATAAATTTTTGAAATTGAAATTAAGGTCCCTTTTGTATCAGTAGGCACATTGAAGATGTATAAGTGTTAAACCTGACTAGTTTCAGTTGTCATCGAAATTGGAGTTAAACATATCATCTTTTTATTCTAAATCGACTTTTAAAGAATTTACCTCTTAACATTATTAATGAAGGAATGTCGACATGGAGACTAGTTCCTGATGACCCTAATTCATTCCGTTGGGAGGAATCAGGAAAAATTGTCCCTGCTAAGAAAACCAACTTTGAAAAAGAAATCTCCACTTTATATACTAATCATCGTTTGCCATCCATGTTTGATCTTCTGCTTCAAGGTTTTTAGTATCATCTGAACAACGTCACTTTCCTTATTATGTACATCTCATTTCCTTTTATGAAGCTATTATATATATTTATATTTGATGGTTTATACTACATATTGTTTTAAGCTTCCTTCAGTCTCGAATGTGACATGTATAGCCGTGGAGGCAGGAGCAATGTCAGAACAATCCATAAGGATTAGGGAAATCAGTTGATTTGGAAAATTAGTCAATTTTGAATACTTCGTCTACTCATGCACATATGCATGTCACTCCAATTTCAGTTCATTTAATGACTTACTAATATGACAATATATGACTTCTACACTGATCGTGTTTTAGGTACTAAATCTAGCAACCTATTCACTGCATCCTCTTCAAATTAGCTATAGCAGAAAAGTTGTTGTAAGAGGGTATGAAAAACCCTACACTTGAGGGAACAACTGTTACTATTTCAATTGATGCGTTCGAACGTGCAAGGACCCTTCTAGGGAATCCAGACATCGGAGACTCATTTTCCTTTACTGACTCTCATGTTACTTGGAATCCAAATAAATAATTATATCATTGTCAATTAGCGAGTCAATCTACTGAACTTAGCTTTAAACTTTATTTATTGTTATATCTGTAATAATTTGTCAAACAACATATCAACTACTTAGGGGTCAAGTTACATACTATTGAATGTTGACTGTTATTGTTCTAGTTCTATGAGTGTATGAATTGGGTAACTTCTAATGCAAAGTTCTTGCTACTCCATATATCATATTCTTATGTTGATAAAATAATTTAAAATTTTATAACTAATTTTTGCAACGTTAATAAATACTAATGATTAATTAATACTATTGTTAAATACCTAAAAATATGTTGTGAGTTTTTTTTAATAATACATTATAAACATTCAAAACAAATCTCCAATAAAACATATCTTAACTATGATAGATTATAAAAATGTTATTTTAATAAATTTATAAAAATGTCAATCATTTGGTGACGATTTATAAAAATTTTTAGTTTAATTTAAGAATTTGTCATAGAATGCACAACATTTTTTAACGATCTTCCTCTATCGTCGCTGAATGCTTGACATTTATTGACGATGAAAAGAAATCATTGTTGAATGTATAGGCTTTTGCAACGAAATAGAAATTTCGTCGCCAAATATTGACCTTTTGGTGACGCTTCATGGTATCGTCGCAAAAAATATAACATTTAGTGACGATTTTACATAGGTTGTCACCAAATGTTTGACAAGTTATGGTGACATTTTAAGATTTTGTTGCGATTGCATTATTTCGTGACGATTCTAAAAAATCGTCACCCATTGTGGGCTTCACCTTAGTCATTCATCCTCATTAGACTTACATGCATACTCTAATGCTAACTAGGTTGGAGACCCAATTAATCATGGATCTAATACTAGCAACTATTTCTTTCTTAACACATCTCTATTTCTTGGTGTAGTAAGAAGCAAACAATTGTCTCTTGCTCAAGCACTGAATCATAATACTGAGCTATATTTGACATAACCTCTAAACTTTTATAGATATGATGGTTACTTCAAGACATTGATATCACCTTTTCTTCAGTAGTTCCCCTATCTTTTGATAATCATAGTGCCATATAGATTGTTTACAATGATGCCCTTCATAAATGAACTAAACTCATCGAGATTGATTGTCATCTTATATGTCATCATATACTTCACATAACTATACAACTTGTTCGAATCTCATATCAAGCACAAATTATTGATCTTTTAACCAAATTACATCCTCTTCGACATTTTCATGATCTTCTCTCTGAACTCAAGTTATCATCTTCAACTACTACCTTGAGTTTGGGGGGATTATTAATGTAATCTTCAACAGTCAACAATCAACATCTGGTTAGCCTTCACGTTCTCTTAGAATCATGTACATCAATACCATGTAATATTTAGTTGATTTGTTTCTTTAGTTAGTGTAACCTAGAGTGTATAAATAGATGGATCTACATAACATTATTCACATACAAAAATACACAGATTGTTTCTACATTTCTTCTCTGTTCTCTACTAATAAATTCTTTATATGAGTGAAGACTTCCTTATATGTATAAATGTGATTGTTGAATCATTAGTCCATTAGGAATTGAATGATCTGGAAATTTTTCGTTCTTTGAATGAATTTTCAATGTTTAATGATATCTCTTAGGGAATAACTTATTTGTGAGTCTAGGATTGAGCTGTTTTGATTCTAGGGACCAAAGGAAGATAGTTAGAAGCTAGTTGGTTAGTTTTCTACACTTAACTCGTTAAATAACACTGCTTTTCGCTTGTAAATATTTGATTAGATATATGTTTTGTTTATTTTATATCTAGACTAATTTGATATAGCATGAATATTGTATTCCCCCTTTTAATTGTATAAATATTTAATTCAAGGAAGATAGTTAGAAGCTAGTTGGTTAGTTTTCTACACTTAACTCGTTAAATAACATTGCTTTTCGCTTGTAAATATTTGATTAGATATATGTTTTGTTTATTTTATATCTAGACTAATTTGATATAGCATGAA
>JAOSBN010000006.1:12583856-12619368 GCA_027563595.1 Erythroxylum suave
TATTGTATTCCCCCTTTTAATTGTATAAATATTTAATTCCATATATCACTTAGCTAATTTTAATCTTGATTTTTCATATATCTTATGTAAATATTAGCAATATAAAATTCTTAAGCTTGAAATGGGTTTGAAAATGATTACTTTAACTCGAATTGAGTTTTTACCTTGTCGGTGTTTAAACGTGAGCAATATTGTATCAAACCTATTTTGTGAATTATTAACCTATTTTGACAATTATTAATGACAGAAGAACTAAACTAAAGGTGTTGGACTTGTGATAATTAAACTAGGACTATTAGATTCATATTGTGATTTGGGTTCCAGCATTTATATAATAATGAAGCATTATCTAGTTCTTCATCTTCATTTTCAAAGTTGATTAATTTAAAACTTTTGAATTTAATCTTGTTGTTGACCACTTAGATTATGTTAAGTAAGAAACATAATCAGTAATTAGCTTAAATAAAGGGATTAAATCAGATTAAAGTACTAAGATCTCAATTATGTCAAGTTTGAATTCCACGCACTGAATTAAATTTTTTCTTTGTCTAACTCACTATTCCCTTTCAATATGTTGCATTAGCTTGTTTAATCTCTTTTTAACTTTAATAATAGCATAACTTATAAATTTTACACAAACAAGCACTGAATTTTACATCTAAGAATGTAGACCAGAATTTGATGAATGACCATTACGATAAATTTGAAATTTTTTACCAGAATTTGATGAATGAACATTACGATAAACTTGAATTTTTTTTAAAAGGTTCTTTCGTTTATGGACATGTTGTTTTACTACTTGAATTATGTTAGGATATGTACCTTAAGTAAATTAGATGTTTAAATGTTAATTTAGGATCACTTTAAATCAACATTCTAAGCTAAAAATAGAAGCAGTGGAAATTGGATTAGTGTATAATTATTGATGAGTTTGCTCATCATTTAAAGTATTTACATGATTTACTTTTTGATGTGAATATTTGATTGCGTAGGATTGAGCATAGGAAGCAATTTAGATGTTGAATTACCTACTTAATTTGATTTTTATAGTTGCTGCAAGCCTTAGTTTGAATTGAAAACTGTCAATTTTATATCTGCATATCCTATTACGAGTTTTGGTTATTCTAAGTTCTAATATACTTAAACCATAACCTAATCTAATACCATTTGAATGATGAAATGATAAGTTAAGCGTGGTTAAACAAATTTGATCATTTTTTCCATGCTTAAATAAATGATAGAAGTATTTAGTATGAAAAATGAGTTGAATTATGCCTAATTTGGCACCATTTTTGTAACATAATCTCTATTCTTCTATTTTCTTGAATTCCAATCCACTCTACCATTTGATTAACATTTACTTCTGTTTGACATTTGAAAAGTGAGTTTGATAAGTAATAAAAGCTAGAGATGAGATTTTAAGGATGATTTCACATTATCAATATAATTATTATGATTACCAATAAGCATGGTTTAACTCCTTCCTCTTACAATATAGGATCGACCTATAATTTTCTCTTTTGGTTTATTAATTAGCTGATATGGTATAAATCAATTTCACAAAATATTTTTCCTAAAAGTATGTCGAGAGTATTCTATTTTCAAAACTACACACTAGCCTAAAGACCATGAAGACCTATTTCTTTATTTTTCATATGTTTATTCCATGGGTTATGACAGGGACATATAACTACAAACAAGACCATAAACTAGATATTCATATAAGTAGATTTAAGGTTAAATAGTGAGATAAGTTTGTACAAAGACATAAAACATCATGTTTGGCTTTAGAAGAATGGTTAACCCAAAATTTTTAGCCCTTAAAACAAAAAAACAGTGAACTTATCATTTTTATAGCAAAAATCATAATTTAATTCTTTATTACTTAAAGTTATGATAAAGGAAAAAAATATGTTCAAATTATGAAACAATTGCTAGAATCTTAGTTGACTTTAGAAAGTAATGAAGAAGAAATAGATTTAGGCCTTGATAACTAAGATGACTACTTTGATATAATCCCACCGAAAAGTAACTTAGGGACCCAAAAAATCAAAATGCAACAACAAAGCATTGAACTAAAAAAAGGATCACTAATTTTAACATCAGCAAAGAGGTAGTTGAAAATATGTCTAAAGATGCAAAAAGCTTAAAATCTCAAAACTATCCTATGTAGATGATTTGCTTACATTATGTAAGGCCTACCCTACCTCTCTTGGCATACTAATCAACTCTTTGCCAGACTTCTTTTCTGCAAGAAACCAAATCTTAGTGGAACACTATGTAACCTTAAAGGGTTTATAAATTCAACAAACTCCATTTAAATATTTTGGGTCTTAGTTTTAGCTAGAAAACTTTATACAACTAATTGTCCACCTATCATTCTATCTTTTTAAAAGAAGTTTTTAGTTTGGAGCAATAGAGCCCTATCTTTTAGTAAGAGGTTGACATTAGCCAAGGTAGTGCTTACTAATCCTTACACCTATTGGTGCCCTCACCTGGCTATCCCTAAAGGTGTAGTAAAGACTTTAGACAAACTGTTAAGGGATTTTATTTGGATTGTTCCTAGTAATGATAAGAAAACCCCTAAGGTGAGCCAAAGCTCAATCTATATGCCTAAAGAACATGGTGGACTTGGCATCACTTTAGTTAAAACTAAGTGTAAAGCCTTATTGTACTTATAGAAATTATGCACAGAAAAGAAGAATCTCTACGTGAAGTGGATCAGTAGCTACTACATTGAGAATGGAAATATTTAGACCGTAAAACCTATTTCAAATTTCTTATAGACTTTCCAGAAAATGTTAAACATTAGACAATGTATGGAACACTTAATTACTCATAGAATAGGCAATAGGAAAACCACATTGTTCTAGTTTGACAATTGGTACTCTCTAGGCCCCCTATACCTCTAATCTGAGTGCTCAAATCTTAAAAATCTAATCCCTGTTAAGATCAAAGTATGCAGTGTCGTTAGGAGAAACATGTGGTGTTGGCCTTTCCACTCTAGTAGAGGAAATAAGTGTCTTGTTAGATGTTGGCCTAGATACTCTAGCAATTATGTAAAGGAAGATGCCATACTTTGGAATCAAGGTATAAATTACTTTATGCCAGTTTTAAAAATCTTCTGCATATCTCTACACTTGCATATATGTGGATAAAATGGATTTAGGATAATGGCATTTCTCCTGTCAGTACCTATATTCTATAGCTTGCTACCTTAGGGAGACTTCCCACCAAAGACAAACTAAAAGGGTTTACAGTTGAGGATAAATGTGAGCTATGTGGGCTCCATACAAAGAACCACGATCACTTGTTTTTCAATTGTGCTTACTTAGCTAATATGTGATCTTCCTTTTTTCTTTTGTTCCATGCATGAATGTTGTTAAAACTTTCTTGGAATGATATACTCTCTAAGGTTGTAGACTTAAAATTTCAATTTAAAAGTGATAGGATTGTGTTCAGATGTGGGGTTGGAATGTTGATCTATGGTATTTTGACTAAAAGAAATTTAAGAATCTTCAAAGCAATAAACTAAATGATGAAGCACTATGGAGAAGCATGATGATCAAATTTAGGATGTCTTGTATTGCTAAATAGTTGACTATCTCCTCTACCGTTTGATGATTTAATCCTTTAATGTTTATTAGTTAGTGTTTAGAAATGTTGTAAGTTTGAATATCTGTCTATAATTATGCCTGGCTATTATAATACTTTAGTTGTAATTATTCCAAGTTGGTACTAATCCTATAAACGTAAAGCTATACAAAATTGTAACTTGATGCTTCTTTTAAATGATATATTACTTTAACTTCCAAAAAAAATATTGGTATCTAAAAAAGGCTAATAAAAAGTGAAGAAGATAAAAGTAAAGCCTGCATAAGCATTATACCACCATTTGTGGTTCTAATATTGTAACAAAATTATAGAAATAAAATTTGAATATTTATAAAAAGGCACCCATTATATGAAGGAGGCAAGCAATCCTTTTCTCAACATATTTTCTTCTCTTTCCTACGTAACATATATAACTCTTATTTTCTTCTTCATACAATTTTGTAATTCTCTTTCCTATTCCTAAAAACACATAAAACTCTTCTATTCTTCTTCAGAAAAACTTGTAACCTTCCACAAAACCATCTTGGAAATATTCCACTGTTATCATAAAATACTTTTGGCAATTATTCTCTACATTCTCTCTTTTAAAATCTTTACATATTTACCTATGCTTCTTTCAAAACTCTTTCATATTTTCTTCTCTTTCACTATATAACTCTTCTTTTCTACTTCATAAAAATTTGTAACTCTTTTCTCTTTATTAAAAAACATAAAAACATTTCCTTTTTTCTTCATGACCCCTATAACCGTCCTATTTTTCTCTATAATACCAATAAAACCCTTATAGAAAGATTCCATTATTATCATAAAACACTTTTTTTCCTTATCAAACTTTAAGCTTTGTAATATTTTATGACACAAAGTTAGTTATCTTATTTAATCTTTATTTTCAATAGTAACGTTTATTCACTTATGCTACTAACAACTTCTAATATGTAACATATAAAATTTATATTAATGTCCTAGTAGTAGCGATCGGTGAAAAACAACCACTTTTATTTTTGTTATTAGTATTTGTTTATTGCTTTTATGTTACCTATGTTAATTGTTGTTTTGGTCACATTATTTTAATGCGTTATTGATATTACTAACTATTACGCTTTATATATATATATATATATATATATATATAGGTTAAACTTTAGGCTAAAAGATTAACATATTTATTATTATTACTGTTTACACCGAAAAATGGGTTCGGCCCATTTTTACAATTTTGGGTTGAAAACTCGAAGCCGAAAGAGAGTCCATGGTTCGAAGTCCAAAAGAAATCAATTAATCCTAGCCCATCAAAAATCCAATGTCCAGTAAAGAAGAAAGCAGTAGAATTTAATATATATATATATATATATATATAGGTTAAACTTTAGGCTAAAAGATTAACATATTTATTATTATTACTATTTACACCGAAAATGGGTTCGGCCCATTTTTACTATTTTGGGCCGAAAATCCGAAGCCGAAAGAGAGCCCATGGTTCGAAGTCCAAAAGAAATCCATTGATCCTAGCCCATCAAAAATCCAGTGTCTAGTAAAGAAGAAAGCAGTAGAATTTAAGTTAGAGTTGGAGTCCTGAAATCCAAGATAATGAGGAGATAAGCTGATAAAGTTTTATCCAAATTTTATCTCTATCTAGCAGGATAACGTTTTGTCCAAAATTTATCTCTATCTAGCAGGATAACGTTTTATCCAAATTTTATCTCTATCTGGCAGGATAAAATTTTATCGAATTGCAAGTTTGATCAAGGCTAGGCACCCATCGGTTTTGGCTATAAATAGAAGTTTAAAGCAGAAAAGGTCTCTCCAACATCTCACATTTCAAAAGCCTGGCATCCCAACAAATCTATCAGTTTATTATTTTTGGTAATTCTCTAGTTTGTAGCATAGCCTTCTCTTTTCAATTGTCATCAGTAATTTTCAATTTCTTCGTCATTGTGTTTTGCCAAATTGTTTATCAATAAAGAAAAGTTCTTTTCTGTTAGATTTTTTATCCCGTTCTAGCATACAAAATCATTTGATTTCAGTCTCAGATTACAAGTCGCAATATCTTTTTTCCTTATTTCCTAGTTTGGAATCACTTTAAATCCCTGGCACGCTCGCAAACACATTGACACCGAAACAAAGAGCTACGTGTTAACCTTTAGTCAAAATAAAGGCAAACATATTTTTGGCACGCCCAGTGGGACCTGCAATGACGAAAACACAATCTAGTAATAGTATTGACATTTCTGTCGGTGGAGGTGATGATATAGAAAACATTACAATAGCAACGCAGGAAGATCAAGCTCAATCTGTTGAGTTAAGTCAAGCAAGTAACATTGAGATCCTTTTAATGAAGGTTCTGGAGGCCATAGAGAAATCGGCAGCTAAAACGAACACTCTTTTGAACACTTTGGGGAGTAATCAAAAAGAGATTTTGGTCGCGATTAGTGGATCTGTCATGTTAGAGAAGGATAAAAGCATACGCGGAGGAGGGTCAAGCAAGACACTACGTCAAACTGAATCGCAGGCCAGCAAGCTACCAGTGGCCGTGGAAAATCAGTCAGTGGCACCTACGGCCACTCCAACTGAAAGTGAGGAGTCAGCAGTTAAGGTTGCCAAGTTAGGAGAAACTTCTCCTGTGAAGGAGCTCAGGGGGCAATGTACCAGGATTGACAATCACAACAAGGAGAAACAACCAGTGTCCACCTACCAGCCACCGCATAAAAGGAATGAGACACCGAAAACTACTTTGCCTCTGGTGTCTATCAACAACAAAACTTCTGTCCAGTTCACCAGCGAATCAACCTCATATTTATGAAGAGGGAATGAGCTTAGGGGGCAATAGGAGTCTGGTGACCAACCAGATGCATGCACTCCCAAGGATTATAGATCACCAAGTCGTTCAACAGCTGGTGACCATAGGCCAAATAATGTATGGGCAAAACGTTCAGACAATAGATCACATTACCAGGGATGCACTGCGCGAGATGGCCCAGGAGTTGTATAGGCCCAGGTTCAATCAAATTGTTTGACCTAAGTTTAGGAAGCCTTATACTGAATTCATAGATAGAGTAGCTTTTCCTAGGGGTATAAAAATCTCGAATTTTACATTGTTTTCTAGAGAAGATGGACAGTTTAGCATCGAGCACATAGCGAGGTTCACTACTCAATGCTTGAAATTTTCTAGTTATGAGAACTACCAGTATCTGCTTTTGAAATTGTTCCCAAATTCGTTAACTGTAGTTGCTTTCTCTTGGTACGTGTCACTGCCAAGAGACTCTTTGTTTGGATGGGCAGACATGACAAGACTCTTCCATGCTTAGTTTTACAGAAGCGAGCCCGAAGTCAACATCGTGGATTTGTCCAGGCTTACTCAATGTGCTGGAGAGAAGGCGGACGATTTCATTGCCAGGTTTAAAAGAATGAGAAATAGGTGTAGGATCAATATTCCGGAGACTGAGTTCGTGAAGATGACGCAAAAAGGTTTAGACTTGGAGCTGAGGAAAAAGTTTCAAGGCATGAATTTTAGAGACTTTTTCCAGTTGGCTATGCAGGTGATAGGATACGAGGAGCTGCTCAAAGAATACAGTACGTAGAAAAAGCAGACTATGGGAACTTATTTCAAGAAAGTCCATAATGTTGAAGTGCAAGTTGCTATAGCTGTTGTATATGATACTAGAAGCATAGTATGCCCACACCTGGCAAAGATGCCTCTTGGAATGTAACAAAGTAGCGACAAGAGAAGAAACAAGTGCACCTTCGACGTAAGTAGAACATCGTAAATTTTCGATTACCTAATGAAAATCGATTTTATTTCTTTGCCAAAAGATCACATTTTGCCTACCAGGGAGGTGATGAAGGCTAAAGACTATTGCGAATATCATAACGCATGGACTCATTCCACCAACATGTGATGGGCTTTAAGGAACGTGATTCAGGATGGCATTAATACGAAAATCCTCAAGTTCTCAAAAGAAGCAATGCTCATTGACAAAAATCCATTCCTGGTGGGATCAATGAACGTAGCAAGTATTGACATGAGGAATTGACTCAACCAAAAAGGGAGACAGAAGCATATGAATCAGGTTTGGAGGCCAAAAGGGTGGAATGTGTGCAAAAGGAAAGACAACCTGACTATTGTCTCCAAAAATCGAGAGAGTCATTGCACTGGAAAGGATAGGTAATCGGGTCACCGAAAATAACAGTAAAGCCAGTGACCAGGTAGCCATCAGCACTGGTGGTCACCTAAAATTTGTTAAGCCACTAATGCCCAAGAAAGCTGGAGAGTGAGTTCGGGTGGAAAGTAAAAGGAAGAATAAAGAGGAATATCTTATTGCTACTCAGAAAAATGCTAAAATAAAGAAAAGAAGGTTGCAGCATAAGAAGTTGGCCGAGAGATTATTCCAGGAAAAAGAAGATCTGGAAATAAAACTTCAAGTTCAAACCATGGCCCACTTAGTGGAGAAACAAAACATGCTTGATAAAGGGAAGAAGTTAGTCAACATTACCAAGCAGATGGTTGAGCACTGTGAAGAAGGAATTTAGAAGGAACGCAACGGAGGATGGCGATGCTGAGGAACAAGAAGAAAGTTACTTCAATGTTGGTGAGGTCCCTGTTTATTACCTAGGAGTTGCTTCTGTGTTACTGCCAGTTATTTTTCGCCGTGTCGAAGTAGAAGACACCAAAAGATGAAGAAAAAGTCTGGGCTGTGAAAGAAGAGCAAAATACAACGAAAAAATTCTTAGAGAAATCACAGGAGACCGAGGATAGCAAAGCTCTGACATTCGACAAGCTGTTAATAGTGAATCATATTAAACCACTGTACATACAGGCTTGTGTCAATGAGAAGCCATTGAACAGAGTTCTGGTAGACAATGAAGCAGCTGTAAACGTGATTCCCTTGAAAGTGTTATTAGGACTTGAGAAAAGAGAAGAAGATATCATTGGTACAGGCTTATTGGTGACTGCGGTGACTGGAGATGTGGCAAGAACATTGGGAGTAATTCCGCTACAAATAACAGTAGGAAGTAAGACGTGTGTGTCTGCTTTCTTCGTAATCAACACAAATGCAAGTTACAAGTTACTTCTGGGCAGAGATTGGATTCACACAAACATATGTGTGTCGTCTTCCCTTCACCAGTTCTTATTGTTCTGACATGACGATAACGTGAAAATGGTTAAGGCAGACAATAATCTTTTCAGCACTAAAGTCAATCTGGTGGACGCATGCTATTATCACATAGACACTACACCAATTACTTTTGAAGGCTTGGATAAAGAAGGCAGGCCTACGTTGACGAAATTTGCCAAGGACAAGCGTTTGCTGCTCCAAGCAACTGGTGCTTGTGAGAAGAATAAAAGCATCGGGCCTTTCAGGCCAATGGAAGAAGGCGTTGGCCAATCGGGTCAATGATTGCACAAGAAAGTGAGGAAGGGTAGTCAGTAGCTGCAAGGGCCATCCAAGAAGTAATTTTGCAGCAAGCCAGGAGACAATTAATGGCTAACCATGAAGTTGAAATTTTCAAAACAGAGTTAGTTTATGAGGTAGTCAAAGCGTCCAAAAGCTACTCTAGGCAAAGGAATTGGCTAAATGGTTTTATAAATAAGTTAAGGGCCACCATAAGGCTTATATTTATAAGCCCAATAGTGCAGGGGGAAAATGTTTACACTGAAAAATGGGTTCGGCCCATTTTTACTGTTTTGGGCCGAAAACCTGAAGTCCAAAGAGAGCTTATAGTTTGAAGTCCAAAAGAAATCCACTGATCTGGGCCCATCAAAAATCCAGTGTCCAGCAAAGAAGAAAACAGTAAGACTTGAGTTGGAGTGGGAGTCTTAAAATTCAAGATAATGAGATAAGTTGATAAAGTTTTATCCAAATTTTATCTCTATCTAGTAGGATAATGTTTTATCCAAATTTTATCTCTATCTCATGATAACGTTTTATCCAAATTTTATCTCTATCTGGCAGGATAAAATTTATCGGAATGCATGTTTGATCAAGGTTAGGCACCCATCGGTTTTGGCTATAAATAAAAGTTTTGAAACAGAAAAGGTCTCTCCAGCATCTCACATATCAAAAGCTTGGCATCTCTGCAAATCTATCAGTTTATTTTTTTGGCAATTCTCTAGTTTTTAGCATAGCCTTCTCTTTTCAATTGTCATCAGTAATTTTCAATTTCTTTGTCATTGTGTTTTGCCAAATTGTTTATTAATAAAGCAAAGTTCTTTTCTCTTAGATTTTTTGTCCCTTTCTAGTATACACAATCGTTTGATTTTAGTCTCAGATTACGAGTCGCAATATATTTTTTCCTTATTTCCTAGTTTGGAATTACTTTAAATTCTTGACACGCTCGCAAACACATTCACACCGAAACAAAGGGCTGCGTGTTAACCTTTAGTCAAAATAAAGGCAAACAATTACGATTACCTCCTTCTCCTGATGATGATGATGATGATAACTAATAAGATAATGTGTAGAATTGTTAAAGAAATAATTAAAATTAGAAATATTATCAAGACCTAAAACTCTTTGGGCTTAAATATTTGTATGCTGCATTCTCTTAACAAGATGATTCCAAAGAGATATAATAAAATCTCTACACAAAAAAGTAGTCCCCCTAACTTTAAGGCTATGTTTGGTTGGGCTTTCTTAATGGAATAGAATATTATACCATTATTTGAAATGAGAGTTTATAATGAAATGAAAGGGAATGAGATGGTAGAGAAGGGTTTTATATTACATTTCATTCCATCTTAAATAGTAAAAATAAAAAACCTTCTCTTTGAAATTCTAAAGTTTTACATTTTTATTTTAATCTTTTGTTCGATTACAATTTTCAAGTGACAAAGTTTTACACGCCATAACATCCAAGTTAGCTCGTTGCAAACAATTATGGATAGTATATTAATTTCAAGAAATGTTATTATATTAGTGATGCTACGCTATCAGTCACTTTTGGAAGGGAAGAAAGATGACGTAAGTGTATCTCCCAATTCGATTTTTTAGGGTTAGGGATTTCTAATTTTTAGGGGTTAAGATTTTTGAATTTTTGGTTGTAAGGATTTGAACTACAATTAACTTAATTGTAGCTTACTTATTACTAATTATGACTAATTGTAATTAATTTGGCTAGGTTTTATTACTTAATTTAAATTAAAAAGTAATTTAAGTTTTTAAATAAAAAATTTATGCCCAAATGCCATATGGCATACACATAATAGTGGAGTATGCCATAACAATGATGCCATGGTATCTAATGGATAAAAACTTAACCTCGCTTAATTTTTTATCTATTTAATGCTTTAAAAATATTAGGGTTCAAATTAAACACTTTGAAACATTAATGTCAACTTCTATTTTAATAAAAGTGTTAGAATCTAAAATGTACTTTTGACTTACATAATTTTGAACCAAATATAATACTTAATTCTCCAAATTTTAATTTATTGTAAGTTATTTGTTCCCCAATCTTATTTATAAGCTTTTCTTTTAAAAGAAGGGGAAATCCAAAGAACCTCTCTTTCCAAAAAGATTGGTTGGACTTCACTTAGCAATACTCTTATTAGGAAGGTATCTTCATACCATTTAAAATATGAAAGTTTTTTATTTGTTATATTTGATAATAATTCAATATTTCTATCTTTTAAATGAGAAGGATCACTTATGAAAAATAATAATATTTTGAAAGCTTTTATTAGTAGGACCAAATTTCCTTCAAAAGTCTGATTATACCATTTATAAGAAACATTCTAAATAAAGACTAGCAAAGATATTCAACTTACTGATATACCAATCTCCAACATTTGAAGAGTATGTTATAATAAAAATATTCCAAAGCCTAAATACAACAATACACAAAAGAGCGAACATAGATCATTCTTAACTTCTCTAACATTCTCCTGAGTGATTAAAAATGATTTAAAATATTCTTTGATTAGTTTAAAATATATGGTCAAGAAAATAAAATACAGTATCCAATTAAAGCTCTTTATAATAAAAAATTGGAAAACTACTTTCGGAGAGAAAGTGTAGTTAAAAGAATGTCCATTTTATTAGATTAAAATTCTTTATAAACAAAATATTGTTGTAGTCTCTTCCCTTAGAATTAAAACAAAAATTAAAGTTGGAAACATAATATTAAAAGATATTAAAATATTCAGTTTCAAAATAAAATATCATAAGAGAACAATTGTTTACAATAGAGAAAATATTACATTATGAACCTATATTCCTCCCGAACAACAATTTTTTAATATTACATTTATTTTATATTATATTCTATTATAAACCATTCTATTATGTTTTATTCTATTGAAAATCTTATGTCCAACTAAATATAATCCAAGTAAAAAAGACATGACATGTTAGACGCAATTAAGAACAAATGATGAAGAAGAAACTATATTAAACAAAAATATAATGAAACTTGTAAAAGAGGTTAATCCAACCATAATATTAGCAAAATCATCACTTTTCACAAGATATCCTTCGTACTTAAAAGACCGGAAAGTTGAATATTATGAGTCATAAAAAGCTTTTAGTTTTTAAGTAGTATAAACTAAAAAAAGTAATGTTAAGAGAAGATTCAAACCAACCCAGTGTCATCTACGGCAATTCAAGAATGCTTAGCTTAAAAATGGAAAGGTAGTGAATCAAAAAGATTCCATTCTTTTAGCTGTAACCAAGACAAATGACGCTAAAATCACGGTCGACTTTAACTCCAAAAAGTAATGAAGAAGAAATGCATCTGGCCCATAATAACGAAGGCGACTACTTTGGTATACTGCTCGCTGAAAAGTAATTCAGTGGCTCAAAAAAGCGTCGACCAATGACGCAAAAAATTTACTCTTCTACTCTAAAACTCCTAACATCTATAATTTTTATTTTTATTTGATTAGTGGTTGATAAAACACCATAATAGTATTATTTTTCTATTACATGTTTTAATTATTGTTTTGATCATATTATCTTAATGCTTTTTATTTATATAAACAAGGCACACAATTATTATTTTTATTATTATCAAATAATAATAAATATTACAAGAAATAAGAATTAATAAGGCCAAATAGTTAATTAAGAAACTAGGGGTATAATATGTATCCTTTACCTATTCGGTGGGGCCAATTTCGAAGCTCAAACATGAAAAATGTTGGTCTTAGTTTTGGAAAATCGGTATTTAATACTCCGACGACGCTCAATTCCGGTACAATTTTGGCCATTACCACTCAATTGGCACTAGCAGTTTTACGGTGCCGACAAGCGCGCACGCCACCGTCCGCCATCTTAACTCTTCAGATGCCGAAGAATCTCAATTGATCTCATCGACTTGAGGCTTTCCTTCTCTCGCGTTCAGAAAGAGTTCAACTGATCTCAACAACTCCAGGCTTTCCTTATCTCGCGTTCAAAAAGAGTTTAATGTTCAAAAGCAAAACTAAGATTTTAAAGATTTTCCAGAAACAGAAGCTCTTACTACATTATGTGAATCCAATTAGACCCACAGTTACAATATGCCAAGTATATACAATGCAAATGATCATGTTCCTAATTTTACAAATTCTCAACCCACATGCCAGATACCCATGGCATCCATCTACACCTCCTTCCTAGTTTCTAAATAATTGTCTACGCTCAGGCACACTCATAGACTTTCAGTCTCGTGTTGCCCTACTAAGACCATGTGATCTATTCAAATCTGTGTCCCTAAAACGATTTAGGCATGTACATAAACATATCCTGAAGGGGAGACACCTGAGCACTCCCCTGAAACTGCGACGCGAAAGCATTATCCATACCAGCATCCATATAATTATACGGATATTCGAGGGGGCTCACACCGGATCCCCAGTCCTTCCACCTGGGTTCGCTCTGCACCTCGCACGTGAACTCCGGCGACACCACGTGCTCCGAGCAGCTGGAATCGGTGTGCAGCTTCGGCACCGAATCAGACGTGTCGAAATACATATAATCCTTTGGCAGCTCTGTCGCAGCTGCAGCAGCTGACGACGAAGGCAGTGGGGCCGGCGGCGGCCGCATAATCTCAGGCTTCTTATCCTCGACCAAGTCCAAAGACTCAGCCCTTGGGCCACCAACTTTGAGGGCTTCTTGCTTCTCAATCACCCCTTTCTTGTTATATATGCGGCAGAGAACCCAATCATCAAGCTGCAGGCAAGCAAGCAAGAAACTTAGGAACATCGACTTGGACTATCGTGTACACTAATTATGACTCTTCACCGCACACCACTACAAATAATTTAAGTGATAAAGAAGAATGTTCCCCTGCTTGTCCATTTCTGATCAACATTATTTCTAAACCTGTTAATTAAACCACGAATCTCATAGTCTCAATTTCAACCGTTATTTTACCAAATACGTAAGATTAAAGTACATACCCTTAGACTATTTTTCTTGCGGATTGTGCGATCAACATCAGCAAGACGATATTCGTGCATAATCCAGTTAGTTTTCTCCCCTTTAGGAGCCTTGCCCGAGTAAAACACTAAAGCTTTCTTAATTCCGAGCGGCTTCGGTTGACCAATTGGTTTATCAGCCCCGGTAGCCTTCCAATATCCGGTCCCTGCAGCCCGGTTCGGCCTCGAACCGTTTGGGTACTTCCTGTCTCGTGGCGAGAAGAAGTACCACTCTTTCTCCCCGTACAAAGCCATACCTATTTTATTAAATCACAAATCAATCAGAAAACAAACCAAGTGCCTATAATTGGAAGGGTGAAAAGCGAGATTAGCTAACCTGGGAGATCCCATGGATCATACTGGTAGAGGTCGATCTCTGCGATAATCGGGACAGCAATCGGCTGAGAGGCGCATTTACGGCAGAGGTAGTGCTTCACCAACTCTTCGTCCGTTGGATGGAACCTAAACCCCGGGGGTAAATCTAAGGCCGTCGACATTTTCACCATTCTCACCCTTCCAAGGAAATACTTATCTTTGGCTAGCGACGGCGCTTGAAACTTAAATTAAAAGGCAGAGGGAGGAATTTATAGAGAAATAGGAGGGACACGTGGAGAGGAGGACTTCTAGAATACACGTGAGAGATAACGTTCCTAAAATTTTATGAGAAGAAGGAGGGACACGTGTGAGGCACTCAAGTCAGGTAGCGTGCGTGGCAATAGCCCACAACTTAAAGAGTATTTTGTCATTGCTTACGCCACTTAATTTGGACTTTTGTGACACGGTTGAGCAAGTTCTTGGAAGGTGAGAGTAGGTTCCAGAAAAAAAGAAAATTTTAAAACCAAAAAAATAAGAGAAAAGGACGAGTGATTTTTTTTTTTTTTTTGTCCATGGTGAGCCGACAGTGAAAACGGTGATGAGATGAACACGTCAGACAGGGAAGAGCCACGTGCAGCGGTGAGTGAGTCAGCTTGTGTGATTTGGCGACAAAAGGAAGAGTCGGAGGAGGCAGTCAGAGTCAGTCACTGCATCTACATATTTAAATAAATCAAATGAAGAACATTAAAAGATACATAAAGTGAGCCAACTTGGAAGTCAGAAAGACTGAAGAAGCGGTTGGAATGTTTTTACTTTTAATGTTCTTCATTTGATTTATGTGAATCTGTTATCGTTGTAATCTCAATGACTTTTCCTCTTTAAGTGATTAATACAAGCATACATAATTCAGGTTTCTTTTTCTCTTTCTGTAGTTATTTAACAACTTTTTCTGGATATTTTAAAAAAAAAATTTAGTGTAGGTATGAAATTAAATCTAAAACTTAAGCATGAAACTTTTATGAATTTAAAAATAATAATAAATTTCTCCGTTACAGAACCCAAAAGATCTATAAAACCAAATGTAACAATTATACAAAACACTTGCTATATAAATAGAGTTTCAGCTCATTACATTAAACCTTTTATTGGGCCTCTTAGATTTTTTATCACAATCCAAATAATTTTCTTAATTTTTCATAAAATATTTAAATGAAAATTTTCCAACATTTTTTCTTTTTTGCTTTTCTAATAAAAATTACAATCATGTATTGAAGGATAAGAGATTTTATAAGGTATCATGGTGGATGTAGAAACTTCATAGATATATTGTTTAATTATAAAAATTCCAAAATTTTACCTAATTTTATAATACTATTCTGAAGTTTAAAAAGTTATATTTTTTAATTTGTTATAAAAATAATCTAATATTAAGTTTTCCGTTAACATCGCTGGTGTGATTAAATAAGTCAAACTTTTTGACATGTCAAGCGTCTCTTTTTTAATCGATTAAATTAAAAACACAAAACCTTAATCCTAATTTCTAATTTATTTTCTACTGTAATACGACCTGTTTAACAGGTGTTAACTTTGCATCAGCTGGTTCAGGGGGGGTACAAAATTTCGTGCTCAATATTCTTCTTCCTTTAAAGCAACTTTCTCATTTCAAATATTACATAAAAAGACTGAAAAAATTGTTGAAAAAGACAAGGGTAAGGCAATACTAGTAATTCTTTGGTGATCATCAATGCAGGAGCCAATGGAATATCTTATGAGAAAGTGTTATTTAATGATACTGAGCACTGCTATAAATTGCTCAATGGAATGGAACACATGGTCAAAGTAAAATTAACCCACCAAACTTCTTGTTTCTCTTACATATGTTCCATGAATGTTTTTTTCATTGAATTCTGGAAAATATTTTGCAAGAAGTAAATGAATGGGATGTCCCTCTATGCTTGTTGGAAGTCTTCCTTTTGCAGATTGCCTTCCTATTCGAATAGGCTTGCAGGTCTCGAAAATAGCTGATCAGAAACGGGTAGATGAATAGAATGCATACGCTTAGTCTTACAATCAAAAGTTTGCAGAGTTGTTGCCACAACTATAGTCTAAGTTCTCAGGAAGTAAACTTGCGAATTGGGAATTATGCTTTAGGTTTTTTATTTAATTGATTATTAAGCAAATAAGTTTGAAACAAAGAGACGTGTGGCATGTAAAAAAACTAACATGATTAGCTACGTCTGTGATGTTAACGAAAAACTTAATGTCAGTCTATTCTTACAATAAATTGAAAATTGATATATTTTAGCCCCACTTTTTAATGTTTAGGTTAGTATTGCTAAATTATATTGATTTTTTTTGTAATTAACCCTAGATATATATATTCATTTAAACACATGTGCTACCAAATTATACTTTTTTTAGAAGTTAAGAAGAAATTATATTAAGCAAAATATATACGAAGATATCCATGCCATGTTACTCAAGTGGCAACACCCAAAAATGATAATAACTTGGGTGGTAAAAAATGTACCCTTGGGAGAGCTAGACAAAAGATACATGCCATGTTAATCAAGTGGCAACACCCAAAAATGATAATAAGTTGGGGGGTTAAAAAATGTACCCCTGGGAGCTAGACAAAAGATTATCTGACCAAAGGTAAGTTGTAATTATAGAATCTACCCTAATAGACTATATCCACCAGTTAAAACATTACTAGAGCTAGGAATTGGTCGTATATTCATATTGTATAAATTAATCAAAAGCTTCCTATAATCGGGTCAAGTCTTTACTCATACTTAAGTAAATCTTATGACCAATAATATGTTTTCTAATTGTGAGCAAGGTGTTGCTTATGAGGCTGTGAATACTTTGATTTGATCCTTGAAACACCCAGTATTCCTTTCCTTCCATAAAACATAGGTTCCAAAATCTACCAACAATTTGAAGATAATGGAGTCTTCATGATGGGTGAGCTTTATTTGCACTACCCATTTTATAAATGAGTTCCAGATGGATGGCAAGAAGTTAAGTTTATAAAACATCAAAGATTTACCCCAGAATTCCATTGTATAATCACATGAATGGAAAACATGATAAATGCTTTCCAAAACCTGATTGTAGAAGGGGCAGAGCATGTTAAGACAATTCCTTTTAATCTTATCTTTGGTTGTTAGTCTAATCCGGATTGCTAACCAAAGAATAAAGGATTTTTTAAGGGATCTCTTAAGCAACCAAAGCAATTTCCACCACGATACCATTAACTTTTTGCTTTTGAATAGATCAAGGCAAGACTTGATGGTAAATATTCTAGAGTTAGGGCGAACCCATTCAAGTTTGTTATCCTCATTGGAATGTGATTCATGATCGGGAAAAGAGCCTTGATTCTATGATTCCATTCTCCTTCCAATATCACTTTATTTAGTTTTGCATTAGTAGGAATAATTAACTTTAGGTGACCTAGATGTGTGATGTTGTTTATCGAACCTAGATCATTCCAAAAGTCATACCAAAACCAAGTTTTCGATGAATTCCCTACCTTGATTTTAATAGCAGAATTCAAATCCTTTTTAAGCTTCAAAATCTGATTAACTAACTAAGAAAAAGGATTGGTTTACCTTGATGATCCATAAGTTCTGTTCTTTTATTATGTAAGTATAAACCCATTTGACCTATATATGTTGAGCATAAGTGAACAATTTCCAAATTCTTTTAGCCAGTAACATTTCATTAGTATCCCTCATAGAGCACAATCAAAAACCTCCCTCAGCAATTGAAGCATAAAAATCAGACCATCTAACCTTTGCACCTTGATGTTTTTTAGCCATCCCATCCATAGGAAGTTCTTTTACTTTTTTTTTCTCTGTCTTTGAAAAGCTTTCGAGAAAGAAACAAGAGTGAGCTCCAATGGATTGAAGTTATTCAAGACTGATAAAATTTATTGTAACCTACTGGCATAAGAGAGGAAACGGTTGTTCCAATGGTTGATCCTTTTCTGACAGCATCAAAAAGAGGCTAACATTCAAAGTATGAAATCTTTTGTCTGATACTTAGATGTCTAAGTACTTTAGCGACATATTATGGAGAGGTAGTTCTAAGATTGTAGAGAGTTTAGTAGCAACACATGATTCGTCTACTGAAATATAAGAGGCTTCTGTAGATTCACAATAAGTTATGATAATATAACAAAATAATATAGGAAGTTCATAAGTAAAGTAGTAGAATAAGAGTCAACTCCACCGAACAATAGCAAATCATCCATAAATATTAAGTTGAACAACTTCATTTTATCATAATGGTAATGATACTTAAAACTACTATTTTGTTATATTCTTCATGAGATCAACCTTAAAAATACCTCCATACATAAAGAATGAGAGAGGATCTCCTTGACATGACCTTTTAGAGCCTCAAAATACCTATATGGGTTCACCATACACCAGCATTAAGAATGATGTAGTACAAATATATCCCTGAATCCAGGTTGTGAATTAGTCAAGAAAGCCAAAGGTTGCTAGTGAGTCCAAGATAAATTTCTAGTTTATTGAGTCAATGGCATGTTTAAACCAATCTTTAAGGTGCAACTCTATTTTTGTGTCTTACTATTATACCCCTTAAATATTTTTTGAATCAAGAGTAGATTATCTCCAATATTACTACCTTTCACAAAAGCTCCTTGGCTCCTATTGATTATGCATTCTAAAAGAGGCTTAGGCCTGTTTGCTATCAATTTTGTAAACTAAATTACAATAAGATATAGGTCTATAGTCATTCAAATGTTTAGGATTGCACTTTTTAGGAATGAGATTCACAAAGGCCTTGTTTAGCTTCCTAATCAGCATGAAACCTAAAGAAAAGAAATTTAGGATTGCACTAGTAATTATGTTACTTATCAAGTTTTAATTTTGCTAGAAGAAGAAGGTGTTAAAGTTGTTTGGCCTAAGGGCCTTTTGTAATTTTAGATATAAAAGTGCCAATTTGACATCCTGTTCACTAAAAGGTTTCAATAGAGATTGATTTTGCTTATTAGAAATGGAGTTGTGGAAAACTCCATTGAGTTACCACAAGGCAGAAGCATTCTAGGTGGGAGATCTTAATAACTCCTTAAAGTAGTTAAACACCATAGATTTGATCTCATATTGATTGTCAACAATAGAGCCTTTATCAATCCTTAACGAATGGATTTTGATGACATACCTCTTGCAGAGAATAGAATTATGGAAATATTTTGTGATTATCATTCATTAGCCAATTTATTCTTACTCTTTGCTTAAGTAATTAGAAATGGTGATTATCAAGAGTCATTATGTACTTACCCATAGATAGCTTCTCTTTGACTTTAAGAGATGTTTCATACTTGGTTTCCAAATTATACTTTGTTACTTTAGAAAAATTATACTTCTTCATGATTGTTGTCTTTAAGATATTAAGTACTTTTGACATAAAATTGAGATAACTATATAAACTTTGTTTGCTTTATAGTTATAACAATATAAAATTCAAAACTCTACCAAGTTGTTTTTTGAGTTCTTTTTCATTGCTCGAACATTAATGTTCTAACGAATGACAGCAAAATATCCTATCGAGTCTAAACATGAGCGCAAGGTTTTTCCAATTTGATAGTCCTGTTTAACTTAGAAAGAAACAAAAATCTTGTATTTAAAATAGAAAAGAAATAAAATTGATGATAAAAATCAAGTTTTTAATGACTAGGAATATATTTTACAAAGTTTTAATCCTTTCAATCGAAAATCATCCACTAATTATATGTAACGTAATTTAAATACATTATAACAACTACGTAAAGCTAAAATATTTTATTTAGTGTTTTGTGAAAAATAAATAGAAGAAAAGGAAAATTGTCACAAGTATAATGCCTAAGGTTTTATACTTGTTAAAATGTAATAGAAAAGTGATCATCATTTTACCTAATGTTTTGGTTTAATTTTGACTTGTTATTTGCCTAATATTCAAAATAAACAACTAAAAGATAAGCTGAACCAAGTAAGGGTGGGCAATTGACGGCATAAAAATCCACCAAATTTACTATATAAACTTTGGATTTAGCTAAAGTGAACTGATTCGCTACAGTATTGTACATTGAACTTTGAACTAAATTAATACAAGACAACTTAGATAATTAATAAAGATAAAATAATGAAAGACTACACAATCAAATATAAGACGCTTAAATAGGTAATTAGAAACCATATCCAGTAAAAATGTATTTCAATGATACATATTGATTAGTACTGTGGTAACGGAGATGCAATCGTGGTCGTAATCAAGTTTAACATGTAGGAGTTTCTAAGCAGTCGCATATGACACTGTACCATCACCACCGGAACTAAGCATAAAACTTACAGCCACAAATAGCAGGAAGAAAAGTATTGGCTATTAGAAAACCCTAATTCTCATCCATTACTATTCTATTAAAATTTTTGCAAGTTCAATTTCCATAAGAAAGATACCTTTTTAATTTCTCTTATACAGCAACTAAGTCAACACGGTAGCCAATTGCCTATTGACCTGTTTATTGTACTGTATATATAATTTTGTTTTCCATTACATAAAAAAGCATCTCATGAAGCCGACTCAAAAAGACGAAAAAGATAGGGTCGGGTATTGACTGTCAACAGCCCACGTGGATAAGGATAAAGAGAAGGAAGATAGTTGGCTAGTGCATTCACAAACAAGGCCAAATCATGTTAGGTCCCAAGAGATAAATATTGCCGACCGCATGAACATTTTTAAAGCGTGAACTTGCAATTCCTCTAGGTCGACATGCCCAAATCGACCTTACTGTAATCGAACTTCCTGATTGAGAGTGTGAGCTGGTTGGTATTTGTGAGTTTAAAAACACTGATCTATACAAGCCGCAATGAGTGGCCTTCTGTCTCTGTCACTGAAGAACCGTCCTTCTTGCCGTGACGTTTTCGGCCTGGACTTTTATTTGATGGGGTTTGTTGGGTGAATAGAAAGGAAAGGATGAACATATAGGAGAGTAGGGTGGGATTTCGGAGAAATTTATGATGTGGAATTGGCGAATTGCTGGTAGTAGGTGATGAGGAGGAGAAGTCAATGGTTGATAATGGATAATCGTCAAATGCATCATAGATGTGCTTCTCTCATGTAATTCGGTAAATCTTTTCATCCCCATGTATTTTCATTCCTCGTTAATTTTGCCCCACCTAATTTTAGCTTGAGTTGACCGGTTGAGTCATGGGTCAGTTAGTGGGCAGTTGGGTAGGTCACGAGTTGACCTATCCTATCAGGTCATGAGTCACTCTAGCCCGTGGTCGGGCTAGGTCTAGACCATTTCCTATTTCTTATAACACAATTGACTGGAGCTTATAAGTGAAAAATTCGAAAGGCATAGTTTTGCAAAAATTCTAATTCAGCTGTAGCTGTTATAAATTTTCTGACAAATACAAAAATAAATAAATATGCAAAAACAAATCAACACTCAAGATTTGGTAATGTAGTTCGGCATACTTTACCTATATTTGTGGGGTCCTCACCTAACTTAATTACTTTCACTTGTGATACAACAATAATTTTAGTCAAAACATTACAGAGCTAACTTATCCAACTCTTGATACTATCCCTCGTTTTCACTGCCCGTTAAAGTAAATCATACCTAAAAACACGACTGTCTCGCACTAACCTCAGCAGAGGATTTTCTTAACATTATTTGATAATTAAGAATGAAAGTAAAATAACTCAAGTGATAGAAATCACAACGAACATAAACAAAGACACTTGAGAGAGAAAAACTTCCCTAATAATTCTAGCTTCCTCATTGAAAGATCGAAAAGTTGTCCATCAAAAGAATATGCTCTGAACCTTTGATATTGTTATTGAAACATCTCACGCACAACAACCACAAAAATCTACAAATGAACAAACATTTCACCACTGAAACGTTGCAAACATTGAAGCTTCAAAATCTACAACAGTTGCTGGAAATTTTCACAAAAAATCACTACTTTCGACACCCACCAAAACTCACACAATCAATATCCAATCAGCTCGTCAAAAACCACATAATCGATTATATGTAATAGCTGCAAAAAAATCACGAAAATTTATGAAGTTTCGCACACAATAGCTCACAACGAACAACCCCAAAATTACCAGTTCGTAGACAATAAAAACAGCCACTAAAAGAACACGCAAAAGCAATAGAGAATGCAACAACTAATACAACCCTCAATATTCATTCAAAAGCAATAGATAATGCAACTGCCAAAATCACACATCATCAACAATTTTGCAGCCTAAAGAATTATACAAAAACCAAAAAATAAGTCAACTTCAAAACTCCTAAAAGTCACCTTAATTGCCGTTGAAAATAGAGAAATATCTGGCATTAACGATGACTTAACCAAGGAAAAGTGCAGCATGAAAACAAAACAGCTTGGGTTGCGTGATGCTCTAAAAAACTACAACTACAACAATTTAGCCTTGGGTTGCACGATGCACCCTAACGTTTTTAGTATATAGAGTTTTATCTGAACACAAACAACTACTAAACATGATCGAAAATCACCCTTAAATTCTCAGCCACCAAGCATCCAACAACTGTCATTTTTCTTTTAAAAAACGACATCAATAAGCCCTTTACACATATGAATCTCAGCCATATCTCTACAAGAAAAATGTCATTTTGTGGCGGAAATTATCGACGGAAAATGTAAAAATTTCATCAGTAAGTCAGGTTAGCGACGACCTTTACCGATGGACAATGGTGTTGTAGAAGTGGTCATAGCTAATAATTACTGACAAAAAAATAGAATGTACCGATGAACAATTCATTGTCCATTTTATTGACGGTTTATTTTGTGGCCAACCGTCAATAAATTTACCGATTACTGACTATTTGTCCTCTTCCATCGATAAGATCGTTAAAACGTTACCGACGGCTATTTTTGTTCCATCGGTGAGTATATCGACGGTTGCTTTTTGTAGGTAAATTTGGCGACAAAATTAGTTATTCCATCGGTAATTACCAATAGTTATTAGTATTTCATCGGTAAGTAGAGTTGAATTTACCAACGGAACAACAAATTTCAATCGACAAGTCAAACAGAAAAGTTTTTTAAAAATATGTAATATATACCGTCAATAAATTAAAATTATGGTTGATGCATAATTTAAATAGTTATAAATTTAATAGTATACTTTTAATTTCTTTAAACAAAAATTTGATCGATGATATAAAGTTAAAAATATCTTAATTGATAATAAAAACATTATATTGTACATAATAAGTGTTTGTATTACAACAGAAATGACCAAAACCATATTATTGATTTGGAGACAGCTGATGCTTTGGTTGGTGTGATGAGGTGTTAACCCTACCTTTCAACTTATCTACCTCATTACGGAGCTGAGTTATATTCGGTGCATAATTGGTTGTTGATCATCTATTAGATGCTGTTGTACTGGATGTGGAGAATTGCAAATAACATATATTCGCAAATGAACCTAAGCCGAATAGCCTTCTACGACAATCCCTACCACCCATTGCATGAAGATTGGTTTCAGTCTCACCAACAGCTTCAGACTGCTGAGATAGTCGTTGAATGCTTTCTTGTATTTGATCCTATCAGAAGGCAATGTTTATATTAGTAAGTGATAATTATTAAGCATTAATATTAAACCATAAATTCACATACATTTAGTTCTTTACAACAGCTATTGTTGAATGTCACATCGTCATGCTTCTTAGTATGAATGTGCAGAAAGAGCTGACGGGGAGTAGGTTTTATGCCCATAGACTTTTCCTGCATAAGAATAAAATGTTATAAGTGTACTAGAATTTATAAAAATTTTAATAGAGTTTCCTTTATTTTTATAATATCTACCCCCCTTTGAACAAAGAAAATAACTCAACAATACAACCATATATGGCACCAAACATTTATAACATTATCATTCTTAACAAGAAACACATATTTCATTCCAAAATTTACACATCAAATTCAATTGAAATACTGCAAAGAAAAAATGAGAATATAAATGTAAAGTATAGATACTTATAAGTCTCTCTGCATGTTCGTGGTAAGTAACAGATCCTCCCGTATGTATGGGAAGACTCTTGCTCCCGGTCCTCCACATCTGTTGGCTGAATTGACTCAGGTGATGTCCAATATTGCTACTAATGACTCCATAGTTCTTCATAAATGTAAGGCGATTGTACACCAGCCTTGTGTATTGCAACAACGAAGTTGCGATAACGTGTACGTGCTTATCTCTCTTATACTCTATAGATGATTGCGTCAAATTGAGAATCCCACAAAAAATCTTTCTGAAACAAGAGGAAAAACATTCGATAAATACTTATGATGTAATAATATTTATCTAATTAATGTATAAAATTGTTAATTAAAAAAGAAAATAATAATTTTTGTTGTACCTCAAACTCCTAAAAGTAAATTTCCTTTGTCGCTTGAGAGATATTCTTCCATATATAACCCTCAGGATCAATCTTTTCCTTGAATTTTGATTTCATGTTTCATGAGCACGGTCCAGATGGAATCAGCCTAATATAAAAATAAATAAATTTATATCATTTTTAAAATTTAAACCTATAACTTATTTATAAACATATAATGTTTCATGTATTTTCCCTTACATATTATTGACAATTGTGATGTAAGTTCTTTCATCAGGACTCTCAGCTCTAGGCTGGCGGTCGTCTCATTCATCCATATTGTTTACCTCTAATATCTCTATCAGTATAGGGGTAGTAAATGAAGTACGGGTGGTGGATAGTGTAGCAGTAGGTGCGGAAGGTGATGCCTCATTTGCAAGTGTAGTAGGTGGAGGGGGAGGAGGTGATTATGCTTCAGCTGCTACACCATGAGATGCTTCACCTGTATAGTAAGTACCTCTGAATCGTGGTCGCATCATACCCTTTTTTCTTTTTGGTGGCATATTTTAACCTTAAATTAATTTTTGATTGAATTTTGCAGAAATATTACAATTTGATTTGTAGGCCCTGAAACAATCATTGTCAAGAACATATATGTCTCTTTCATACACATCTATGGAGGCAAATTATAAGGAGTGATTTGATTGGACATGTTGAATATTGCTATCCGGATTGCCCAAAAGGTTGAAATCATCCATCGATAATCCCAACCTAACATTTCGACTTTTAGCTGTAAACTCATAATGAGTGTCATTGAAATGTTTCCATGCCAATGTATCTGATGGATGACTCATTATTCCATCTTCCTGTTCGTGTTCATTATGTCATTTCATGTGAGATGCAGTAACATCATAAGCATATAGTCTTTGAAGTCTCAGAGTTGGCAGAAAATAATACATCCACTTCCAACGTACTAATTTATGTTTCATAGAACGCTTTTTAGGCTTGAACCTAAATTGACCACAAAATTTGTACTCTTGTAATTCCACGTCATTTCTCTAATACAACATACATCTCAATTTGCAACAATCAATCTTTTTAACAGGCAAACCAAGACCCTTAATAAGTTGCTTCTTATTGTAAAAACTAGCAACCATTGTATGGTTAGGAGGTAATGATTCACTATACCATCCAATAATTTTATCAAAACTACAATCAGAAATATGCCCATCAAAATTTGTGTTCAATATTTGAGCAATTGAGGACAACTGAGTTATTGTCTCACAATTTGGTCATTGTTCTTGGTCAGTTGAGTGTAGTAAGTCAAAAAATTGATTTGAATGTGGGTTTGGATCTTCTTTAAGATTTTCTATATTTTCCTAAAAAGTATAACCAGCTGCATCATAAACCATTTGCATGTAAGGATTTTTATTTGCATCCACATTATTTGTTCTAAATCCAATCCCCCATTCAAACTCATTTAAATTCACTGACGGTTGTGCTTCCTTACCCTTTGAGGTGCCACAAATCAATGGTTCCCCACGTCGTGTCCACTCAAAACAATTTGAGACAAACCCTTTTTTTAACAAATGCCCATTCACTTCATCAATAGGAAGGAAATAAATGTGTTTGCACTTTTTACATGGACATCTGATCTTTAGGTCATTCATATATATAGGTTGAGAACATGTATATTGAATAAACACTTCATCTCCCTCAATAAACTCAGGATTAATGAAACCATCAGGTGTTAATCGTCTATACATCCAAGATATATCAACATTACTCATTTACACAAAAATGCATATTAAATAAAAGCTTTAACTCCCTCAACAAACTCAGGATTTATGAAATCATTAGGTTCTGCAAAACTGTTATTTTGAAACAATGATTCTATAGTTAGTATCCTTCATATTTCCCAAAGTTTATAGAACATCTAAACTTTACACAACATTCCCTAAGTATTAGCCAATTGAATTAATCACCTATAATTGATTTCAAAACTATGGTGCATGGCATTGTTTACACCTGTGAATCAAGAAAACAAGCTCTCGCTGTGACTCCTAGACTCATAGAATTTTTCACCAATAAGTCTCGTGGGAGTTGCATTACGAGTTTCCAGCCTATATACCGTTCTAGGGGTTTATTATGGAAAGCAATTGTCTTGTCTATAAAATGTATTAATTACTTATGTTAATACTAAGTTTGCATTAATCAAATCGAAGTTGAAGTGTTAACCGATCAAATTAATCACCTACAATTGATTTTAAAACTATGGTACGTGACATTTTTTACACCTGTGAATCAAGAAAATAAGTTCTCGATGTGACTCCTAGGCTCGTGCAATTTTTCATCGATAAGCCTCACGGGAGTTGTATCACGGGTTTCTAGCTTATATACCGTCCTAATTGTTTATTAATGCCTCACATCATCCATAACATCTCAAACTAATTCCACATACAATAAATACTTAGATTATTAAAGAAGAACATAAAAACTTATCAATGATTATAAGAATATTTTAAACAACAACACAAAATCAAGACCTCTTTTGCATTCACACAAAATCCAAAGGTATCATAATCATATTATTAAAGCAATACATATGGTAAATATTAGTTGGATGACTAAATTGGATGGATGGACAATTTCATACTATAACGAAGAAAGATGAGCGACGCTCTCCAACACAATATAAAAGAATATGAAACATTTAATATAATACACTTGTTCTAATACAACATCATAAACTAATGTGGTCCTTTATGCTATACGAGTAAGATCATGAACAAATTATGCTATAGGAGTAAGATCATGAACAAATTTTCATTGGCTTTGGGGAAGGAGTTAAAGAAACACTATACACTATAGAGATCCCTTCAAATAAACACAGCTCAAAACTTTGAGGAGGGTAAAGTAAAATGCCAAAATACCTAGTCTTGAAAGAGGCACAATTTATCCTTGAAGTGACTATCAAAAAGTAGACCACATTATACACAAATAAAGTTTTAACCCTTATCTAGTTAGGTCTCTTTTAAAAAGAAATAGTAAATTTTCCATGATTTTGAAGACTAATGATTATATTTTTACTATTAAATAGACTCAAATATAAAAATAGGATATAATAGATATTATTTTTAAAAAAATGTAAATTGTTTAAATATTGTTTTTAATCATTATATAGTGCATTATCAACATATATAATAATATGAACTTAGAGTCTTCTTTGTTGGTTTATAATTTATTTTAAGTACATGATCACAAAATGACAGCTTCTCACATTACTAAAAAGGAAGAAGAACAAGCAAATAGTATTAGAATTTGAATGGTCCATTGTTTTAGCAACAAACAACGGAGCATCCACATTTTTGTGAGTGACCTTCCTTAGTGTGTAATTGAAATTAGATGAATTCATTATGGTTTTAGACTATAAATTATTTTTATTTTTATTATCATTGTACTTCATCATTTGACATTCTTTAATTAATTTTAAATTTGTAAATATTGAATTTTTTTATTTATAATTACAAATCTCTAATAAGACAATTCAATGTTAATAAAGTAAGTTATATTTTTAGATAACATTATAAAACATACCTAAATTAAATCAAATCATATATACAAGCTTGAAAATATTAAAAGAAAAGTTTAGTATTATAAAACCTAAAGCATAATTTTTTAATTAAAACTATAAAAATAAATATTTAAAATTAAAATTAGTGAAGATAAAATGTAAGTATCTTTTAAACTTCTTAGTAAACACAACAAATCAAATAAAAACTTCAATTCAAGAGATTATGCTTGGGCTTACTCACAACAACCGTGCACTTTCTCATACACTCAATTATTCTTTATCACATCTCTCATTGTATAGATCCAGTATATCAAAATTATAGTATAAAATTGAATATTATATGGTACTCGAACCTCCTCTTTCACATGAACATTTTTAAAAGTAGTATGGTTCTAAATAGGTTACATAAACCATGACAAAATTTGAGTTATACTCAACTTGCGAATCTCTATCTAAGAGACATTTCATCAAACAACTCTTAGGCAATATGTATTATCTCTAACTAATAACAAAACAATTGTATTTTTTCATTATTTACCAACAACAACATATTTAAACAATAAATAAATAAATAATTCAACAAAAAAACGCACAGACCAATAATTATAACAAAACACACCACCCAACGCCTACCCACGGTATACATATATATAACCATCTAACTGCTTCGTTTTTTGGAGGCAAAATAAACTCAATAGAGACGTTATATGAAAAAGATGTATGATGGATCAAAAATCAAGTAAAAATCGACGGTGGAAGCAACAAAAATTAGAGAGGGGGGGCTAAAAACGATGATGAAAAACGACTTTGTTTGGATTAAAACCAAACGACGTTGTTTTATTTATAAACAATTCAACAGTTATTTTTCGTCTGTAAAATACCGACCAAACTGTTTTCTTGTTAGTATTTAATTTCATCATTTCCTTTGCCAACAGTTGCCGCCTAATTTTGTGACGAAATTATATATTTCATCATTATAATATGATTGAAAACTTCTGGGTTTATTTTCCTTCCACGTTTACCGACGAATATTACGTTCATTGATAAATCAGTTAACTTTACCGACGGAAAATCTAGTTCCGTCGTTAATTACCGATAGAATAATATTTCGTCGGTAATTTGTTATTTTGCTATGGTGCATTACAAGTGCTGAAACTCAACCCAAATCTCCATAAATAGCCATTATCCGATATATATTGAATCTCATTTTGATTAGGATTTTAATTTCAATCAATCTTATTTTAAAATCCCAATTATCAAATAATGTCAAAATTAAGTAATAAGACATCCACATATATCTTAAAAGTAAGTAATTAATTTGTCGAAACTGTATTTAAATCTACGTCGGTCTCATGGAAAATTTCTAAACTAAGGTGGCTTTGGCTCACCCGTCGAAGAAGCACATTTCACGTGGTTGTCGATTCGATGACATTGTATTAGTTGTTCCAAATGGGTCCTTCGGATTCATGTCAAATATAATTTTAAAAAGTCAAATTCTTATTGTTAATTAGTCATTCAAGTTTTCAAATGAGATTAGCTTTTAATATTTCTAGCATTTTTTTTGTTAACTTGTTATTCTTAAAAACAGGAATGCTGAAAAGAACGGCTTAAATTCTTTCTGTGTTGGACCAAAAAGACATCAATTATAACACACGAAAGTTCAACACGCATGGGATGGGGTTAACAGAATACAAAATTCAACATCAAATGGACCTTCAACGGCCATTACAAAGTCTGAAAGCAGGAAACTGATAAATGTGGATATGGGGAACCTTTGCGAGTGGTCTATACGTGACAAGAAATATATGGTTTTAAAACATATGCATAAACATCCAAAAGATGGCTGTCAGAAGGTAGAATGTGGGTCCAGAAAGCGATCCCATCACATCTTTACCTTAGTTGGCCTGCTCATCGAGTTGGCGTACTCTTAGAGTGGGCGAGCCACAAGCGTGACCTTTGAAAAGTAAAACGTTGTTGGAATATTTTGTCCAAGTTAAATGAATCCTTAAACTTTTCTTCTCACTTTTGTCAAAGTTTTACTTGTGTATTGTTTGGAAAAATGATGTAAAACAAAGGAAAGATTAACCCACGTTGTCAAAGCTAGCCGCCGCCAAGCCAATATGTCCAGTCAATTAATGGGTCCACTCATTCTCATCCTCTGGCTCTGACCTCTTAAACTACATTGAATTTAATTGGCGACTTCATGGGATTGGTAAATATAATTCTTCGGTGCTGTGGCGGCGACCTATCCATGTGCTTGCATGGTGGAGTGTGACTCGACCTTTCGGATTAGGTTGAATGGTGAAGATAATTCATATAGGAGTGAAGATAATTCATATAGGAGTGAGCCAACGTTCCGACCGTGATGGCCACATAAAATAAATATTTTTTTTTAAAATTAAGTAATTCATTATTAAAATCCAGTCTAAACGTTTTTAGATCTCCTTTGGTTTGAACTTTGAAGTTTCAGTTTGGATAGTTAGTGCATTGCCCTAGATCACTATAACAAAATTGGCTTCTAGTTACATTTTTTTCGCAATGATTAAAAAATCGTTGCCAAAATCAACTTTTAGCGATGTTTTTCAATATTGTTTTTAACGACAATTTATGCGAGTCGTTGTAAAAAATGTGACCTTTTACAACGGTTCAAGTATTTTATCACTAAGTGCCGAATTGGCGCACAAAGTTGGACCTTTGATAATAAAATTTAAAATCGTTGTCAAAAGTTGATATTAAAGATTTTAAATCTTATTTATTTTTTAGGAATATTTAAATTTTTTTGTGTGTGATAGTATTTTTAAAATTAGTAATGTTAAAAAGATAATTTTTTAATGTTAAGTGTGCTTAATAATCCTAAGGTTAATTATAATTGACATTTATATGATATTTCATTTTTTTATTTGTCTTCTTCATAAATTTGTTTAAATAGCCGATGTATTCAAATTCTATAATTTTGTTTAAATATATGGAGTTATACACAAATGATTCTTTAATGATGCCTATTGTACATATTACGCTTTTGTTCATACAAATATTTTATGAAAAATAGAATGTAGCATCTAAAAATTGTAAACTGTTTTCAAAGTTTTAAATATATTGTTGAAAAACACATAGTATGTAATTTAAATTTTGCAAAGTAAATATCTTTTGTATATAAAAAGATAAACATACATAAAATTTTAATATTAATAAGATCAAAATATAAAAAATATTTAAGTTGACTATTATCCTTAATCATTAATATTTATTAACAATAAAATAATAACACATATAAATATTGAAATATGATAAGAAATATAATATAATGACATATGGTAAGTAATATAAGATTTTAATTAGAAGTTTAATAATTTTTACATACAAAATAAATAAATAAAGTTTCACACTTAGTCCATCGAAAGGAAAAGAAATAATTAATTTTCTAAATTCCAAGTGACATAAGACTTGGTAGAAAAGATAAAGGAATTCCTTATGTCTGGATTTTCAAGAAGGGTCCTTGCACATTCAAAGGCATCAATTGAAACAACCAAAGATCTTCCATCAGGTGTTGGTTTATTGACACCCTCTTCTAACAACTTATTGGCTTTAACTAAGTAGGTGAAGATACAATGAACAAATCCCCAAATGTATTATGAATCACTGAATTAGATGAACTGCCTGTATGATATGTTTCACCTAAAAGCAAATGGTATAAAACTTAAATAGCTAAGTAAGTCAAATAGTATAAGGAACCCAAATTCAATTACATGTATACCTGATTGAACAGACACAGTTTTTGGAGTCGATGACTGTTCCAAAACAACTGATTTTCCTAATCTTGTAGGAATCATCAGGACATTGCCACCACCTCTATTTTCATCTATGTTCTCTTGAAGATTTGAGAAAGTTTTACACAACACATAGTATATACAATCAAACATTCATCTGATAAATTCCTAACGGAAAATGAGATACAAATAATAAAGAAAGAGAGATCATTTGATGATACTAAAAACCTCGAAGAAGAAGAACGATCATGGAAGGCAAGGGTTGATTAGTGTTTGATAAGGAGAAAACCTCAAAGAAGAAGATCAGTCATGGAAGGCAAGGGTTGATTAGTGTTTGATGAGGATATTTGTTGTGCATCCGTTTGTTCTTCATTAGGGAGGATTTTGCCATATTCCTCCCAACGAAGTTCATTTATGCCATTGGAAACTAGTTGTCACATCGACATTCTGCGATGAATTAACGTTATTAGTTTTATTCTAAAAAGTCAATTTAGCATTAAACTCATTATGTTTAATTAAATTCTTTTGCTAATTAAACCCTATAAATTCTCAGGGGAGGAATGAATTGGTCCAAAATTGAATGAAACTTTACCATACAAATACTAGCAATAAAAAGAAAAGGTAATTCCTTTTAAGTAATGCTAAAAACAACTTTTTTCTTAGCAACTTTTTATTAATTATGATCGAAAACAACAAAGCTCAAGTCCAACATTAAACTTGAACCAATTCTTTTATTCTCGGTACACTTGATCCTATCAACGAATGCTCAAGAAAAGCTTTTGTATATTGAACATGTAATATAAGAGCTTAAGTTACATACATAATAACCAACTTGTAAAAGAGATAAGAAAAGAAGAAGTTTACCTGGAGAATGTTGAGAGCGAGAGAGAGAGAGAGAGAGAGAGAGAGAGAGAGGAGAAGCAACCGACTAAATGTTGAAAAATAAACTCCAAAGTGTAGCAAAAAGAAAAACACAACACAAGGAGGGTTCTTGAAAACAGAAAAGAAGCATAGTATCGTCACAGGAATAACACTTCTTTGATGGTGACAACCACAACGTAAGACATGACCAAAACAGAGGAGACGTCTTCGATGGTGAACCAAGAGGAAATACATTGGCTAACACGAAAATGAAGAGAACTTCATTTTGGTGTTAATAATCTAGTAAAAAATGACTTCAATTTTTGTTAAACAAAATGACGTCGTTTTCAATTAATTTGGAAGAAATTTACCATTTAGTGACGATTCAGAAAATCATCGCCAAATGGAATGGTGGCCCATTACCATTTGACTTGACCTTTGGTGACCAAATTATATAGAATATGTAAACTTTATATAATAGTACCGAATTTATATATGTAATAAATAGTGAATTATGATATATTAAATAGGCTAATATATTACATAAGTAAGATATGAGAAAATTTATCTATTATATATACATTTATAAATCATTATATTAGTTACAATTATAATCTATACATTCATGTATCATAATATTAATTACCATATATAATTATATTTATTTCAATATAAATAAAAATAATTACAATATAGTAAAAAAATGGAAATCAATATTACATATTAATATCATATTCTTAAAAATCAAATTTAAATGATCATAAGGCTAAAAATAAACTTAGATAACAATAACGTCATTTCTTCCAATTTATAAAACTAAAAACACAAAATTAATTTATATTACATTAATTGATACTTTTTATTAATCTCCTTTAAAATATAGAATTTGACAATTTTATGTGATGTAAAAAAACTCTATTTATTATATATAAATTCTATAATATTTATAGAAATGATATATTACAAAAATATTTGTTAAACATTTGACGATGTTTTCTGAAATCATTGCCAAATGTTGCAACATTTAAAAGAATAAAACCAAAATGATGTCATTTGTTGGCTTCAATTTTTTCTTTTAAATGAAAGAAAAAGACGTCGTTTTGTGAATAGTAAATGACGTTGTTGTTGGTTTTTTTGTTTAAAATTGTTGGGTTAGCCATGTATACATGCATGAGAATGTAGCGGAAGTGTCGGAATCTAAATTCAGACACCATGACAACCTTGAAAGCCTAGAATTATACATGCATGCATAGACATATAATAAGAACATGCAATTTAAAACTTTTTACCTTTTTTTTCCTAATTTCTTGTTTCTTCTCCTTGTTTAGGTTGTTGCAAACATCAAACCCTTCCTTCATCACCCAAGAACACACAAAGATAATGAAGAAGAAGTGTATAAGGGTGTTAGAACACCAAACTTGATGAATTCAAGTAGATGTTCAAATGGTAAATGATCAAGATTATCTTGCATGCAATTAGAGTTATGCAACAATTGCATAAATTGCATGAAGACAACTCAAGACCTCTTCTCTCTCCCTCTAGAACTCTTTTAGAGCTCTTTCTCCCTCACTTGAGTGTATAAGAACTAGTAAAAAACCTTTGTATATAAGTGAAGAACTCATTTATGTATCAACTATTGAGGCATCGATCATGATCGTGGCCTACTTAAAAACTAGGATGGCCTTCGGTCATGATCATGGCCTATTTAAAACTAGTTATGCACTATATTTTTCATCCGATCTTTTTTGCTTGTGACCCTTAGGTTCTTGGTTATTTTAAGTACTTGAATTAACCCTTAATTTAAGCAAATCTTGAAGGATTTTATGATGCCAATTTACTAAAATATAAGTGGATTGACACACGAACTCTTCGATAGTTAATTATCCAACTTACAAACCTTTTTATAGATAATTACCGTACAATTTGTCCTTTCACTATACTATACCCTACTTGATTTTGAGTATGAGCTATATGTCAACTCCTACTAGACTGACTACGTCACATCTAGTCTAAGTCATGTTAGTTCTTATCTTAGGATCTCATTATTCTATGTGTTATTGAAGACTCTCTTCATGACACATAACTGCTCTAGCCAGAGACTTCTGAGAAATGACCCTGACAAGAGGCCGTGGGTATCATCTCCTTCTATTAAGAGTGGTAAATCCTTTATTGGCTACCAAATTACCTTCGAATACTAATAGTTGTTTCCAATCACTACCTTAAAAGCGGCCTCGTCTTCAGATGACAAGGAATGAAGGCAAAGCACATGATTAGTGTGACATTCCATTACCTATGGGAAGGTTAGAATAGTAAATAGGAGTGTTCAGTGAGAGGCAAGAGGTGCATTTTTATGTCCATGCCTAAAATAGTATACACTTACATATGAATAGTGATATTTGTTCTACACATGAAATTAATTATACATGCAGTCATGAATAATTCTGGGTATAATTGGATTGAATTGTGATTCTTAGAAAATTGTGAATTTTAGAGAATTATAAATGTTTCTATATTGAAAATATGATTGATTAGTATAATTGTGAGATTTATGAATTTTTGGTGAACTTAGGATTTATTTTGAAATTTATAGAGTATTATGGGAAATAGGAAAA
>JAOSBN010000006.1:12619468-12655879 GCA_027563595.1 Erythroxylum suave
TTGAAATAGAAATAAAATGATGTATAAGATTAGTGTAGAGAGTTAGATATAGAAAGGTGATATGCTCTGTTTCTTCATTGAACATGTCTGAATACTTAGGTGTTTATATGAGAGTTGATGAAGACTTAGAGATGTCCAGGAGCATAGACGTATCGTCTATGTTTTATCATCTGTGGTTGACTATTTTATCATTTGTGTTGATCACTTTGCGTCTGTGTTTTATCATCTGTGGTTGACTATTTTATCATTTGTGTTGATCACTTTGCGTCTGTGTTTTATCATCTGTGGTTGACTATTTTATTATCTTTGTTAACCACTTTGAGTCTGTATTTTATTATCTGTGGTTGATTATTTTATCGTCTGTGTTGACCATTTTGCGTCTGTGTTTTATCGTCTGTGGTTGATTATTTTATCGTCTGTATTGACCACTTTGCGTCTGTGTTTTATCGTCTGTGGTTGACCTTCTTCGTCTGTGTTGACCACTTATCTTCTGTCTTTCTTCACTTCGTCTGTCTTTCATTTGTGCTTCGTCTGTTCTCTGCTTTGTCTGCTTTTTGGAATCGTCTTTTCTCTGCTTCGTCTATCTTTTGGCGTGCGTTTTTCTTTTGACATTTTGTCTGTGTTTGAATTTTATCGTTCGTGTGTGACCTCTTATCGTTTGCTTTTTGCTTCCGTCTGTGTTTTGAATTTCGTCTGCCTTTAGACACTTCATCTTTCTTTTGGCGTATCGTCTGTCTTTTACTTCTGTCTGTGTTTCACTTCGTCTGCCTTTGATTTTTCGTCTGTCTTTAGCCATCATCTGTATTTTGAATATTCGTCTACTTTCTACTTATAAGACCAAATTATACCAATTACAGTCTCTGATTTAACGTGAATAGTAGACTCAAAAGTAAGAGTTTGGAGAGCAATCTGAAATGGCTTATTAGGTTATAAAATTGGATTCAAATGGGTTGTTAAGTTATAAACCTACGAACAATGTTAGTTAAGTGAGTTTCGATATTTGATTGTGTTTATGATAACCTTGATGAAAGGATACCCGGGATTGCCATGAACATGCAGATTACATAATTTATTCCATATATGTGCATTAATGATCACGCATAATTATGCAGATTGTGATATATGTGTATGTTAATTGTGATAGAAGAACAGTTGGAACGTCAACTTCCAGACGTTGCCGGCACTTCCAGGCGTTAGCTTCGGGAGCAACTTATGAGTAACCTAGATGATTTCTCTCAATTATTGTTTGCTTTAAGCTATGCTGTGAATGATAAATGAATGTGAAATGAATGTGTTTGATTATGGATTCCGAACAAAAGGTCCAATGAAAATGAATGGGGATTGAGATATTGAAGTGCTACTTATATGTGAATGTGAAGACTTATGTGTTGTAAAATGAGATTGATTGGGTTACATGCATTCCATGCATGAATGCATAATCAGATAATGGAAGTTGTGACTAGAGTAGCCAATGATATGAGCTTAAAGCTCAACGAGTGAAAATGAGCCTCGAGCTCATAAATGTTTCAGAGCCTTAGGCTCAACGTATAATGAGCCCTGTATCCTCATCGGATAAGGGACAACTATTAATGAGCCCGGTATCCAAAATGGATACGGGATAGTTCAGGCACTCAGTCACAACAACGTAACAATTGGAAAAGGTTCTCACGATCATTTCATATGCATTTGGTTATGTATGGTTGATTGATTGAAATGCATAAATTACCTATGCTTAAATGAAAATGTGAAATGTGATCAAATATGCACCTATGTGATTTTATGTTATGTGAAATGATGTGTTGCATGAATTGAGTGAACTATCGATGATGGTTACCTCATTGAGTTCGCAAAACTCACCAAAATTGCAACGTTGTCTTTTCAGGAATGAGAGACGACTCTAGCTACTGAGAGGTTCTACCAGTTGTGTAGATTGTGTTTTGTCAAGAGAAGTCATAGCTCAAAGGTCGATCAGCTAGGATTTTTGGATAGATTAGTTAGATTGTACATAATTTCCTCATTCATGTAGTACTATTGTATTAGGTTTTGATATTGTACATATGGAAATTGTTGAAAGTCACAATGTAGACAATCGAGTTTTTATGAAATAAAATGAGGAAAAAGTTGAGTTTCAAAATATTGTGATTTCCATATGATGTTTTATAATGAAAAATGATATGATGCCATGTAAAGTTAATGTAGTGATCGATTGTAGCTCACCCTTATCGTATGATATATACCGAAATGACCTCCGGGCATCCTGGTGTGTATCCTGCGGTAAGGGGGTGCTATAATTAGTATCCAAGATATCCTTTAGTACCTTCAGTTTAACGATATTTGCACCATTGCTATGATGAGATTGATCATTGACATTTGATAGATCATTCATATGATAATCTCATAGCGGGTCTTCCGATGTACTTACTACTCTTATTAAGCATCTACATATGAACTCTAAATATCTCATGCTTACAGTTTGTGAGATCATTGCTTGATCAAATTTAAGGAGTATAACATGTGCTAGTCTATCTCGATTAATAATGTCCGGTCTTATTAATCCTATGACTAGGGGGATTTTCTAGATACTAACATAATTGCACATGATAGCCCTTTCTCTTCACAATTTCTTCTATTAATCTTGTTACACAGTTTAATGACTATTTCTTTTCTTTATTTAGGAAAAGTGTGAGAAAGTCAAGATTAACAGAGGAAAAATGAAAAGTCCTCATAACTAAGGCTCCAAATCATTTGTTGTCTTGCGAAATCAATAAGTAAGTTCTTCGTTTACAAGTTATAATTATATCAGTAAACATAATATTATTTATTGTGTTTTGTATTTTTTTGCCATAAAATAGAGTTAGAAGAAACTACATAGAGAAGAGTGTGATTAAGATCATACTCTACAAACTGACACACCACAAGGAAGGTAAAGGCTAGATGTTTGAAGAAACGCACAATAATTATGTAAGAATTTTCTTAAAATTTTAAGTTTATTAATAACTAATACTATTTGAATTGAATATTGATTTTTTTTTCAAATTTTAGACTAAGATGTAAGAGTTGCTGTAAACATCAATGTCTGACGAAAATGATCTAAACGTAGATGACATTTGCAATAAGATGCTTGATACACGATCCAAATACATCAAAGGGGTTTGGCCCTAAGCCAACTACTTCATCCATAAGCTATCACGAGGGATAGGATGATCTTGAAAGCTTCGTAGAAATCAACTTTCAGATCACAACTCTTAATTCCATTCCTCATACGATAATTTTTGAATAGTTCTTGCATTATAAGAATATTATCTTTCATATTCCTATAATGGATTAAAGCACTTTTACATGGGATAATTAATTATATCGGAATTGGTTTAAGCCTGGATGCCATCCTCTTTAAAATAATTTTATAAATCAATACAATAAAAAGTTGATCTAGTTATGTAAGCTTGATGATTTGACACCTTTAAGATGAGACTTATGAAGCTTTTATTGAAATCCTTAGGCAATTTTCTATTGGAAAAGAATTTAAGAAAAATATTTTTGATTGTAATACATAATAAGATCTAGCATTTCTAAAAGAACCAAGCATTCACACCATCAAGTCTAGGTGCCTAAGTTAGATTTATATTGAATAAAGTTCCTATGACATCTGAACTTATGAAATGTTTGATTAGAGATAGATCATGATTGATGAACTGGGGAATGTAATCCTTTAATTCATATGAACAATTTTTAGCTTACTATTGGTTATAAAAGAATCTTTGAAGAGGTTATAAGCAATAGTTTTCAAGGTTGTTTAATTTGTGTACATTCTCTTTTTGCATCCCTCAAAGAGTTGATGTAGTTTATGTTTCTGCTTGATGAAACTTTATTATGGAAAAAAGTAACGTGTTCAAGTCTCCCTCTTTGAACCATTGCATTCTTAACTTTTTTTTGAGTAAAAAACTATGAATGGAAAGGGCTTCAATGTAATTAAAAAGAGTATATTTCTTAAGGATCCTTAAAGCTTCATCCTTTGTATGGCCTTGAGTTCCTCTTAAATTCTTATATGCTTCCTCTTTACTTTGGAGTATGTTTTTATAGTTGGCTGCTAAGGATTTAAGTTCCTTTTTGATATTCTTTAGCTTTTGGGAACACTTGAAGGATTCATAACCTAAATGTTAATCTCCTAGGCCTTTTTGAACAACCTTATTAAAACTTGGGACCCTAGCTAACTAATTGTTGAATTGAAACAGTGTTCTTTTGCTAATTATTTACATAGAGGGATACACTTTAATAAGTGTATGGTTAGAGCAAGCGGATTGTTAAAGTGGGCTTTAATGTCAACAAATGTAATTAACTTGCTTTTTTTTATATGGAAATAACTAGCTTATGTTTATGAAGGCTTTGTGTAGTTTTTTTCATAATGAACTTGAAACTATGTTATTTATTGCTCTAGTTGAATTGATGACCATCTAATTAAAGTGTATGACTCTTAAAACTTATTGGTTCATTTCATAAAATCTTCAATATTTAGTTTCAATAGGCTTTTATGCCTTTAACTTCAGATGAGTATAATGTTTAATTAAAATCTACGAGTACTAAGGGGTTAAACAATCTATTTGCAAATTCACACGATCTTTCTACAAAGATTTCCTCTAGAATGCTAAGTTAGTAACATACATGAAAGTAACTTTGATCTTGATATTAATCTTACCAAGTTTATTTGATAATTTTGTAGCTAGTCAATGTAATAGTTATTATATTGATGGTTTTGCCTAGGATCATATTTAGGTAGTATTTTGCCATTATAGTGAGCTGAGTGGTTGTTGACCATATTCCACTCCTTATCCAAAAAAATACAAACTTTTACATAGAATATTTGATTTTATTTTAGTCTCCAGGAGATCAATCAAAATAGGATTCTTATAAAGTATATAATTTTTGAAAACGTGCTGCTTTTTAGGAAAATTTAATCCCCTCAATGTCCTATGCTATTAGAGGTCATTGATTCATCTATATTTTGTGTGCTGATAACTTCTATTTGGATACTAATGTTGATGTTTGGTTTTGGGGTGATTAAAGTGACAAAAAATTGTTAATTATCATAGGCAAAGGAAGGAATTTGTTCAAGGTCATCAACTTTTCTTGAAATATCTTCATATTGGTAAGAATTTTAATGATGTTAGAATTTATTAGAGATCTCTATCAACTCCTCTTTCAATTGATCTTGTTAAGGTTTTGGAACTTGTACTCTCTTATCAAGGTCGAGGCTTGCCTATATCATTACTTCTTATGAATCTTGTTTAGTGTTCATAATTTCACTGTATTTTCAGTTTCAAACCTCCTCTTAGATGGTTTAGAGAGATTGTTAGCGAATTTATACAACCAATTAAGTTGACCTCACACAGTAGCTTAAGCTATTGTGGTAAAATGGTCACTTAACATGATATCAGAGTCTTTGTGACCAAGTGGTCGTGAGTTCAAATCCTATCATCCACCTAACTAATTCAGCATAAGGTAGAGTGAGACTGTTCAAGTTTCAAGCCCAAAGGGCTTTCACTTGAGAGGATATGTTAGCGAATATATAAAACCAATTAAATTGGCCTCACACAATAGCTTAAGCTATTGTGGTAAAATGGTCGCTTAATGGAGATGGTTTGGCGAGTTTCCATTGATAGCTTATGTTATCTCAATTTCTTCAAGATCACCTAGATCATTCAACTTTATAATCTTTATTATATCTAGTGATTCCCTTCCATTTTCACTTCTACATATATATATTCACAAATTCCAATCTTTTCATTTCAAGGATTATCATCTAGGCATCTAGGTTTGTTAGCGCATTTGCAATCTAGCTTAATAGTAGTTTGGACAAGAATTCTAGCGATAAATTGTGAAAGTTAGCTCCTAGGACAATTTTAGTAACTTGCCTATTTAACATCATACCAGACTTCTATTTTTTCAGTAAAATTGGCTTCTCTTTATATTTTAAATGCCAGCTTCAAAGACCTTTACCATATTTGCTTATTGTTGAATTAAGTGTTTTCCAACCCAAGTTTTCTCCGGTTTGTTAGGGTCTAAGATTGCATAGCTGAGAAAACAAGTCCCTTATTTACGAAGTAGCCAATTAAGGAGGTGTTCCACTTAAAAGTTCCTGCGCTGAGAACCTCTGGAAGAGGAGCAACTTTGAATTTTTGGAGATATATATTAGTTGCTTAAAAGGAAAAGAATCTTTTACTACTTTACTCCAGGTGAGCTTAGTCTTAAATTAAGAAAGAGGAGGACAAGAACCTAAATTAATAATAATGAAGTTTGGAGGAGTTAAGATAGGTATGGGATGACAATTTGTGGAATTCGGAGAATCCAAGTTTCTGCTTGAGGGAGGAGAGGAACGAAAAGAGCAGGAAAAAGGGAGAATAGATTGGAAAGGAACAAAGATCGAGAGCACTAAAAAGTGGGTAACATCTACTGAGAAAAAGAAGAAAAATCTCCAAAGGGATCAGAAGGTCTATTCCCAGAGAGGGAATGAACTGGACAAGAATTTAAGCGGAAATAATCCTGTCTAAATTACTTATTTATAAAAAATAATTTTTTAAAAAGAAAAGAATAAAAAGAATTTGTAGGATCCTACTTTCTGCTTGGGAAACAGATGCTGTGTCCACTGAACTACAGCCGCTCTTGTTTCCATCAATTATTTTGGCTATTTCATACGATTGAGTCTTCAGATACTCCCGTATATAAGCATCGATTAATTATATACCAGTGAAATAAAACCTTATTTAGTTCACCCCTTTGTGCTTGATCGAATAACCTTTGGTTTGATATTGATTCTGTTAATTAATTAATAAACAGATGCTATAACTTACCATCAAAGTGAGGTCAGCTCAATTTCTAGAACAGCGAGGATAAATTAAAGTATACGTTTTAGCTAAAATGTTCGGATTTTGTCGGTTTGCACATGGTGGGCATCAAGCAAGACATAGTGGGACCCTTATAAAAATCACACATTGATTGTTCAACAACATTATTGTACTCATTGCTTTACAATCAAATGGTCCATTGTCATCATCAAAACTCAGTAGACGATGCATGTTTGTTTCTGACTGTGTCTATCTTGCTTTCATTTAATAATGTTCATGTACATCATTGTCTTTTCTGTCCTTACTAGACATGCAGCGTGCACCAATACTACGTGCTACGTCACATGCTTTGTAATCTTGCTCTTGTTCTTATTTTTTATTTTGTATCTCGGATGATTCAAAGTTCCAGACCAAATTGTTTTAGTGGCGTGTGGTGTCGTTTCCCTTTTTCTTTTTTTAAATTAGTTCTATACATGCCCAAATAGAACTTAATTAGGTCAGTTTCAGGTGTATAATTCCACTTTCCCTTAACAATATCGACTCTCACTGCTTCCTTCTAGTGGATTCTAGTACAAGCCTGATGTATGTTAGACATAAATTATCTTTTGCTTTAATTTCATAATATATTTTTTATATTTTGAATGAATTGTGAAGGATTTGACGCTTAATTTGAGAGGTATTGCTATTTCAGATTTTATTTCTATGAAAAGAGGTAAATTTAGAGAAGAAAACGAATAATTTTTAAAGAATTCGAAAACCCTAAAACACAACACCTATATGCTACCATTATGAGAGTTGTGTTCAAAAGTAGTTACTTTTGTTTCTCCTATATACAATCCTACAAAACCATGTTATCTTTTATATGAAGAACATGACAATTTACACGAGCCTCTATAGGTCTCGTATTAACATTTTAAGAGAATTAGCAATTGAACACGATATGCCACACAGACCCGTGTTTAGGGCCTTATAGCTTATTAAAGAGTTTGAATTATGGATTTAAAGAAAAAAATGCTGAAAAGAAAGAGTTCCTAGGTTAAGAAATATCAAAAAGTCATTTTAAAGTTGTTCTATGTTAATTTTGATCAAGATTACATCATTCTTAGCTGATAGAACAAGATTTCAACAAGAATTCTTTGAAGATTCAAGATTAAAGAGCAATCATTTTTTAATAATGTTTTCTTTCCTATTTTTATGTTGACATTCTTTGTTTGATTATGAACTAAATAGGGCTATAAATTTAGGTATGATAAACTGAGGATGTGATATAATTTGATTTATGCTTAATTTTAATAAATTCTAGTTTTCTTCTAATTTATTCATGTTTTCATATTAATTAAATAAAAAGAGTGAAAGTGAAAGATTTAACACTTGATTCATGCATCGAGAATCATGAGATGAGATGTATGTTTAGAGCATAATGTGGATAACAAGGGTTAAGTGTGAGCTATTTGAAAGAAAGTCGCAAAATCTTCCTAAGCGAGGGTAAAACTTATAAAATGCGTTCATAGAGTGAGTTAATGCTTTATTACGTTGTCTATATTGGAAAGAAATTTTGGTTGATTAACCTATAAATAAGGATTATATGTCTCGAGAGAGAATATAACATAAGCTAGGAGCTCTTACTAGTTTAAGAAACTAGACATATTCATTAAAATGAAGGAGAAGTTGAATATCATAAGATCCTCAGGGAAGCTTGTCCCAAATTTAGTTATTTCATAAATTGGTTTATACTTTATCGTAATTTTATTTTAGTAATTAGATTTATTATTAATTTAATTTTCTTTTTCAATTATACATAATCATTGATTTAACTTTTTAAGTTTGTGAATAGTGCTAGTTAATTAATAATCCTTGTGGGATTAAACTATTCTCGCTTATGCTAGTGACAACTATACCATACATTTATGGTTAAACAATAATCAAGTTTTTAGTATCGTTGTCAGAGACTAGTTGTTAATATTGATAGATTTACAAACAAATAGACTAGGCCTTTTATTAATTTTTTATTGTATTTATTTGTTCATTTATTTTTAAAATCTCCTTCCTAACCTTGTGATTTTGGCTGACTTTTAGAATTTAGGTACCTATTGTTAAAACTAACAAACATGATGCAAGCATGGAGAGGATAATATTCTCTAAGGGGTTATGATATTTTATCCCTCAATGCAACAACAGAAGCTTGACATAAGACGTATGGTAACATTCATTTGAATGTTGAATTAGTATCAGTGCTATGACATTTATGGTGGTGGGCATCTTAATCATAAATATCAAACACCAAACTTCATATGGAAACAACCAATTTACATAGGAAGCTGGCTTGAGGACACTTTCTATAAAGATACTTATAATGTAGGGTGGAGCAAATATCATGACTGTATATGGAGTGATTAACCTTCACTCCAAATTTTGCAATAATAATAACAAGAGGAGGATTGACATCTTAAGGAGCTTCTTATTAATGACATTTATATAACCAAGGTAGGCACCTAAGAAACTAAAAGGCCTGTGACCACTTTCCATAATACATCACTTCTGAATGAATAACTCATTAAGCTTGTTTCCAAAGAGAAGTTAGGTATTTTATCTAGATATATCGATACAAATCTAAAGAAGCAAGTGAATGAAACAATCTTGATGAGAAAAGAGGAGCCAAGGCTAAAGAGAGGAAGTAGTTGTTCAATAAGAGACAAACAGAAGAAGAAAAGAAGAAGGATGGTAAAAAGGAGGAGTAAAATAAGAGCTCATCTAGGAATTGTTGATAATAAGTATGGGGGGCTCCCAATTCTTACAAAACAAATTATAATGGCTAACTAATTCTTTCAACTATTGTACTATCAAATTGGCATTCAATTCAATTTGGTTAATCTGAATAATACTTCCTCTATATACTTCTCTAATTGTTGTAGTACTACATACTTGAGTACTCACCTCTAAGCCAAACTCCAACAGCTTTCTCTCACAATGCAATTGAGATGCTAGATGTGGGATAATAAAGGAATGTGTAGATCATTGATCTAACAATATAAATGCCTCAAGATCGAAGACATGTAATATACCTACAACAACATCTGGGGAACTCTGTGCCTCATGTCTAGTAATGAAAAAAATCCTGGCTTGAGACTGTGGTTGGTTACTCCATACCTCAATCTTAGGTCCACTAGGACCTGCTAAGACTGCTTTACCCTACCTTTGCCTCTCTGTCTTGCTCCATTGGCTCTGCTATGCTGGATAATCATCTTCGTCACTAGTCCTCCTCTCTCTCTAGACTGTGCTCTTAAAGTTATTGGATAGTCTCCAATATGATGATCTAGGGAGCCACAATGATGACAAGTTCCCGATGCCTTCCTATGTACTCCACCATGTCTTTTCCCACAATGTTCATAACTGGAAATCTGTTGTGTTTGTCCACCATAAAGTCTACCCTCCAAATGCCTGGCTTCTACCACCACTAGAATGAGCAGAACTGCCTCTAGGTCTAAACTTTGATTGCCTTGATCTAAACTGTGATCATGATGGTTTTTTCTGCTGTTTACTAAATTTTCTGCCAAATTCAACTTGAAACTCACCATTCCTCTTAGACTTGAACTCTTGTCTATACTCTCCTTGTTCTTCCTTTAGTAACTACTCAATCCGAATTGAAGCTGCTTGTAGCTCGATAAAACTATTCAGATTTGTAATAGTCAATCTTGTCCTGATCTCCAAATCCAAGCCATCCTCAAACCACCTACATTTATCTTCTTCATTCAGGATCAGAGTAGTAGCATACCCCAACAGTTCATTGAATCGTACTTTATACTCAGCTATTGTGAAATTTCCCTATTTTAGATCAAGAAATTCCTTCATCTTCCTGTCCAAATAAATCTTTGACGTGTAACTATCTTTAAAGACCTTTAGGAAATCCTCCTATGTTAGGCTGCAAGGTTTGTTGGAACTATTTGAAACTGTATTTCACAACTAATAGGCTAGACCTTGAAATAATGAGATTGCATAGTCGAACCTCTCATCAGGTTCACAGTCCATCTGATCAAACACTCTCTCAGTCCTTTCCAGTCAACCCTATGCCTCGATAGGATCTTTGCTTCCAAAGAAGTCTACTACTCCCTACTTCCTAAGTTCATTATATCTCCTTTCTCTCCTCTCAAACGAGGGTATATGAGACTCTCTATTAACCCCTAATGACTCAAGGTCAACTTATTTTGTAACATAGTCTCTTATAGTAGATGACCTATAACAAACAATGACAGTGATCACTATATAGATCTCTTAATATATGCCATGCTGAAATGCTCACATATGTCAATAGGGATGCCAAACCTGTCGCTCTAGTGCCAAATTTGTAACATACCACTTTAATAGAGCATATTCCTAAACATACCAGAGGATATTTGAGAAAATACTTTACAAAAATGATATATTAGGAAAATAAAAAATTACTCTTAGACATTAAACATATCATAAGCATTCAAAACATTCATTTAAGAGAGTTTATTCTAAAATTTCCATATATGTTGACATTTCACTTGTGAAAAATATAGTTAAGGGAAAGCTTAGCTTTCCTTGTTCAAATATTTTAATAAGGACGTATCCTGAAACCAGTTAATGGTCCACACATCATTTCTTCTCATTTCTTTCATATGCATAAAAGGTCACATATATCATTATAATTCAGAATCCAACATATACATTACACATTAGATTAGAGTTTAATCTTAGTACAAAAATGTGTATCATGATATGGGATGCTAATGCAAAAGACTCTAACTAGGCTCCGTAGATTCGGCTAGTCCGACCTTTGAGCCATTTTTGTTCCAAAATGTAAGTATTAAATTTCTATTATATCGTTTTGGTAGCTAGAACTCCCCCGAACTTGAAAAACAACATTGCAATTTTGATAAGTTTGTGAACTTTGTGAGTGAACCCTCATTGATGCACTCACACAAGTAATATCACAAAGACAAGTTATATCACAATTTATTACATTTCAACAAATATATCATATAAGCCAGTGTTGCATATCACATCACATTCTCCATTGATTGCATGTGTATTTCACTATTTTAAATCAGTTCAATTCAATCTTATTATGTATATAGGGATGCAAATGTAAATGCATATATGTTTTCATTCTCATTTTGTTTTGTTATGATCAAGTGCCTATCAATGTAATCCACTATCCTTACCCCTTATGGGTACTGAGTCCATGGTTGGCTCGTACCCTTTGTGGATACCGAGTCCATGCCATCAAAGTCTGAGGCTTTTTATCATAATTCTAAGCTTAAGGCTCTTTCCTGCACATCGGTCACTCTGATCACAACTCCTTTATCTAATAATGCATTTCAATATGGCGAGATGCATCATTTTATATGCTATGCCTTCATTACTTTTCATTTTTGTATGCTCATGCCATATAACTAACTCCTAGGACCTAAGCTAGACATTTATCAATCAATTGTACACGTATTTCGTATTAAACATACAATTCATACAAAAGCATATGTATGTGAGTTTACATCTAAGTTGACTCACTGTATACTCCAGAAATGCTATTGCCTCGATGTTCTGCAATATCTGGATGTTGATGATCACCTTACGCATTTATTGTCATGTAATGCATACATACATAGGTCAAAAATCACTTATTTGTTTATTCATGTAATTACACGCACATGCACACGCACACGCACACGCGCTCGTGCACACACACATATCATATTTCAATGCATGCTCAATTAACTTTTTGGGTATGTATTCTTATGCATAGATCTTGACTATTCAATTCCACATTTTATCCATTATGAGTTTGAATTATCAAATTAGCACCAACTTGTTATCATAAACCCGTAAAAATCACTTATACATGTTACTATATCTAATGTAAATCAACCTCTCCACTATACAAAATAATCTGTGCTTATATATCCTAAGACCATTCAAACATTATAGCTTATATAGTACCATTTTACAATTAGGATTATACTTTTAAGTAAGCTTGATTTACTCCAAATTCATCAACTATACATTAAACTTCTCCTTGTACATTTTCATGATCAAATAGCCTTTTATATCACACACAATTGTTACTTTAAATCTGAAAATTTCAGCAAGCTAAATATCTTAATTCGCCAAACTTTTTCCAGCTATATCTATTTATACATTTACCTAATTCTCATTCATAACTACCACATGTTCTTCAATTCTCATTCATCCATACTTTATACGCATTACACATGTCCTTAAGATCATATTTTCATTAAAAGAACACATTTATTCCTTTAACACATCATAATTTCCAGCTTTGAATACAACCACATCAAAACAATCCATTCTTTGGTTTATGTTATCAATTAAATACATATCCTTATCATGCTCTTGACCAATTAATCAGTAAACAATATAGGCTCATTCTTAGCCTTAATTAAGTCCAACTACACCAATATAGATTGAATTTTCTCAGCTGGTTCGACATGTACACAAGGCTGAAATTCAAGTTCCAGAATTTGTCATCAACATCACTAATGTGGTAACTTTACTTCCTTTAATACTTCACGAATTTTACAAGCTTAGAGACATCAGTAGCAGTTGAACTTTTTCATATTTCATTTCCTTTAAAATTACTTCATTTCAAGTTAATTTAACTTCCATATTGGTTACACTTAGGCTCACAAAATTCTGCTCACTTTTTTCTTTACCATTCACTTTTTACAATCACACCTACAGCCCTAAATTTTCCAGATTTGAAAACACCTATCTTTAGACTGAATTACTCATCAATTATACTTTAAATCCAACTTAAATCATCCATAGAACAGTCCATAAGCTATTGTTTTCGTACATCCAAAAATAGGACAAAAAAGTAACTAATTCATTCTTCATTAATTTTTTCCAACACATCGTTAACACCAACAACCCATTCAATCCATCCCTAATTAACCATAATAAAATTCTTCTAACATGTACCACAATGGGTTCGTGTTTCACTTACTTGATTAGCTTGAATGGCACCTCAAATGTCAAGCTTGCTTAGCCTCACTTGCATGCAAGAGCATTTCAAGAACATTGAACGGGTATGATGGGTTCATCCATGACTAGAAGAAAAACACAACAATATATGTAACAACTTTATACCTCTATAGATATCTTTATGATGGATTTTGCATGGGTTTTAGGGTGGTGATGTACAAAAATAAGGTAGAAATTCAAAGGTGTGAGTTACGTGTAGTTCTTGGCAATCAAAGGGAGGAGATGGAGAGTATACAACCAAAAAAAGAAAAAAGAAAATGACCATGGAATGTATAAGTCATACGGTGTAGGATGAGTGTTCCTTTGTCATATGATGTAGGATGAGTGTTTCCTTTTTGTTAAAGGACACTTATCATGTATTAAAGTAAGATACTTGTCCACTCTTTAGATGGTACACATATCCTTTACGATTGCCATATGTCACTTAATTCTCTAAGTTATATGTCAATCATTTCATAGCTTAGTCATCCTAAATCTTCTCGTCATCTTCACTTTGCAACTTTGGTACCCCGGAAGATGTCAATTAAGTGCACATAAAACCTTTGCCACTTCGTTTTCATATTTCTAAATCATGATTCGTGTTTGTATGCTAATTTTATGCATGTAAATGTAATCATAAAATCATATCCTAAATGCACCAAATTAATTCTATAATGATGTAACCCGTGCTACTCTATATATTATCATATCCTAAATGCAACAAACTAATTCTATAATGATGTAACTCGTGTTAATCTATATATTATGTGTGAATGAAAGCTTCTAACACTCTAGCCCTCAGTAGTTTTGGAGACCGACTATTATAGATATTGCTTGATTTATTTTTTAGTTTAATGAAATTTTGTTTTTCTTATGATTTGTCCATAGTTTTATATTAATTTAATCATAGTAGTGAAAGTTGAAGATTCAAATTTGATTCATGCAATGAAATTTGAGGGACGAGATGCATGTTTAGATCATAACGTAGATAAAGAGGGTTAAGCATGAGCTATTGAGATAAAGTCTCAAAATTTTTCTAGATTATGTTAACACCTATCAAAAGAATTCTTAGAGTGAGTTAAAACATTCTTAGGTCGTCTAAATTTGAAAAGGATTTTAGTTAATTAACATATGAATATGGGTTGTATATTTGGAGAGAGAATATAATATAAGTTAGGAACTCTTACTGGTTAGGATATGACCTATCAAGAGAGTTCATAAAATGTGTTAAAGCATTTTTAGTTTGTTTAAATTTCAAAGAGATTTCTGTTAATTAACTTATGAATAGGAGCTGTATATCTCGAGGGAGAACATAAGCTAAGTTAGGAACCTTTATTAGTTAAAAAAATTAGAGATGTTCTTTAAAACCAAGGAAAAGTTAAATATAGTAAAGGCCAAGAAAAAACTTGACCTAAATTTAGTCATTTTATAGGTTGATTTATTATTTATCATAGTTTTGTTTTAGTATTTAGATTTATTATTTATTTTATTTTCTTATCTAATCATCAACAATTATTGGTCTAGGTAGTTAAGTTTGTGAATGTGCGTAATTAATTAATAATACTCTTATGATCAACTCATACTTGCCTTTTCTAGTTATAACTAGACAGTGCACTTGCAGTTAAAATAACAATAAAAAAATCTAATTACAAAGCGTTATGGACTCCTTAAAACTTACAAAATATTTACAAATATGTATGATTGTTGCTCTCTTTATCTACGGTTGATTCTCCAATTTGCCATGTTGTCTAGAAAAGTCAATTTACAGCATGCAAAGAAAAGCGACGGGAACTTTTTTTGTCGTTTGTATGAATCCTACACTAATTTATTGATGGCGTTCGGCTTCAATTGCTTTCTGGGATCAATTAACACAGAGAGCTACGTACAGTGATGTTAACGGTCCACAATAACAAGTTTTTCGGCCACATTTTGTCGTTTCAAAGAGGGGTAGTGGCGGCCTTTATGTTGAGCATGCAAGTTGCAATAAGAAAAGGCTATAAGCTGCCAAATGCTCTTGCTTCTAGTTCAGTAATTTGTTATTGCTTTTAAAAGAGGTTTTTAGGTTCTGACAAAACTAATAGCTAATTTTAGAGGTCCTTAATTTGGAGGACTTTCGGTAGTTTACATCTATTGGCTGCAAGTTGCTGGCAGGTAGTAAAAAGGCCATTGTAAATTAGTTCCTCTTGGAGCCACCAGAGGAAGCCACCTAGAGCCTTCCCCTTGCTGCAAAGACAACAGACCTGGCCCCCGTAGACACTCTGTGCCTCCAGATGAGACATAGAATCACCGATGGTAAATTTTAGCAGAAAATCATGAATGGGGGAAAAAGTACCACTAATTCTATGATGTCTTCAACTTTCTTCATTGCAATGTATTGTCTTTACTAATTTCAACTTTACAAAGTAAAAATATGATCTTTATGACAAAATCAAAATTGACATTAATAACTTTAAGATTTTGAATAAACAATTATTACAAGTTATTAGAGAGTCATGTTGTGTACTTGATACAGAAGATGCTTTTGTCATAAAGAGATCAAGAAATTTCACCACTCTCTTGGTTAAAATTAGTTTCTCTCTTGACTCTTTATGATTACAAAAACTTGAAAAACTACTTATAATCCTAATTAGTAAAAAGATGACCAATTTATATATCTACAACTTTTAATCCGGTATGTCCATCAAGTGACCAAAATAAACGGTTATGATTTATTCTACTATTAAATAAGAATTATGGATTAAATAGGATTCTTTAATTATATTAATATCATTATTAATACATTTAGAATATGGCCACTAATTTGGCCACATTCTTACATTCTCAACCTTGACCCAATACTTCAAACTTTATTTTAATAGTGTAAACATTAAGTGAGCATAAATAAATCTCTTAGTATCTTCATAATTTACCTTAACATAATAAACCATATAATGCAGGTCATGACAGTCATATACTTTGAAATTGCATGCTTCCTTCTATATACTACAACATTAGTAATTTATCAAGTCAAGTAACATAAGTAATAAATAAATATCATAAAGGTCCACTTTAACATACCAATTCTATAGAGCATATGCTCGAACATATTAGAGGATATTCAATAATATACCCTACGAGAATGACATGTTCAAGCAATCACATTAGCTTATTTAAGGCATCACATAGATGACAAGCATTCAAAAAGATTAATTCTTCTAGTTTCATTACAACTCATAATCCACATATATACATTACATAACATTTGAGAGTTTAATACTCCATACAAAATGTTTAACATGAAATGGGATGCTAAATTTAAACATTCTAACTAGACTCCTCAGATTTAGCTGATCAAACCTTTGAGCCATTATTGGCCCCAAAAAGCAGGTACTAGACTTCTACTATAACACCTTAGTAGTTAGAACTCCTCTAAACCTGAAAAATAAGGTTGTAATTTTGATGAGTTTGCGAACTAAATGAGTGAACCATCTTAATGTGTTCACTAAAGTCAAAACAACAAGATAAATTATAACTTAATTCAAGAAGTATATCACATCATCTACTATTGAATAATACATCACATTTTATCATATTTCAATAAGCACAACTTGTACCCAAACGTTGAATACCACTATTTCAAAACAATTCAAAAATTCATCTCAATCATTCATATGATATATGTAAAGTTGTATATGCAAATGCACATGTGACTCCATTCTTATTTTGCTTTATTGTAACCGAGCACCTTTCAACCCAATTTACTGTCTCGTATCCGTTGTGGATACCTATAACACCCATATACCCCCTAGAAGGATATGTAAATGACACATACAACAGAATCAACATAATCCAAAACATACTAAAGCAATTCAGAAACTCAAGGAACAAACAATTCATTCATTATTGATTGGATCATATTCAAAACATAACAAATACATGGTACTTATTATATACAAGTCTTACACCAAATCCAAATTGTATTAATGTTGTTACAAACCATTTACATCAAAATATACAATTTCTCATTACATTTAATACAACTTAAAACAAATTAAACATTTCCAGAACAAAACACAATCTTCTTGGCCAATGCGGTTGTTATTGCCCCAGTCTTCAAGCCCTCCTATTTGAACCTAGACGGGGCAAAATCATCGTGCTAAGCATAAAGATTAGTGGGGAATAAACTAAATAGGATATAAGCTGATAACTGTTTCTAACAGTCATCCAAACATTCATATATTCAAAAATCACATCAAATTATAAGTAGTGTTTACTTATCCATTTTCAAATCGAACCAAAATATCATGAATTGGATAACTAACTATAGCATATCAGAACAGGTTACACATTTGCTTCAGTGTGAAGCTCACCAATTTAAAAATATATTATTATAGTATCAGAACAAAACTTGCTTATAACAAAGCAGAATTTGCTGATTTCATAATAAAATTTGTTGATTTCAGAACAGAGCTCAGATGTTTCAAGTCAAAGCTTATTTATATCAGAATTAAGCATATAACAGAATACAAAACAAGTTTGCCTGCTAATCCTTTTTACAGAAGTGGGTAACGGAACAAATATAGGAGATACCGTGATTGGTATCACAGAATAGGAGAGACTTATGTCTCAATAACTAAAGACACCGAAGTGTCAATAACAGGAGACACCAAAGTGTCACATGAGTAGTTACAGACTCTTCTAGGCATGTCTATTTACCCACGACTAGGCCTTAACAATTTTAAAACAAAACATTTTAGATTTCAGAATTTTATGCAAAATATATAATGCATATCATATGGCTTAATCCATTTCACTCATATAGTCAATTAATCAAACTTAGCATGCCTTGTGAACATAAACATTGTAATCGTGCACCAAAGAATTCATTAAGAAATTACACATTATATGTAATCACACAAGCTCCCAATTCACAAACATTCACAACTAACTCATTACTCTTGTTCTTTAAAATCACATTAACAATCATAAGTTGACTTCATTCCTTTAATACCCTGTAAGTTCTAAAAGTTAGATACTTCATTATCTAATAACACTTTCCTTCAGTTATTAGTTTAATTACAAAACCAAATCTTATACAATCTTCATGGTAAAAACCCTGCCCATAAAATTAATACTTGATTAAAGGGTTAATCATAGCCAAAGGGAAGCAAGAAGCCATTAGACAAGAAATCAGATTGACTTGGTTAATATAGCTGATTTTTAGGTGGGTTTGGATGTAGATTTATAGAAGTGTAGCAGTTGTTGTATTAATTTTGTTCTTATCCTTGTAAAGGATTGTATATAAGTGTCCTGGTTTGGTAATATATCTATTTTAATTTTAAAAAAAACTCGCCCATTATTTTTTTCTTGTATTTTTTTCAAACTTGCCCAGGTAAATTTCGGGTTTGATTTGTATGGCCATTTTGACCAAAAAACTGACTTTTTAGACAAAAAGTTCTACTAAACAAATGTTCCTTTATGTCTTAGGTTTCAAATGTAACAAAAATCATTTAATTTGGTTCAGTATTCCATGAATACTACAGATTGTGAAGGTTCGAAATTTTAACTAGTGCATGATATGCATGATCATGCATTCCCATATTTGAAAGGTTAGTGCACGATCATGCACCCGTGATGTATATTCAAACTTGTAAAACTCATATCTCTCAATCCCGATGTCTAAAAATTACAAATTTTATACCAATGGAAAGCTAAGAGAAAAATCTACAATTTTTCTTTTATAACTTTGTCTGATTCTACTTACATCAATACTGTTTATTCGATAAAAGCAGGACATAAGTTCTGTTAAGGATAGTACTACAGCCTATGCCAGAACTCAAATTCAAGCTAAATTTCAAAACTCTTAGAGATAGACTTCAAAGTATACTTCATGAAAGTTGTAGATAAATGTATCTAGTTTAATCAGGATTTGAAATCATTCCATTTTGATGTCTACAAGTTAAGATATGGCTGAAAAATCAATGGCTATTCAATTGAACTACACCTTCTAGCATGTATCAAATTTCTAACCACAATTCTTCATTAATTCAGTACACATCTTATCCACTTCAAACATCAACCAATACATGTTCATTCATGAAACCAAGTTTAGTACTCCCTTACATATTCAAACTTCAAAGAACAACTCCAAATCACTTCAAAGATCCAGCTACACCAACACTTCTTAGCAATCACCTTTTGTCTAAGATTAAGTTGTAACTTTCAGCATTAACAAATCAATAGTACAGAAAATTAGTAGAACCTTTTTACAGATTCAGTAGCTTACCAAAACTTCAAGTGATGACAATCCAAAGCCTAACAAAAATTCCAGAAATTAGAGAGAAAAGGGTAGTTTTAGTGGAGAGAATGAAAAGAAAACACAACAGAAACTTTACTTAGCCAAAATGCTAGCTGTCTTTAAATTCCTTAAGCATATGTCACTTTTCATGTAATTCCATGTATCAATGGATTAGGCTGCCACCAATCCACACATTTAATTGCCATTTTTCTTCTTATCATGCTACCATTTGTCACACAATGAATGTTGCCAAATGTCAATGCATTAGCTTTACTAAATGTCACTAAATGTTGCCAAATGTCAATGCATTAGCTTTACTAAATGTCACTAACTCATAGGCTTAATCATTCTAATTTTTCATGTACAAATTTAATTTGTATCTCGACCATTTTTCCTAGTACAAATGTGCATTTAAATGCTTCAATTCTCTAATGGCTTCAATTAATTCCAATTATTTAACTATGGTCCTTTAATACCAAAATTCATGTCACAAGCCCTTTCACTTCCAAATCATAGCACAATTTTAACTCATATCATACATTTACTTTCATAAATATGTAACATTTCATCTAGGGTATATTTTGGGGCCTTACAATACCGAGTTCATTTCTGACCCGAATCTATTGTGGATTTTAAGTCCATGTTATCTGAGCCTGAGGCTCCTTTCATCATTATGAGCTTAAAGCTCTTTTCTCACATTGGTTACTCTGGTCATAACTCCTTTAATCGATCATAAATGTCAAATGCAATGATATGAATCATCTCACACATCATTTTATTTCATTAGTGTAACTAATTATCCAGAATTCACATTCAATTTGAATCAAATAAGCATTGCATGGATAATCACATAATCAACAATTGACATTCAATTTAAAAACATTTCTATGTACAATCAAAAAATATCAATCTCCTCGGACCAACAATGTCTGGAATTATAAACATCATATAAATAACAATTCAATAATTGAAATTTAACTAAAAATAAATCAATCATAGTGAGAAACATCTAGGTTAACTCACAGTATGCTTTAGAAAAGCTATTGCCTTGATAATCCTACAATGTCTAGATGTTGATGATCTTGCGCATCTATCGTCATGTAATACACACTTAATTCACAAATCACTCAATTATTTAATCAAATGAATATACAATCATACACTTGTATATGTGTCCTGTTTCAATGCATGCTTAATTGATTTTTTGGTATATATTTTTATGAATAGATCTGGACTATTCAATTTTTGCTTATATACCATAAGACCATGCAAACATTATATTTTGTATACTACCATTTTGCAATCAGGATTTTACCTTTAAGTTAGCTTGATTTACTCCAAATTCATCAACCATACTATACACTTATCCTTGAACATTTTTATAGTAAAAAAGCCTCTTCTAACACACAAACAATTGTTACTTCTAGAATTTTACTAAGCTAAATCTATACATCCACCAAACTTTTTCCAACAATATATATTCATACATTTACCCAATTCTCATTCATAATTACCCCATGTTCTTCAATGCTCATTCATTCGTACGTATGTTAAACACATTACTCATGTCTTTAAGATCATGTTTGCATTAAAAGAACTCATTTATTCCTTTAATAAATCATAATTTCCATTATTTGAACTCAACCATATCAAAATTGTCCATTTTTTAGGTTACGTCATCAATTAACTACATAAACTTATCAAGCTCTTAACCAATTAATCAAGCAATAATCTATGCTCACTCTTCTCCTTAATCAAGTCTAAATATACCAATTTATAGTGAAAATTTTCAGCTGGTTCGACAAGTACAAAAGGCTTAAATTAAAATTCTAGAATTTGTCATCAACATCAATAATATGTGTAACTTTACTAGCTTCAATACTTCACGAATTTTACAAGCTTAGAGACATCACTAACACCTGAAAATTTTCCAAATTTCATATCCTTTAAGGTTACTTCATTTTAGGTTAATTTAACTTCCATATTGGTTGCACCAAGGTTTGCAAAATTATGTTCACTAAAAGGAAATTCAATTTACACATCAATTAATACGAAAATAACAAAGGAGAAAGACATAAAAACTTTATTCAGAGCTTGATCTGGAAATCTAGAAATCTGGACGTCTCTCTTGATCTTCCTTATTTGATCTACTTTTGCAAGATGGTGGCTAATTTTTATAGGCTTCATAAGGTTCTTAATAGTCCTAAAGGTTCTTAGGGGTGTAGCTAGGTTTTTTACCCTTTGATCGGTTTAAAAGATGCCCCTAAACCCTAAAATAAATGGAAAAAGTTGCGTCTGGGAAGCCTCTGTCACAATCGTGACTCTGTAAACTTGTTCTCTGTCATGATAGTGCATATGGAGTCCTAGTCGCGACTTTGGATAAATCTCTTCTGTCACGACCATAACATGGATATCATGATCATTACCTAGCCTATGTAGCTTCATACGCATCCAAATCTCTTGTTCTTTACCTATTTGATTTCCAACATTAACAATCATATCAAACACCTCAAAAAACATATAATTAAGAATGAAAACGTGCTATAAACCACTCAAACACTTAGAATATAGATAAACACTCACATTAACATAATTCTAAGCCTATACATGAAACAATCATCTAATAAACACCTAAAACACACTAGAACACCAATAAAAATGTAGTATAAACTACACCTATCAGATACCACTCAAGCTAAAAGGTAAATTCTACTATTTAGCAATTAGGTCGAATATGCTCTATGGGATAAAGTGTTGGGCCATCAAGTGGGTACATAGTCATTAGTCAATAGTGACAGAAGTGATGATGGCCCCTTAGATATATAATCTTACAAGAAGAGATAAGGTCAGGAATATAGTGGTAATAGACAAACTAAGGGTGACTCACATTGACGGTAAATTAAGGGAGAAAATACTTAGGTGGTTTAAATATATTAAGAGTAGACATCCTAATACTCCTGTGAGAAAATATGATAAGATTGTATTTAGGGATTGTAAGAGGAAACCTAGGAAGAACTGGAGAGAGTTGTTCATAAATGATATGGATCTATTAGAGCTTACTAAGGACTTAGTCCTTAATAGAAACTTTAACAAACTAGGGTATGGGTAAAGGTTCTTGCATAGAGAGGTCCTTCTATTTTTTATAGGTCATTTGAATCTTTTCGTTCAATTCTTATGTCTTGCATTTAGCTGGAACACTTTTGTACGTAGTTCTTCACCTTAGTCATTTAAGTTACGTACTTCTTTTTCTTCTTCTCTCTTTTAGTTACTTGATTGTTTTATTTATTTATTTATCTTCTTCCTTGTTTTATTTATTTATTTACTTATTTTATTTTATTTTGTACCTTTTTTATCTACATTCTATTATTTATTATTACTATGATCCTTTATTTTTATTTTTTAATTTCTTCATTCTTGTCTTAACTTATTATTATTATTTATGTAGTTATTTATTGGGTTTTTTGGCTTTTGTTTTCTTCAAACGGTTCTTAAAAAAAATATTCTTTTTCTTCTCTCCTTTGTCTGTAGAGTTATTAGAAATAGTCTCTCTACTAGTTAGGGATAAGGCTGCGTACTTCTTAATCTCCCCAGACTTTGCATCTCAACAAGAGTTCTACAAGGATATTGATTTTGTTTCTATTGTTGTATCTCGTTTGATTTATCTATTATGGCATACTGTATGATTTATCACTTTTGCTATATTTTTATTATGATTTCTCAAATAAAAGTTATTGATAATTTTATTCATCACTATTATATGCCAATTAGTAGATACATCAAGATTTTGCATTAAAAAGTAGTAAGTTTGTTATAAGTTTATGCCTATACAAAGAAGTATAATGATAACATATAGGTGTATTCTATGTGCTTGGAAATTGATTGAATGTCCATAAGACTGTAGTTACCACATTAGCTTTTCATGGTGGTATTTAAACCCTTTTACTTTCATGGTAGGAGACATATCTAGAAAGGCATTTGGTTATTCTGCCCAAAGGTATTATCCTTACCGGAAATTTAAGATATACACAAAGGTATTAACTAGGGGATACCATTGCTCAAGTGATCTATATACTTATAGGTGGTAGAATCATAAAAGCTGATAGTATATACTCTAATCACTTTTATATAGAGACCTTACCCTTATATATTATATATTTTGTCTATACATATTTGATAATATAATTGATAAGATGCTCACTATTACTAATTATGACTTTTACTATCTATGTTAACCTAATTTTATGTTGATTTTGAGTATGACTAACCTTTTCAATTGGCTAAAAGTCATGCTATTAACACTAATTTATATATTCTCAAAATAAATTTTGAGCTATGGAAAGAATGGAAACCAAGTGTGACCATTCTTTGTGATTAGGGTTGCCCTGTTGAAGTACATTTATATAATCCTTGTAAAAATAAACTACGTTCTTGTGTTTACTCATTTTTATTTTTAAGATATCTAGACCATTCTAAAGGTTGCATATTTTATTGTAAAAGAGGATCTAGAATTGTGGAATTGCAAACATCTAATTTTTTAGAATATGATATCTTTGATGAAGTTGGCTCTTCTTATATTTCAAATGAAGAAAGACTTAATAATACTATCATTTCATATCCTTCACCTATTTAGTTAGTGTTAGTGGATTCTAGACATAGTGTTATTCCATTATAGGATTAAGAACCAATATAGACACAAAATGTCGTTTATGTGGCATAAGATCAAGTTGAACAAGTTTAGTTAAGAAGATCCACTAAGATAAAGAAAACTACAATATCATTGGATTATATAGTCTATCTGTGTGAGAATTACCATCATATTAGACATCTTATGGAACTAATTAATTTTTTCGATTTTTTTTACTTTCTTTATGCATATTTATAGTGGGATGTAATAAGGGACAAAATATAAATCAAAATGCATAATCAGGTATTGGTATTTGTTGATTTATCTCATAATTATAAACTTATTAACTGTAAATGGGTTTATAAGACCAAAAAGGATTCCTAGGATAAAGTTGGTCATTTTAAAGTGAGGTTAGTTGCCAAAGATTTCACTTAAATAGAAGGGATAGACTTTAATATCAATTTCTCTCACGATGCATTTATAGCGATTATAATAGTAATATAATATTAGGATATGGAGATACATCATATGAATGTTAAAATTCCCTTCCTGAATGGAGACCATTATAAAAAGGTGTATATGTTAAAGGATGAAGGATTTCAAATTGATGACAAGATTAATAATATTTACAAATTAAGGAAATCATTATATAGATTGACATAAGCCTCCTATCAATGGTACCTAAAGTCTGATAAGGTAATCACCTTATTCATTATTATGGAAGATAAAGTTCAAAGATGCTTAGGAGCAAGACCATTTTTCTATTTCTATATGTAGATGATATCTTACTTGAAATAAGTAACTTGGCTATATTGTATAAGGTTAAAAATTTGGTAGTTAAGTATTTTGATATGAAGGATCTTAGTAAAGCTTCTTTCATCCTGTATTTATATTCACAATAACAAATCTTTAAACTTGGTAGTTCTTTCTTGGAGAGAGATTATCTTTGGCATGGTATCTAAAAATGAAATGGAAAGAGTGACTATAAAGAATATTCTTATTTTAATGTAATAGTGCATTCATTATTGGAAAGTCTATTAGGTATTTACCTAACCTAGGCATAGATCATTAACATGAAATTAAAGAAGTTTTGAGATATTTTCAAGGAAAAGGAAACTATGTTGATATATGTGAAGGCAAAAAAAGTTAAATATGATTAGATACACAAATTTTTTTTTTCTGTATGTCTAGATGACATAAAGTTCACATTATACTATATTTTAATGTTAGTAGATGGGACCATTTCATGAAAAAGTGTCAAGTAGACACTTGTATTTTTTTTTGTCTATGTATACAAATTTTGTAGCATAATATAAGGCTACTTCACAAGTAATTTGGTTTATAAATTTGATTTTTATATATCTATTATTCAAATTCTATTAGAGTTGCCAATATTTACCATACAATCAACTCATACTGTTAATCTTTGATATATTTAATCTTGATCGTTCATCATGTATATAAATTTTAATCATGGATAGATTTGAAAAGTTATTCAATATTTTTGTACACTAATTGATCAACATCTACAGTTATTAACCTAATCAAAACTAGCCATATGGCCCGCACTATTATACCAAAATGGTTCACTACATTGCTTAGGAGAAATATGAGTTGCTTCTTTATGTTTTGACTCTAAATAGTCACATTTTAGTTCCTACTGAAGGTATATTTGATTTATTATTTGAAAATATAGAAAATGAGAAGTTGTAGAACTTTCCTTCCTTTCAATCTTAATCAACTATGTTTTCATATAAAAGCTCCTCTTTCATTTTTTTGGGAATAGAAAATTCATTGATATTAAAAGAGTTTCTTTTTAGAATTATTATTCTTCCTTCTCTCAATATATTTACACATCCTAAACCTTGATAATAAGTTCAAGATCAATTTAGGTTGCATTGAATAAAAAGACAATTTTCAACTTTTTTATAACTAATACTACATTTAAGATTAGTATTGTCATTATTTTGTCAAAATTTTCTTAAGATATGTGTCCCAAATAATTGGTATAATAAAACATATTAATATTTTTCATGTTTTGGAATCATGTTCTCTTTTTTAGGTGGTTGGGCTTTTCTAGTTTTAGTTGATTGAGCCCAATTTGTTAGACTAACTTGTTATAACTTATAAAACATAAATGAGTAATTAGGTTTTAGGCCTAAAATGTCATTTTTTAAGGAAGAGAAAATAGTTATAGGTTCTTTTTTTTTTAGATTCATTGAATGCTTAGGCTTATATTGTTTAAAATACCTTAGTTATTCTAACAAGTTTGTTTCTAATGAGCATATAAACTTAAATGTGAATTCGTTTCTCTTTTAATAAAAGTGACCTGGATAAGTTCTCTTTCGATAATTTTACAATTAAGGCCCAAAAATGCAGAAGAGTTCCCAAAACTTGAATATTTAACCGAAAAAGAGTATATAAGGTTTTCTTTTAGGCCTAGACCTAAAATACTCATTTCTATGGTTAATCCTAATTTATAATTTATGTTATAATTTTTTAAACAAAAATAAAACTTGTTGGACACTACTTCTTTAATTAATTTGAAAAAGTAATATGGGCCTTAATTTTAAAGAACTAAAGTTTAGATGATACTTTTAAAACTAAATTAAGAAATTAGCTCGATTAAAAAAACTAAAATTTAAACTTCAATCAATCAAGAAATAAATGAAAAATATTTGTTCTTTTCTTTAAGTTTTTTATGGTTCTTCTTTCCTTGCTCCTTCTTCATTTGATCAATTTCATCTCTCCTCAGGCCAAGTTCAATGTTGAGATTCTTTCAGGACCTTATGGCGCTAGATATCGCCTTCCTTTGGGGGAATGGGGAAGGCTCTCTGATCAGGTTTCTTTGTATTTCTTCTTGAACTATATTTCCATTCTTCACCTTGCATATTAGATTCTTTCTGAAGCAATTTCTACTTTCTCTTGGTTTCCTTATGTTTATGTCCTTTTATTGTCTTCATGCTCTTATGTTGAAACACTTATGCTCTTAAAAATTCAAAGAGTCTCGGATGTTTCTGTTACACGTTTGGTTAAGATTATTCAATAGAATGTGCTCTCTGAGTTCTTGTAATATTTCAGATGCAGGAACCTCTTTGGGTGATTTGATTCCACCAAATCCTCTGAGGTTCCTTTGCTTTCACAACCCATTTATGCAAATTCCTAAGGATAGGACGTGTATCTATATATTTGGGTTTCAAGGGTTTGAGTGATTGGACAACATTTGTACCTCTGTGGTTGTGTTCACAAGATTTAGCCATAGACATTTGCTAGATATAGAACCCCATACATAGCTACTGTAAGGACATGTGAAGAAGAGATGATCTCTTGTTTCCACATATATTTGGCACATTAGACATGTTCTATCCATTTGCAAATATGACATTCTATCTATTGTATTTAGTCTATTTTGGATTGCTAGCCATGATATAAAGGATATTCTTGTGGGTAGAACCTTGCTCCAAATAATTCTATGTTATTCCACCTTCTATTTCCTAATTCTTATCAAATCTTTGGTGGTGCTATTAGTGAGTTTATAGATAGGTTGATTTTGCTTGTAGAATGTATCTAGCGAGTTTGGTTGAGGTTAGAGATGCCTCAATTGTTCAAGAAAGTTCCATTTACCCTCTGTAATCATAGGGCTAAGTTTAAGTTTGAGTGAAGAGCTTTGGGGACTAGTTAGACTGTTGTAATGATGTATGAGGGGTTCTAAGTTAGACCAATTTTCAAAGTAAACATATGCCATTTTTCCATTCCCAATTATGCAAAAGATGTCTTCCCTAATTTTGTCCCTCAACTTTAGAATTTGATAGAGAAAATGAGAGTATAAGGTAGACTTTTGAATCCTCCATAGGCTTTTTTCTTTGAGAAAATAAGAGTGGAGCCATTTCACCCGAGGTGAATTTTTATCCATGACAATCCACCATAATCTCTTCAGGATTAATGCTTGATTTGTGATCTTGTTATGGTTATATTCAACCCTTCTTTATCTTTAGGGAAGCAGATATTAGCCCACTTCACTGTAGTTGACCCTTTATCCCTATTTGGATGATTCCATAGAAAATTTTTGAAGATTCTTTCAATGGTTTTAATGAATCCTTGAGAAAGAAAGATATGAGAACTCCAATAAATATAGAGAGAATTCAATGCCGATTTGATGAGTTGCACCTTCCTCGTATAGGACAGAGACTTGTTAACCCATGAACAGATCCTTTTTTGTATTTTCTCTAAAAGTGGAATGCATTCCACATATGTAAGTCTTTAGTAGAGACTGGTAGTCCAAGATACAACAGAGGAGGATGTTTGAATTGCATTCTAGTTGATTGAGAGATGAGAGGTCCCAAGGTAATAGCCTTTTTGGATAGGAGGAAATGGCTCTTTGTTGGTTAAACTGTATACTTGAGAAATTTTTTAATTTACTAAGAGCTTCCATATAGCTTTGTATGGAGTCCATCATGGCCCTACAAAATAAAAGTATATCATCTGTAAAACAAAGATTAGTCAAACCAATCTTCTTGCATTTTGCATAGTATCACAATTTTGGATTCTTTAGCACTTGCTTGATAAGAGAGTTGAGAGTCTCCCTACAAAAAATGAAGAGGTACGGGGACAAAAGGTCTCCTTATCTTAGACTTCTTGCTGCCTTTATGTTGGGTTTGGTTGATGTCTCCGTCGGTGGAGATAGATAACAAAACACAAAAATCTTGTGCCCAGCAGTGCTTGGTTGCGGACATTGACCATTTTTGTTTTGACTTCGGATCATAAAAACACAAATTTTTTGTTCCTTCCAAAATCGTGGCACAAGATTTCTTGTGTCTGTCACAGAAACAAAACACATAAAAGTTAGACAAAAATACCCCCCATGATGTCGCATCATCAGAGTTAAACGACTTCGTTAATTTACAACCAAAAACACGTTCTTCTCTCTCGCACGTCTCTCTTCTTCTCTTTGGTTCGTCTTGGCAATCAAAGGTGAGTTCTTCGTTTAATTTTTTTATGTTCAGTTTTTCCCCTTGTCTACCTTTTATTGTTTCGCTGTTTCCTTGCTTTACTTTTCTCCTCCAGTTCCCCTCTACATCACCAATCCCCCACTTAAAGCCCCAGATTGTATCAAATGTAGGGTCTTGTAGTAGTTTTCGTGTTCTGACTTTGTTCAGGAGTTGTTAGCTTTCTAAGCTTCTTAACTGTCGTATATGCATCTTTTTCTAATTTTTGTTGGAATTTAGTCTCATTCTGGAGCACTTTGGATGAATTGTGAGGATGGTTTCTGGCTGTAGTTTAGCATAATTTTCGTCCTATTTTTAGTAGGTTCAAGTTGAATTTCTTGATTCTTCTTGTATATGCTCTTACATTGAACCAACAACCTTTGTAAAACCTCTCTCTTTAAAATTGCTTGTGCATCTGGAAGATTTGGGCCTAAAATAAGTTTTCAACTTTCTTGTCTTTCAGTTTTTCCATGATACAAATTTTACCTTTTGTTTTTTCTCTGACATTTGTCGTTTTCAGTCAAACCCCATGTAAAACCTTTCTTCTCTATTTTTTTATTTTCTGTTTTGATTTTTTGATTATTTTTGTATTTGTGTTTTTGTTTTGTCTAATTTTTATTTTGGAATATTTCTTTTATTAATTTTGATTCAATTTTTTTAGGTTGAAGGTGACATTACTCAGTTTGTGCATCTGTTGTCATTGAAGCTAAAGTACTTCAATTAATCGCTCTTTTGTTTTGTAAATTAATAATGTTGTATGGTTGATGGGTCAAAATTGTTAAAAGTACTATTTTTCGCTCTAACATACAATTGGATGCCCACTTTAGTGAGTATGTTGGTGCAGACCTGCTATTTTTTTTAAATGTTTTTGTTATTGTTATATCATTTACTTATTGTTCCTTGGAAACAATAACAATAATCAATTATTTTGTTTGCTGGTTTTTTTCTTGCTGTAACTGGTAATGAAATTTTTAGTTGCTATTTATTCCTTTATTGTTGGTTGTGATTTGTTTATGATCATTATATTTTTTTATCTTTGCAGACAGTTTTTATTTGCAAAAATGGATAACAAAGATCATGATGCTATGTTTAAGTGTCTGACTTTGTTTGAGCTTTGGAATGGGGAATTGGATTTTATGAGAATGGTCATGTTGCTATGCTTGTATGTATACACAAAAAAACTGAGTAGGAGTGAAAAATGCTATAGGTAGTAGCGCATTTACAGTACCAACTAGGCAAGCTAATATAGATAGGATTTTGAATGAGGTTGATAAGAATAGCCAGTGGTATTTAAGGTTGGACTTAAATGAATTTACATTGTTATGTGAAATGCTTCAAGTCCATGGTGGGTTGAGGAATAATGTCCATGTGCGTATTGAAGAAAAAGTTTTAATCTTCCTAAAAATATTAGCACAAAATGAATCTAATAGAGTAGTACAAGTTAGGTTTATGAGGTTAGGAGAAACAATAAGTAGGGTCTTTCATAGTGTGCTGAAGGTTGTACTAAAGCTTAAAAATTTGTTGTATGTCAAGCTCACACTAATTCCTGAAGATTGAACAGACAATAGATGGAAATGATTTAAGATTAGTAAATTTAATTAACTACAACAAATTGTCTAATTTCACTTTTTAAATACTAAACTAGAACTTTTATTGTTGCAATTTTGTTAAAAGGGTTACCTTGGTGCTCTAGATGGGACCTATTTAGAAATAATAGTTCCCCATGAAGACAAACCCAGATACAGAGCTAGGAGAGGGAAAATATACATTAATGTGTTAGGGGTGTGTGATAAGAACTTAAACTTTGTTTATGTTCTTGTTGGATGGGAGTGGCATTTGATTCTAGGGTTTTGCATGATACTGTTGCTAGGCCTAATAGACTTCAAGTTCTAAGGGGTATGTAAGATAAAAATTTTCAGAATTTTGTTAATTTTTTAAAAGATTTAATGAAAACAACAATGGTAATAGTGTCATTTGTTTATAGGAAATTACTACTTAGTAGATGCAAGCTATACCAATGGTCCTGACTTTCTTGCACCTTTTAGACGCATAAGATACCATATTCAAGAGTGGGCAAGAGATGGAAGGACACCTAAGAAACCAAAAGAGCTCTATAATAAGAGACACTCATATACCAAAAATGTGATTGAATGTGCATTTTTGTTTACTGAAAAAAAGATGGAAAATCCTAAGAAATCCATCTTTTTATCCAGCAGCCAATCACGTGCACATAATTCTTGTATGCTGCCTTTAGCACAGATTTATTAGGTTGCATATGACTTATGATATAGTAGAGCTTACTCCTCTTGAAGCTGAGGATATGCCAATTGAGGCAGATGCGCCTTTCCCTGAATTTGTTGATCGTGTTGAGAAAAGTAATGAATGGAGTCAATGGAGAAAGGATTTAGCTAAGAATATGTTTGATGATTGGAGAAGAAACCATTAAATTGTGAACTTTCATTTGGTTAATTTTTTTATTGAATTGATGGTTTAAATTTGGTTAGCTTTCATTGTAACTGAATTGAGTGTTTGTTTTAATTTCTCTTTATATTGTAGACTTTCATTGTAACTGAATTTGAGAAGACACAATTAAATTTCTGTTTATTTATTTTATTTGTACTTAATTAAAATTTTCTTTTAATTAAATATTGTCTTCTTAATTTCAAAATAAGTTTGAATGTATGTTGGTTAATCAGTTATGGAAATGGTTTGGAATGGTTTAAGGTATGGCATTGCATGGTTTAGGTGCAATGTCAAGAGTTTGGACTTCAGATGACATAAAAGCATTTGTGACTTTCATGGAGGAGGCAGTTGTTGCTGGTCACAGAGCTGATAATGGGCAATTTAAGCCTAGTACTTTCCAACTTCTTGCTACAATGATGGTTGAGAATGTTGGACCCCAAACTTTTCTTAGAAGACGAGAACTAATAAATGAGAAATGTGGAGAGGTTCATATTTTTTTCTTTGGTGCTTTTATTGGATAAGAGATTTCGAAATGGGAAGAATTAAGGTGAAAGTTAGAAGTAGAATGAAAACAAAAATGAAATTGAATTTGTATAGTAAGTTAATGAAGAATATGTACATATGTGTATGTTTTGTTGTTGATGTTCATGATTAATCATGGATTAAAATTTCCTTATGGATGATATTGATTTCAAATGGAGATGAGAATGAGGAATAAACGAAGTAGAAAAGGTGATCTTGGTATGAGTTGTGTTAAAGAAAGATTGTGATATAAAATGGGTGGTTGATCTGAAAAATTATTCAAGGAGTATGCTTCAGTCCTTTAGCCACAACTTTTTCTCTAGTTATCCAAATAAGTTGATTCTTGATTTGGATTAAACTAGAAATATATGGCTGCATTTCTTATGAGGACATCAAATTTAAATTCTGTCTTTAAGAATCGCAAAGTTTGTCATGAAGTTGAGAACTGGGTGCAGTACATTGGATGAATGTAAAAATTCCTGTTTTGTATTCGAGTGAAAATCTAAATTAATCTAGGCTAACTTCGGCAAATGTGCCTTCTAGAAAGTTATAGATTTTTCTTTTAACTTTTCAGCGATATATAGCATGAAATTTTGGACATTTGAACTGGAAGTTATGGTCCTTATAAAGGAAGACGTTCAAGAGTGAAGTTGTATCTTCTATGCTTTTGTTTCTTTTGTGATGACGTCATCTTCTTCTATGTTTCGCTTCTTTTGCCTTTTTGCTTCTTCTATGTTTCGCTTCTTCTACTTTTCGCTCCTTCTATGTTTTCGCTTCTTCTGTGATGACGTCATATCTTCTATGTTTTGCTTCTTCTGTGTTTCGCTTCTTCTGCTTTTTACTTCTTCTATGTTTTCGCTTCTTCTTTGATGACGTCATCTTCTTCTATGTTTTGCTTCTTCTGTGATGACATCATCTTCTTCTATTTTTTGCTTCTTCTACCTTTTTGCTTCTTTTGTGATGACGTCATCTTCTTCTATATTTTGTTTCTTCTGCCTTTTTGCTTCTTTTGTGATTACATCATCTTCTTCTATGTTTTGCTTCTTCTGTGTTTTGTTTCTTCTACTTTTTGCTTCTTCTATGTTTTTATTTCTTTTGTGATGACGTCACATGGTCTGTGATGATGTCATATCTTCTGTGTTTTGCTTTTGCTTTTTGCTTCTTTTGTTTTTTGCCTGACCTATCTTCTGCTCCATTTTTGACCTCCAGAAGATAGAATCTGTCTTTGTGATCTTTATAAAAGTTGTAGATCTTGAAGTCTTCTTTCAAACCGTATAAAGAAAAACTTAATCCAACATCTGTAGGGAAAGTTATAGCAATTTTCCCAATTCGTCTGTCTTTTTCTATTAGTCTGTTTTTTCATTTGGTTTCGTCTATACCTATCTTTTGTTCCATTTTTGACCCTTCTAAAGATAGAATATGTCTTTGAGATCTTCAAAAAAAATTTATATCTTGAAGTCTTCTTTTGAACCATATAAATAAAACCTTAATCAAATATCTATAGGGAAAGTTATAGCCATTTTCCCCATTCATCTATTTTTTTCTATTAGTCTGCCTTTTCATTTGGCTTCGTTTATACCTATTTTCTGTTCCATTTTTGACCCTTTATAAGATAGAATCTATCTTTTAAGTCTTCATGAAAGTTGTATATCTTGAAGTCCTTTTTCTAACCATCTAAATAAAATACAAATATGATGTCTAGGGAGAAAGTTATGGCAATTTTTCTCATTCATCTGCTTTTTCCTATTCGTCTGCTTTTTATTTGGTTTCGTTTGTATCTACCTTCTGGTCCATTTTGACCCTTCAGATGATAAAATCTGACCTCAAGATCTTCTGCAAAGTTGTAGATATCGAAGTCTTCTTTGAAATCATCCTAAGATGATCTTAATCCAACATCTCTAATGAAAGTCATTTCATTTTTTCCGAGACAAGTTTGACATGATTGAGGACCAAATCTTGTTTGATTCTTTCGGCCATAATTTTGTTATCCGGCCTCCAAATGAAGTGATTCTTGAACCCTTAGATTTCCTAACACTTTTCTTTTTATGTCTCCATGAAAGATTATAGCTTTTGGTGCTTTTTTTAAGAAAGGATGGATTGAATCAAAGTAAGGGTATCGGTAGGAAGAGTGGGAATTGGATATTTTACTGAACATGCTTCAGTATTTTGAATATATCTAGATCTATAGGATTCCAAATGAGATGGTTCTTATTTCAAGATAAACTAGAGACATGGAGCTACAAAGGGTATGAAGAAGTTGAAATCTATTTCAGTCTCTAGGACTTTCAATTTCTGGATGGAAGTTGAGTATAGTGTACTATTTCAGTCTAACAACAATCTGAAATATTTAGGCCCTAACTTTTAGATTTCTGAACCGAATTGATGGATTTTGGTGTCCTTAGAAACGTAAGATAAAACATAAGATTTTTTCAGAATAAAGTGTTATGTCAGAATGTTCAAGGGTGTCAAGAAACTTAAGTATAAAAGACATAAGACATAAATGGAAGGCCAAATAGGACATTTCTCAATCATTAAAGGCATAATTGTAAGAAGAAGTGTTGTCTTGCATTTTAAGAAGAAAGAAGAACGAAAATTGAAGAGAAAAATAAGAAGTGTCATGGAAAAGAGAGAGAAATACGAAGAGAAGAAGAGAAGGGGAGAACGAAGAGAAAACAAGCTAGGATTTGATTTTTCTTAGTCCTCAAGAGAGATTTTGAGATTTTTCAAGAAAGAAAACAAGTAGAGGAAGAGAAGAGCTTCCCTTTGAGCTAAGGATGCCTTCATTTGGTGAAGAATGAAGGTAAAACCATTTTGAAACTTTTGGATTTTTTAAAGGATTTTAGTCCATGAAGTTTAGAAAATGCTTGGGTTTAAGTATTCTAGACCCAATTTTAGTGATTGTGCTTGTAGGATTTTCAATTAAAAACCCCTATTGAGTGGGATTTTTGTTATTGTATAAAGGGATCAAAGAGGCAAGAGGAACAAGAGAAGAGACATGTTTGAACAAGGCTATAAGCAAGGAAATCAAGGTGGGTTTCATGTTTATAATTGGATAATGAGCCATCATGTTTTTTTTAGTCAAGAAAATAAAATGATTTTTCATTGTTTTATAATTGTGATATTTGTTGCTTTTGAATGATTTGAGAATTTGCATTGCTTTATAATTGTGATATTTGTTGCTTTTGAATGATTTGAGAATTTGCAATATGCTTGATATTTGAAATTGGTTGATTGATTGTGAAAAAGATGATGGAATTGCATATGAAATATTTCATGTTCATGAAAGACATGTTTTGAAAATGTGTCATTTGAGCAATATGTTTGCAATTTATGAAATGCATGTTATGTGGGTTTGGTTTAGTCCCTTAAGTATGTCAAGTGCACTTTGAATATAGGCTTCTTCCGCCTACCCGCTAATGGCACGGAGCTCTTTCACGAACTCCTATAAGTTCACAGCTACGCAAAAACCATTTTGTGGGAATGCGTTAGTACGTTCTATTCACAGCTACACAGGAGAAATGTGTAGTATGTTCTGTTTTGGACCTACCCAAACTATTATGATGTGCTTATGTGTTTATGATTTGCGAATAAGATGAAAATTGCATAAATTGTGTTGTTAGTGATTTTGATTACTTGACAAGATAAGAATTTTGAGAAACATGTGTTTTATAGACTCAATGAAAGTTTTCTATGGCA
>JAOSBN010000006.1:12662160-12683562 GCA_027563595.1 Erythroxylum suave
ACTCATTTTACATCATCACAAAAACACCCAAAGAGATCCACATTTATTCATCAAGAAAACAGAACAAAAGACCAATACGTATCTAGTTTTTTCTGCACTTATTTCCTACACCCAATACTGAACTTCAAGTCAAAATTGGAAACTCTTAAAGACATAATTTGAAATTGATGTCTTCATACAAAACGTAACCCTATGTTGCTAATTTAATCCAAACTAAGAATCATCTCAATTGAACAACTACCGAGCAAGTTATGGCTAAAACACATAAGCATATCAGTGGAAATTTTTTTCTGCTAACATTTTCCAGATTTTCAAACTTTCAACATTCACATCTAACTCATCTAATACGTAGACTGTCTTTTCCATTTCATTTCCTCATCATTCTCCACCCAATTCAACTCAATAAATCACTCACAAACAAGTCATGATCTATAATTAATCATTAACCTAAAAAATAAAGTATATATATTTTCCCATTCATAAGCAATTTTCTACACTCATCCAAACACCACTTTGATAATCATTCAACCTCAAAACATCTCTATACCATTACATGAATTATTACCCATCCTACATATCCAAAAACAAGACATGTACATAGATTTTTCATCACCCATGATAGATACATAAACCTTGCATAACCAAGTCATCAATTTTCAATTTACTCATCAATCTAGCTTAAATTAACTATACCCATGACATTTAAAGCATAACTTACTAGGTTTAGCTCCAAATCTTCCAAATCTCACTCAACCCTAGCTCCCAAGTATCCCACGTTCATCAACTTTGAAGGTAGACTAAGTTGGATCTTTTAGTAGCAAGAAGAAGGTAGCAAGCTATTTAAGTGACTAGTATGATATTATGACCAAAAATCAACTTGATGGAGGTTAGTAGGAGTTTCGTAGGTGGAGAGAAAAAAAATGGAGAAGTAAAAACGTGAAGAAGGGAAGAAGATGAAGCACATGAAGAGAGGGAGAGAGGAGCAAAATAAAAGACCAAATTCACTTAATTTGGTGTATAATTCGTGAGTGAGGGATGCGTGACAAGTGTTGGTAACACTTGTCACCATCCTATGGTCCCATTTGGACCCCTCTTTAAAAACTAATCTATTTAACTCTAATTTTTAGTCCAACTGTCTCCAAATTTCAATAACATATGTCAATAAACTCAAATGTCATTTATAAAAATTTTCACTGTCATTTGACTCTTAATTCTACTACTATTTATCAATTGTCCTGCCACTTGGTATTTTTCCTAGTCTAAAAATTTCCTAAAAGTTCAGAAAATTTCCTAAAATTCACCAAAAATTCTAAATCACTAAATAAACTTTCCAAATCAGTTTTCAACATTTAGAAACCACAATTCTCAATAAAAATCACCTTTCACATATATAAATCAATTATACCTAGAATTGTCAACGAATGCATGTACAATTATTTTCATGTGCAAAATCCAATATTCACGTGTATGTGCATGTTCTATTATGCATGAGCATGAGATATGTTTCCTAATTTCTCAGTAATCTCTCACATTTATTATTTTAGCCTTAACATGGGTAATGGGATGTTACATGAACTCTTATCAATACCTAATCAATTTTCACTTCCAAAAAATGCACAACTAAATGAAGTTCCAACTTTGAAGAAAAAAAATGGCATAGAGTCAAGAATTTTTACTTATTGCCATTGGAGTCATTTTGGATATTATTGTTAAGGATATTCTTAATAAAATATAAGGCTTAAAAGTATCTTTAACCTGTTATGTAATTAATTCCATGAAAGCTTAGATATTTCATTAAATTATTACTGTAACACCTCACTTTCGCAAGGCACGAACCCGACATCTTGAGTGATATCCGAGTGCATACCCTGCGAGGGTGGCATGCTAGAACAATCAATTAGTCAAACACTCGAAACTTAATACAAATTTTTCAGAAAAAACTCGCTCGCGTGTGCAGAAATCAATAATGAAATTTAGGCCCATACTATTAATTCATAAACATCGAAATCACAATTATTATTACACTTTGATCACTCTCATTCAAAACATTTCCAATTTCAGAAGTTATTATATATAGAAAATTGTACAGAAATCATAGAATACACAAATTGATACAAAATTAAGGAAGTACAAATGTAGATACAAACTGATCCCAACCTCTATCTCTTTCTTGAATGCAATGACTATACTCCCGATTGCCTAATGGGGTAACTCTTCTGAGCCTGAAAAATATTGCAAATTTTAGGTGAGTTTTGCAACTCAGTGAGTGACCATCCTCTATGGCTCACTCAATCACATAAACATACGGTTCATATAATCATGCGGTTCACCTCATATCTTTAATTCATAATGTTGAATAACATACAATTGATCAGTCATTTCACATTTTACATTCAACACATATCACATTCAAAAATTATTCAAACTGTTATAATCATTCATATCAGGCATATGGTGTGCACATAAGGTTCACTGTTCATGATCAATCTGACCACGAAAATGAAATAACTTGGCAATACTTACTTCTAGAAAATTGTTCTCCTTTCTCTTAAGTTTCTAATGACACTCAGATCATTCAATTAGGTTCAGTACTCTGAAAGTTATACTATAAACATTTTTGAACTGTTCTTATACTGAAATAGTGCCCTGTACTCAACTTCCACCCATAAATTGAAATTCTTAAAGACTGAATTAAAATTCGATTTCTTTATACCATTTGAGCCAGATGTCCCTAGTTTACTCCAAGTCAAAAATCATTCCATTTGGATATATACAGATCAAGTTATTGTCAAAATACTGAAGCATGCATGTTTAGTGAAAATACTCCAGTTCTGAAATTCCAGAACTCCTCATCAATTTCGTCTCAAATTTATCAGTAAATCTCTCCAAAAGGATTTCAGGTGGTTATAATTTTTAGTGGAGATGTAGAATAATGTGTTTCAAGTCTATTGGTTCAAATCCCATATCATTTGGAGGTCGGGAGAAGAAGTTATGGTTAAAAGAATGAAAGGTGTTCAAAACAATCTTTCTTTTTTTTCAGAGTTTTGGAGTCACGATCATGCACTTTCTTCCTTCATCAGCAGAGTCGCGATCGTTCTGAGACATGATCGTGACTTCCCTTGTGCTTCAGAAAGATCGAGACTTTCCGCATGCTTTAGCAAATTTGCGATCGTGCTGATGCACGATCATGACTTACAATGTTATCAGCACGATCGCAACCTACAATGTTTTCTTCCTTAGTTTTCTTCCTTTCTTGCCATTTTTGACTTAAAACTAGAAGTTGTCAGACAAGACTTTTTTCTAATAAAATGTTCTTCTATGTCTTAAGTTTTTAACGATATCAAATTCATACATTTTGGTCCTGTATCGCGCAAGTTATGATCAAAATACTCTATACTGTATCGCTCAAGTTATCAATTTCACACATTCATATAACTCGTCTTATCCTCACTATCACCGAATTGCTTCATACACAACACATGCATGTATTCATTTACAAACCTTAAACCATTATCAAACAATCATTTACGGTACCCACAAAATTCAAAGCATAACTTACTTGATTCAGCAAATTTTCCAGTAGTTATAAGTGGACCTAATACACAAAATGAACAACTTGATATTCAGTGATGGATGATTAAGAAGAGTGTTTTGGTGGTGGGCACTTTCGTTGAAGCGATGAGAGAATGAGAGAAAGAGCTGTAGAAATGTTTTTGCTCAACACCTAACTACGTGGGTTAATATCACATTGACACATGTCATCCATGAATGTGTGTTACTTGTCACACATTTAAAGCTGTCACATGTCACAATGTAATTGGTCCATTATTTCAGTATTTTTCCTAGTCTTAAAAAAACTCCAAATTTTCTAAAATTTTCTAAAATTTACCAAAAATTCTAAAATAATAATGATACTCTCCAAATAAATTTTCAATATAAATAATCCACGATTTGTATTTTAATTGCATTTATAAGTCAATTATACCCGAAAAATGTCAATAAAAGCATGTACAATTATTTTCATGTGTGCAAAAACTCAAATTCACATGTATGTATGCTAGCAATATGCAGGAGCATGAGATGCATTTTTCTTAATCTCTCATTAATATCACATGTACAGTATTTTAGGGTTCTAACCCTTAGTATGGGAATAGGATGTTACAATTATGTAATAAAATTTCTAATTTGTAGGATTTTGTTTATTCAATAACTCATTTCATTAAATTTTTAGGTTTCTCATTTCATTAAATAGTTAGGTTCTTCATTTTATTTCATCTTAATTAAAAAAATACAAATACAATTATAAAAATTGATGCAATTATAAAAAACATTTACGTAATTCATTTTATTGTTAACTTGTACAAATTTTTTGCTATTTAATAGCTCATTTCATTAAATTTTTAGGTTCCTCATTTTTAATTCCTTATTTATAAATACAACAAAAAAATACTAATACAAATCATTCGTTTTAAAATAATCAATGAATTATAAATTTCCAATCATATTATATTGCAGGGGTACTTTGGTCATTGACATTGTTTTCTATGTTCTGTCAACTGCAACCAAACACATTTCTATCCTTGAGACGCACTGTTTTATCTATTTTGTCTATAACAACCAAACACCTCACTGTCTCCAATTTTTATTTTGATCTATCTCTAAATTTTTGTTTCGTTCCGTCTTAGTATATGGATCACAGTAACTATACTCAGCGTTAATGATGCGGTAGGAGTTCCATTGATCAAGATAGCCAAGGAAGAGGATGAAATACATTCTTTGATCCACTTTATAAATTTAGATGGAAATCCATGAACCATCAATAATGTCCATAGAAAGTCCCAACTCACATTGTCATAAGCTTTCTAAAAGTCAACTTTGATTATATTTTTTTAGGAGAATAGTTTGACAAGGAGTAGCCTTTCAAGAGCTCTTAGACAATAAGGATGTTGTCTCCTATATGTCTACCTTAGAGGAAAGCACTTTGGTTATTACTGATTAGTTGAGCTAGGATTTTCTTCAAACTTGTAGCAATTATTTTGGAGATGACCTTATAGATAAAGTTAGTGCAAGCAATAGGGTCCTACATTTAGGAATCAAACAAACAAAGGTTCTGTTGATCTTATTAAAGAGAATCGCCTTAGAGAAGAATTCCTTGACTACTTGTATTACAAAGGGTCCTATCTCACTCCAAGGTTTCTAAAAGAAATACCCATTAAAGCCATCAGGTATGGGAGCCTTAGATCAATCCATTTCAAAAACTACAGCTTCTATCTGTGTGTTTTCTACTAATTTTATAAGAAGATATGAATCAGCTGATGTGATTTGTTTGAGGGATAAGGTTATGAGTTATTTTAGTGTAACATTAGCATTGTTTAAAGTACCTAGAAAGTCTTTAAAGTAATTTATTGCCTCTTTTTGGGTTTCCTGTTGTGTCTATAGCATTGCACCATTATTGGAAGTTATACAAAAGGATTTTGTTACAATTCCTCCTTGCTAGAGTTGAGTTGAAAAAGAATTTAGTACAGTTATCCCCCTTATTCAACCACTGTACTCTAGCTCTTTGTTGCAAAAGAGAACTATGATTATGAGAAGCCTTCAAGATTTATGATAGCTTTAGTTTTTCTCTTTCAAGTAGCATTGGATCTGTCAGGCGAGCAGCTAGGCTAGCCTGAATGACTTGAAGTTTAAGTCTGTAGGAGCTTAAGGAAACAGTTATAGGTTTGTGTTTAGAGTTAAGAATCTTGAGTTCTTATTTTATAACTTTTAGTTTTTGAACACAACAGAATAGCTTGGTCCCATTGCAATTATTTTATGCTCCTTTCCTACATGCCTCATAGAACCCTAGGACATTCACCACATATTGCTGAATCGAAAAGGATAGTGTTATTGGAATAAGTTATCCACCCTAAGGGGAGTATGATCCAAAAAGAGAGGAGCCACAAGTCATTTACTAAAGCTCGATCTAGTTTTTTTTCCTGATGTGCCAAGCTGATTGTTGTTTGTTGGACCAGGTGTAGGAATGTCTCGCATACTTCAGATCAGTCACCCCCATCTCTTCCACCATATCTTTCAAATCAATTGTATAGTTCTTTAAATTGCAATGTCCTTGTGCCTCTGAGGGGTATAATATGGAGTTAAAGTCTCCACATATTAGCTAAGGAGTGGATACGGTGTTAATAAAGGATTTAAGGTTATTCCATAATTCTTTTCTTTGTAACCGAAAGTTATCTGCATAGATGAATGAAACATTAATCTGAATGTGCTCCTTCAAGAAAGATAACTTTAGATGTATAGCTTGTTCATTTGAATCTAAAAGATCCACCTTGAGTTTATCCTCCCTGTAGCAAATAATTATTCTTCCAAAAGCATGATGTTGGTGGCTATAATCATGTTCTAGTAGGAACCAAAAACGTCCAATTTGGCCAGATTTTCAATTCTGAATTTGGTTTCTAGTAATCCAATGATGAGAGGTTTCTCTCGCAAGACAAAGTCCCTTAAAGCTGATATTTTAATAAGACAATTTATTCCACGTACATTCCATGCAATAATGGACATGGTTAAAACGATTGGCTCATGAAGCCTTTCCCTTTACACCTCTTAGATCTCCTTCTCTCCACTGTATGGAATTCAGCATTTCCTATAGATTCTTTAAGTGCAGTATAACCTTTAGGAATTTCAAGGATATGAGATTGCATAGGATTAATTTGACTCGCCATTGATTCTCCTTCAATCTTGTACATAGCTCCTAGAGTGTTCACTAATGTAGCATGGTCATCCTTATTTTCTGTTTGAGATATAAGTGTTGTATTTGGTGTTTGTGGTACTCTCTTCTCCATATTGCACATTGCACTGTATGCTCTTTGGATATTTACATGTGTATTGTTTGATAGTTTTTCACTATCTCATTGTTCTGTCTCTCTATATAATCAGGTGGTATATACTCACCTATTATTGGTAACATTGCATCATTGGATATCATGGGAAGAGGTTTTTCTAATGATTCTAGATGTGTAATTGCGTCAGCTAACTCCATAATCTCGTGGTAGGTCCCTGTTTTGAAGATCTTACCCTTAGCTTTTCAAATTTTAGTTGGATTAGTGAAAGGTGGTTTCTAATGGTAAGAAATTTTAACTATGTCTTCCTCCTGTTTGTCTTCCAATCCTAACCTCATTACTGGAATTTCATTAGGGAGTTCTTTGGAAGTGTCCACACTAATACAAATCTGCACATATCAAACATGTTTCTTATTTGTTGTATGTTCATCCATACATAATGGTCTTCCGATGCAGCTGGCTAGTGCTCCAAGCCCTTAGATAGTCCAATACTTAAGTAGAATGTTATGGAAGTTAATCCAAAGCGGAATTCTTTGGATTTTAAGGGATTCAAGGTAAAAGTGTGGCTACCAAGTTTGTAGGAAGATAAGAAAGCTACCAAAATGCCATGTAACTTCCTCCATAATCTTTTGGTTTCTTGAAGTAGAGGTAAATGTGAACAAAATCAAGTTCTCTTCAGAGAGAAGAATGTCTATCAAGCCTCTAGTCTTCTATAAATTGTTATTCCATTAAGAGACTAGAGGAAAGGGTGGTCTTTTTCTAAAGAAGAAACCTACCATGGTTGATTCCAAAGCCCTTGCACCTTCCTTCAAGACTTCAAGATTAGGACAAACCACCATTCTTCCATCCATATCTTTTGGTGGTGAGTAGGATAAAGATAGTGGAGTTTCTTCACCTACTAATTGATTCCAAAATCTTTTAGGAGCACCCGATGGAGAGGATATTTCTGGGTTTAAAGAAGAAGGTTTGAAGAACGAAGGAGGGCAAAGATGGAAATTCATGTAAGGAAGGGGCTGAACTATTGGCCAAAGTGAAGTTGGGTATTCTATTAGGAAATTGTCAACTTTTGGTTATAGTTTGTCATTGCGAAGGAGAGCTTAAGAAAGAAAGTTTATAGGGTGGAAAAGAGTGGTGTTTGTGAGAAGTTTGGTTTGTCTTTGGTTTGCTGCTGGTTATTAGTGAAGAAGGAAGTTATAAGATTGTACAGGATATCTCCAGGGTACCAAGAATGCAAGCTGAAGGCTACGGTATCTGTGGTGAAATGATTTAAGGAAGTAGGTTTCTGGGAAGAGAGTTAAAGGGAAGGGAAAGAAGGATCGTGGTTTCTGATTGTAGTGAGAAGTGGGAGGTTCTCTCTCATCTCTCTCTCATCACTTTTTTGGCTTTCCCTAACTTCTATGTTTTGTTAAAAGTCCATAATAAGTCCTTTTTTCTTCCTTTGTTAAATTTCACCAATGTGGCATTTATAGGACAAGTGGCAATGCTATATAAGTACAAGGGGAGTAACTTTTATAATAAAATAAAAAAATCCATAATCTGACTTTAAAATCCAGTAACACGACCTAATTTGTTTTTCTTCCTCTAACCCATTTTCTTCATTTATTAACTTCCCATTTTTTCCTGATAACCATGAATGTACACATAAACGTACCCACTTTCTTATAAACATATGTTATCTTGATCATACATAATGCGATAGAAGGTGTGTGTGACAGTGAGATAATGGGTGTGGTACAATAATAGGTGTAGTTTTGTTAAAAGTCCATAATAAGTCCTTCTTTCTTCTTTGTTAAATTTCATTAAGATGATATTTATCAAGTGGCAATACTATATAAGTAGAAGGGGAATCACTTTTGTAATAAAATTAAAAATCCATAATCTGACTTGAAAATCTAATAACATGACCTAATTTGTTTTTCTTCCCTTAACCCATTTTCTTCTTTTATTAACTTCCCCATTTTGTCTTGATAACCATGTACATACACATAAGCATGCCCACTTTCCCATAAACGTATGTTATCTTGAGCGTCCACAAAGTGATATCTGGTGTGTGTGATAGTGTAGTGGGTGCAGTGCAATAATAAGTGTAGTTTTGTTAAAAGTCCATAATAAATCCTTTTTTCTTTCTTGGTTAAATTTCACTGAGGTGGCATTTATAGGACAAATGGCAATGCTATATAAGTAGAAGGGGAGTCACTTTTATAATAAAATTAAAATCTATAATTTGACTTGAAAATCCAATAACAAGATCAAATTTATTTTTCTTCCTCTAACTTAATGATGTCAGAACTGAACTACACAAGTTGGTTGCATCGAGTTAAGCATGAACTGGTCTAGTTGTCGATTTGATTTTTACTATCAACTGTTAAGAGCAAAAACCAGTTGGTTAAATATGTTAGTGATATGGTTTATCTAGTTCAAACTTCTTATCCTCATCCTGTACATGATATATTTCTGTTCATGTTAAACTCTTCTTCATCTTGTACATAGCTAGTTAGATAGATTCAAACCAGTAGTTTAGTGTTATCCAGATATCCTTGTATCTGTATATATACGTTTCACTATTGCAATACAATGAGTGGGATTCTTATCTTTCTGAAATCACATGGTATCATAGCCGTGAACACCTCTGAAACACCTAACCAGCTAGTCATGGCAAATCAGTCTTCTACCATCCTCACCAACATCCATCGTGTCTTCTTTGTAAAATTGACCAGTAAAAGCTATTTATCCTGGAAAACTCAATTCTCTCCACTATTAAACTACCAAAACCTTAATGGTCATTGATGCAACCTAATCAGAGCCATCTAAAACTATTCTGTCCTCCACCAATCCCTCTTTACCAGTTTCAAATCCTGCTTATGAAGAGTGGTTTAGCAAGGACCAAATGCTTCTTTCATGGCTTCTATCTTCTCTCACGGAGGAAGTTTTTCCCTATATAATCGGTCTTGATTCCTCTTTTGCTATTTGGCAAGCCTTAGCTCACACGTTTGGAGCAGTCTCTCAAAACAGGCAACTGCAACTCAACGTTGAGTTACAAGAACTCAAGAAAAACAATTCATCTGTTTTCGAATATCTTCACAAAGCCAAAAGTCTCTCTGATCAATTGAGTCTTGCTGGAAGAACACTCACAGTAGGATAGCTCAATGCTATTGTCTACCATAACATTGGTAGTGAATATCATGGCGTCATTACCACCCTCAACCTTCGACCTGACCCTGTTCCATTTCTTGAGTTATTTGGCCATCTGGTTGCCCATGAAGTTCTTGTTAACAATTCACATGAAATTCCATCTGCTAATGTTGAAACTAAATCAGTCTCTACTCCTATATTTGGTCACTCTGCTCCGATATTGAGTCACTCTGCTCCTGCATGGAGTCACTCTGCTGCTTCACCGCCATCCACTTCACGGAGGTTTTCTTCTAACTCCATTCCAGGCATTCCATAGGTCTTTGCCAGATATGTGGACTGCGTAATCATACAGCAGATAGGTGTAGGCGTCGTTATGCTCCTCCTCAAAACCGAATGCCTTCGGCAAATCAAATCTCCTATGGTGGCTTTTATCCGTCTCCATCTCCATATCCTACTACATTTCTATCACTACCTCTTTCTCAGAGTCCCTCTCCATCTCCCCTTCCATCTGATATTCCCAGCTTAGATTTAATTGTTGATCTTCGTCGTTATAACACCCACCAAACTACCCCTACTCAAGACTGTTCTCATCCCATGGTTCTCCGCCCTCCCATAATGACTAAAGGCCAAGCTTCCTCTACTCAACTTCCCACCTCACCAAACTATCGTCAAACTGAACCTCACACCTATAGTCAGGCTAAACCTTTTTTAGAATGGAGAAAAGCAATGTCAGATGAAATTGCCGCCCTGCATGCTAACCATACTTGGACACTAGTTCCCCGTCCTTCTGATGCCAATGTCATTGGCAACAAATGGGTATATCGTATCAAATGTCGTGCTGATGGCACTATAGCGATGGCACTATAGATAGCTATAGAGCTCGCCTTGTGGCGAAAGGGTTCAAGCAGTAGGATGGTATTGATTATTCTGAAACTTTTGGTCCTGTTGTTAAAACAACTACTATTCACACAGTTCTTATTCTTGTCGTTATGCATGGATGGTCGCTTACTCGCTTCGTCAATTGGATATCTCCAATGCCTTTTTGCAAGGTTCTCTTAATCATGACATCTACATGGAATAGCCAGTCAGTTTTCGAGATGCTACCAAGCCTACTCATGTTTGTCATCTTCAAAAGTCTCTTTATCTCAAGCAAGTCCCCCGTGCCTGCTTCCATCACTTAACTTCTTGTTGGGATTCGGTTTTGTCCCTTCAAAGGCTGATACCTCTCTTTTTATTCTAAACATTGCTACTGATAAGTTGTTTGTTCTTGTTTATGTCGATGATATTCTAGTAACAGGATCAAAGGATACTCATTTACAATGGTTCGTTGATCAACTTGGATGCAATTTTCTGGCCAAAGATCTTGTTCCTCTTCATTATTTCTTGGGTGTTGAAGTTCAACCTCATCCGCAAGGTCTCATTTTGTCTTAACAAAAATACATTGCTGACCTGCTGGCTCGCACCAACATGTCAGATGCCCAACCTTGCAAAACGCCTATGGCTGCTTGCGCACCTCTCACCCAAGCCTCTAGTCCACCTTTTGCTAATGTTGCTGTCTATCGTCAAGTTATTGGTGCTCTTCAATAGTCGACACTTACTCGTCTGGATATTGCCTTTTCTGTCAACCGATTATGTCAATTCATGCACAATCTTAATGAGGATCATTGGAAAGTGGCAAAACGTTTACTTCTGCAAAACAAACTCCCGTATTTGGAGTTAATAAGTGAGAAACGTATTCTGTTTCATTAACCAGGAAAAAAAACTCACTACAGTTACAATCGTTTGTGGTTTATATATACATCAAAAAAGTAAAAAGGTAGTTATACAGTAGAATGCGTGTCCTCTTTTTATTCGTTTATGTACTGTGGACTGTGCATTATTTATGGCCGCTGATTTCCGCCCTGCTTGTCGCCACTGTCTGTGCTGCTTGTGCTGCTTGCACTGTCTGTACTGCTTGCTGCTATTTTCTGTACGTGAGTGAAGGGTGCATGAGGCATGCATGCGTGATACACGTTGAAGGCTGGTTCCCATGCTCTTACAACTTCAGTATCTCAAGTATACGAGTTCTGATGTTCTCTTCTTCTCTAATAACTCCTTCACTACTTTGCAATGTTTTACTGATAGTGATTGGGGCGTGTGTCCAGATGATCGAAGCTCTATGAATTGCTATGCCATTTATCTTGGAAATAATCTCATCTCTTGCGCGTCCAAGAAACAACCTACAATCGCTCGATCGTCCACCGAGAGTGAATATAAAGCCTTAGCCAATTCTGCCGCTGAACTTGTATGGCTTACTTCGTTACTTGGTGAGCTTGGCTTTAAGCCTGCCACTCCACTAATCTTGTGGTGTGACAATATTAGGGCAATTTACGTAAGTAAAAATCTTTTTTTCCATGCTCGAACTAAGCATGCAGAGCTAGATTACCATTTTGTTCCTGAATTAGTCTGCCAGCAGCAACTTCAAATTCAGTTTCTTAAGGGTTCAGATCAAACTGCTGACATTCTTACTAAACCATTGGGCATTGCATCGTTTGATTGTCATGAATCCAAGCTGCGGCTTCTCCCTGTTCCACCATCTGCTTGGGGGGGCTGTTAGTGATATGGTTTATTTAGTTCAAAGTTCTTATCGTCATCATGTACATGATATATTTCTGTTCATGTTAAACTCTTCTTCATCTTGTACATAGCTAGTTAGATAGATTCAAACCAGTAGTTTAGTGTTATCCAGATATCTATGTTTCACCATTACAATACAATGAGGGGGATTCTTATCTTTCGGCAATCACAAAATAACCTTGAGTTGTGAACCCGACTAGGTTATGCCTTTTTTCCTCTCTCTACTATTTGCCTCTCTCTTTTACTCTTTTTATCTCTATCTTTCTTATCCCGTGAAGTGTAACTAGGACCATTACGTGGGGGAGGAAATTATGAGATTTGGATCTCCTTTCTGGTTGGGGTTCGAAGCCATGTAAAAATTGAAGCTACTCTTAGCAATGAGTTGCTTGTGCAAGGGAAGCCCATAAGCTCTGCTGGTCTGTAATAGTTTCAAGGATTCAAAGTACATCTCTCGCATTGCTCACAAGGTAGCAGAGTTCTCCATTTGCGTTGTTGAACCCTTTTGTGTCTAAAACTCTTAACCTCAAATGCCATGTTATTTTTGATAATATTGATCATATTGGTGTTCTCTTCATAAGATGAGTCACTGGAAAAGGAATCAAGACTAAGATCGAGAATGATGAACTCTTTTGGTTTGTAGCATATTACAATCAACTAAAGCTTCAATCTTAAACCAAACAAAAATAAGAAAATAGCATTCAGGCAAGCATATGTATTTTCAAAAAGTTGTTAAAAGAAACTAGAAAATGAACAATTACAACAAAAAAACAAATATGAATATTTTTTATCAAATATTTCTTTTTTCACCATGTGTGTGTGTGTGTAAAAATTTGAAGGAAAGAAGGTTTCTTGCGTCTAGCAGATGGGATCAGCAAACAAAAAAGGACATAAAACCTTAAAAGCGCGCTTGTGAAATTATATTGGTGAGAGAGAGAGAGAGAGAGAGGAGGAGGAGGAGGAGGATTGGTTGAGTTTGAGGATTTATTCTTTAAAAGATGAAACAGAAAGGAAAACAATATGCCAACAACGTTTCTAAAACCTTTCAATTTTAAAGAGAAATAAAGTATTGCAGGTTTCTGTAGCTGTTAATAAATATAGTATGTTTATTTAAATGTTGAGTTCAGAAGGCACCGTGTCAGAGCCTAAATCTTAATGTCGATTTGAGTTCTTTCTAATTTAGTAGTGTTCTAACTTGTACATGGGAATGAAGCTCGAAAAATGGTGTCATGTCCTAGATAAACTGACAAAGCAAAAGCCACAAGCTAGTAGACAAACTACAGGAACTGAAGAAGCCAGATACAAGTACACAGTTGAAGAATCGAATATTATTTTAGGGAATGATTGAGAATCATAACAAATCCACTTGAAGTGAGTTGAAAAAACTTAGAAGTCTAAGAAGGTAGCAGAAACAATGTCCCATAAAATACCCATTTGGTCTTCCAACTTCTAATATTGTGTTGTGTGTACGTGGTTGGTTGGTTTTACAGTGCAGCCTTTGATAACCGTTTTTGCGGTCATATGTAAGGAACATTCAACTACCCTAAGTTTAGTCGTTTAATATTGGTTGTCATTTTGACTAACATGTATGATACCTGGGATGACAGATATAGGTGTGCTCCAGCACAAGACAATTTTCTTATTTTAACGTAAAAATAGTGCATGTACTAGTTCCATTAATTATTCCTTGTTTTGCTTTTCTCTGTCAAAAATTCTTCAATTTTCTCCTATCCTCCCCTCTCTTAAGACGTTTATTTCTTCCACATATGTTTTTTTTTTCCATGATTGACTTTGCATCTTTTGTTTGAGTTTTGTAAGTATTTGTGCATTTTTATTTTTACTCATTTTTATAAATTATAATTTTTACTTCTTATTTATTATATATAAATTTTATAGCAGTTTAATACCAGTTGAACCTTAAACATTTCCTTTGAAGGGTTTGACGTCCGGTCTAGTTTTTAAAAATTATAATTTTTATTTCTTATTTATTATATACTAATTTTATAGTAATTTAATATCGGCTGAATCTTTAAACCTTAACATTTCAGTCTAATTTTTAAAACATTGCTCTAACCCATTTTCGTCTTTTATTAACTTCCCCATTTTGTCCCAATAACCATACATGTAGACATAAACATACACACTTTCCCATAAACATATGTTATTTTTGAACATCCACAATGTGACAATGAGTGTGTGTAAGAGTGAGATAGGGTGTGCGGTGCAATAATGGGTGCAATTTTGTTAAAAGTCCAAAATAAGTCCTTTTTTTACTATCTTTGTTAAATTTCACTAACATGAGATAAGTGGCAATATTGTATAAGAAGAAGGGGAGTCACTTTTATAATAAAATTAAAAATTCATAATTTGACTTAAAAATCCAATAACACAACCTATTTTTTTTCCTCCCCCTGTCCCATTTTCGTCTTTCATTAGCTTTCCTCATTTTGCCCCGATAACCATGCACGTACACATGAATGTACCCACTTTCCCATAAACATTTGTTATCATGAACATCAACAATGCGTTAATGGGCGTGTGTGATGGTGAGATAGTGGGTACGATGCAATAATTGGTGTAGTTTTGTTAAAAGTCCATGATAAATCCTTTTTGCTTTCTTTGTTAAATTTAGCTAAGGTGGCATTTACAGAATAGGTGGCAATGATATCTAAGTAAAAGAGGATTCACTTTTATAATAAAATTAAACATACATAATCTGACCAGAAAATCTGATAACAAATATTGGTGGAGCATTTTACACTTTCTGGGGGAACGAGAAAAGCTGAGTGAAATGATATGTTAGCAAAAATATAACTCATGATGATTTAATTTTAATATTATTAGTAACTGATAGATAAACAAATTGTGGATATAAGAAAAGGGAAAGAACGTGATCATAGTTTAAGATTTAATTTATTCATACAATTTAATGATTTGTTGATTTAGGTTATCCGAAATGGTATTTGTCTCGGCAAGGGTTATTCTTAAATCTCAATTGCAACTTACCAAACTCAGAATACAAATGCCATAACAATAGCCTTTATGTCTTTTTTTATTATCATTATAAATTGCCGATTAAGCAAAAAATTTAACATATATTTTGATAGTCCCATGAGTATAAATTTATCTGAACATACATGAGTTTGTAGGGCTGCTGGAGATGCCACAAACTGAAAAAGAAAAGAAAAGGAAAGAAAGTAATGCTATAGAAACCTTGAGAAGGAAAGAAGCAGATTTCACTGACAGATTATTGCAATGACCAGCATTTTCAGGGGCGCGGGGTAAACAGTAGCCCACACAGCGACAATTGACACATTTATTAATAAGGCTATAAAAAATGTCAAACCTAACTCGATCATGAAATATCGACATTCATCTTGTAAGATCAAGGGAAGGATTTTTGTTATGCAACAAGTTGTATAATAAAGCTAAAGCATGATGATTTCGAAGAAACTTGAGTTTTAATCGATAAATATGACTTTGAAAAATAAAGCTAAAGCATGATAATTTCAAAGAAACTTGAGTTTTAATCGATAAATGTGACCTTGAAACATACTATTATAACTTTTATGGGGGTATGTAAGTACGTACATTAATTCCATTAACAGTATTTGGAACTTTCCTCCTAAGAACAAGAGCAGAATGGATAAAGAGGCTATGCCCAATGTTATGAATACTGTAAAGTAGAATGGATAAGGTTGTGCCTAATGTTATGAATATTGTAAAGGTACTGGTACAGGATTTAATTTTGGTATAATACTATACCAGTATTAGTTAATATTAGATAATGTCCTTGATAATTTTTTAAATTATAATATAACTCCTAATTTTCAAAAAATTATAATATAATCCAAATTTATGGTCTTTCAATAAAAATATTCCTATCATGAAAAATCGTAATTTATTAAATTTTGTACTTGTACATTCTTCAACAAGTATATAAGTATACTGTAGCTTCCTTTTTGGTGAAAAATTATAATATATAAAATTATAATATATAAATGAGATTAAGAGACCAGTTTCACTTCAAATGCTTTAAAGAAAACCAATCCGACCAACAAGTGTCTGTGTTGTTTCAAAAAGAAAGCATTCTCAGTAACTTTCTTTAATTTTCTCCCCTCTTATAGTGACTATTGTACGTCCTTCATCTCTTAAGAGAATGAAGCTTCCAAGTCTCCAAATGAGTGTGCTGCAACAATAGAAAGGTGTTATTTCTTTGCTCCTCATCTCTCTTTCTTATTAGGTAACTGCCTTGAGCCATCCCACTTTGCTTTCTCTAATTGCCTGCTTTCTCTGTGCCACTTTGATTTCTCTCACTGCCTACTTTCTACTGCAACATATGTATTCCAATATGTGGAGATGCGTGGGACGATGGCAAGTGGTGGTTGGCATGGACAGTTGTCAAAGAGGGAGAGGAGAGTCACCACCAGAGAGGAAAACTGAGAGAGAGAGAGAAGGTAGCAAAGGCAGATAGTTGGGGTGGGGGTGTGGATTAAGTTTCTTTTTTACAAAATGGTCTCCCAATTTTTAAAAATTTATAGTATTAGACGATACTATGCAAAATTGCCGGTGTCAATAGATATCGATGATTGGTACCCTTGAACTAAGTTTCATACTGTTTTTCAACCGATACAATACGAAATCCATAATATTATGCTTGTTAAAAGAAAAAAGAAGTTAAATAATCAATTAATAGCGTAGTTTTAAAAACACATTAACTAATGTAATTATTAATTTAGATTTTTATATGATCTTATCTTACAGAATGATCAAGGAACCCATCAAAGCTATGGCATGACTAGTAGCTCCATTTCCAGAGAGGTTGGGAACCAGAAGGCCTTTAAAGATCACAGAAACAGGAGGTTTCACATAGCTCATTTCGCCGACGAAGCATGCTACCATTATGAATACAAGCGATGCTGTTAATGTTTCCATCCCTTTGTATGTTTACACATCCTAAACCTTGAAATAAGTTTTGGATCAATTTGAGTTGCATTGAATAAGAAGGTCCTGGAAAACATTTGAGAATTGATTAAGTGAATATTCATATATGAATCTTTATTTTTTGTTGTTTTCTCTATTTCTTTTTAGGTTCCTTTCTCCCAATTAACTTTCTTCACTACAAGATTTGCAAGGTTTATGGCTAGAAGGGTCTCAGAAGACTAATATCATTAAGTTTTTGAGATCTACCTTCTAAACTTATTACTAATCGATCTTTCTTGTGCTCTTTGTTTACTAGTTTTTGTTTTCCTAATCATCTCTTTCAATTTAATAGGTAGTGTAAGTGTATGAAGTGTTTATTTATGCCAATTTATTTGTATTTTTTGTCACTATTGCCACTACAAAAAATGAACACAATCTGCGATATTGAACAATCCGCGATGTTTTATGAAAATGTTACAGATTTCTGATACTTTTTAAGACGTTTTAGGAATAAAACGTGACAAAATAGAATCTGCGACGTTTTAATGAAGAAAACGTCATAGAAGGCCTTATTAAAACATTTTTCTGCACGAGCAACACTACGTCATTTGGTTTAAGCCGGTAAGATTCATTTTGTATAATACCCATTTCCATGTCCTACTTATTTCCATTGTGCAAGAATGTGAATGTCCTCTTCATCTTCATCTTTCCAGTGCTCAACAAAGAAAAGTGTCATTGACAATCAGCAATGCCAAGTAAGTTTGCAACTTGAATTAATTTGGGTACTTCTTCCCATACTCTTTCTGGGTTAATTTTGTTCTTTAGCAATTTATCTCTGCGGTGTAGAAATTTGATTGTTTAAAGCTTTTTTAGCTCTTATTGTTGATTCATTAGTGTAGTGCATTATTAACTCTTCTAGCTTTCTGAACTTACTTATTTTACACCTATATATAAAATATTAGCTGAATTCCAAAATGTGGGCGCAGAAGGTTGAAGTTGGAGTTAAATGGTTTGATCATGTTGTTAATGCTGAGATTATTACTAAAATTATAGATGATGTCCCTATAAATGCCACTTATTCTATTGTCATACAATTTGTCAATGAAGATGTAGTTGAATAAGAAATTATGGTTATAAGAAACAATATAATTGATCTAACTATGTAAAGAGAGAATGTATCTATTGATGTACAGATTAGAAAGGAGTTTATAGACAAATCAAGTATAATAGAAGAATGAAACAAGTTTATAGATAGAAAGTTATTCGAAAATGAGCCATTCAAGATATCCAATACATCTGCAACTTTTGTGTTAGTATGTAGATTGATAGGAAAGAAGCTAGAATCGATCATTAAGGAGAGAGGACCAAATGGAGTCCAAGGATCATACCAGGAGTATATGAATTTACCATCCTACAATCTGTGATTATATTGGCTCTTTATCACTTCTCTGAATTTGAGCAAGTTGTTGAAAAGAGCAGAATAGTTGGAAGGTTGTCTGATATTCCACACACTTTGATCCTTGATATTGCACAACTTATAGGATACTTTTTGGACATTATATCATCAGAACCAGACCATAGGGTATTACTGTATTAAACTTTCCATGCAGCAGACTCCACAATAGTACTTATTAAGCTCAAAGAAATCTACTGCCATCAACATATATGTCATTCTATTAAAAAAAGTTTTTGAGTGATTAAGAATGAATCTGTCGTTAAACTAAATGGAAGAACATAATGATATCTAAATGCATGTGACAGAGATGCAAAAAATAGTAGATATAACATATCATTAAACAAGCTCATACACACTTCTTCTATAAGTTTTTGCGATAACATTGTAAAGCATGTTAACAGTGCATTACTAGAATATCTAGATGTCAAGAAACAACCTTAAATGAAATAATTTCCAAGATAAATTCTTCCGTCTTATTTGAAACATTTTGTTAGGTGCACATAAAGAGGCTTTTCACCCCAAATGATATAAGGTGACTTAGGTAATGGATCAGATAAAGATCATTCGATTCAGATTTTTCTCTGCGTATAGGAGTTAATTTCCTTTGTTCTCAAAGATCCATTGCTACCATTCCACTATCCACTACTTGAAAAAGAAAAGCATAGAAAAATTGCAAATACATGAAATTTCTAATTTATGAATGCATCTCTTGATGGTTTTGCCATATAATTGAATGCAATAACCATAATAACTCTTAGCTGGTTTTGTCATTTAAAAATTATGGAAATACTATTACCTAAAATATCATTTTGTATTCAAAGTAGAAAAAACTAAGAGAGTTTTTATACTATAAAGCAAGAAGTACAAAGAAATAAATGCATAAACAAACGCATGAAACAAGCATCAAGAAGCTAAAGTAGAACAAATACATTACGGAATACAAGTTACAATCTTGATACTAAAAGCTACAACTCTGTTGAATCGAACTTCTGTTGAACTGACATATTTTCCTAGTTGAATCAAACTTTTGTTGAACTATGGTAGAGAAAAAACATTGCCAACAGAAAAACACTAGATACTGCCATGAAGATGCTTCATGAATTCTCTCAAGTTACATTGAAGTCTAGCTTAAAAATTTTTTTTGGGTGCATTCTTGGCTGGTCAACAGAAAGATATTTGCATATAAAGAGAAATGGACTGATTACAACAGCTGTAGAGCATAGGTTTTGTCATTGACATTGTATTTAGTCATTAAAAGCCGATGGTGAGCATAGAGTGAACAATGATTATTTGCATCATAAATAGCTTTGGTTCTTTAAGCTGCACTTGGCAAGGGTATTTAGATTTACTTAGTCACACTAGCATTAAATAACCATTATTTAGACAAATCTTACAGTGTGGTTGAGAGTGAGTGTGCTTATGTTGTATCTCATCGGTTTTAATGGTTGAACTTGCATTATTAAACAACTTTGAACACCAGTTCAAATTAGGTCGAACATGGTTTGACCTATTCATTTCAGGTCCACTTGGTTTAATTTCATGTGCTTGGGTCAATTTAGAATAATTTGTCTAGGTTGAATTCTGAACTCTAACTTGATGATGTTTGAATACATTAATTTCCAGTCAGATTCTGAAAGTTTTGTCATCTCTAATGTCTCAATGTCTGGATGCTATTGTGGTTATTGTATTCTCCAAGCCATCATTAAAGACTGTTGATCTTCAACTTTTTTAGATTAGTTGTAATAGTCAATCTTTGATATTGAGTTTTGATTGTTCAAATTAGTATTGCCTTGAAGTTTCATGTTACTATATGCTTTATAATGTGTAAGAAGGCTAAGCCCAAATGTTCATATATTGGATTGTCAAGATGTAATGCTAAAGGATTTTATGTTTAGAATTCCAAATAATATACTGCTTTTTATCTATACCTAATCTTATTATTAGGTACTTATATTGTGGACAATTTGTAATTTTTTTATCTTTGCCCTTTTACATTGAGTTACTAGGTCTTTTTTTAGTTATAAACTATGCTGTTTCCTTTAAATATGGTTTGATGAATATTACTTAATCAATTAATAGTATCGTTGAAATTTAATATCGAATTGAATGCAGGTGATTGATATAGGACTTAGTCTACCCAAGAAGAAGAATACGGCTGCACCAAGCAACTTAGTGCCGACACAACTATAGTTACGGTACTTTCAGCTTCTTAGAAGTGTAGCTGATGAGCCATCTGCCCATACACAACCAGAATATCACACACCAGCACCTTGTGAGCCTATTCCAACACCAAAAGAAGTCACATTTGTGCCTATTACTCATCCTAGAGAAAAGTATCTACAAATTTTGAGAATACAACGCAATATTGGTTCTCCATCAAGTTCTCAAGAGATGCCTCCATCAACTTCTCAAGAGATGCCTCCAGCTTCTAATCAGCCACCAGTA
>JAOSBN010000006.1:12683662-12696522 GCA_027563595.1 Erythroxylum suave
GAGTGGATGGATTTATGTGAATATTGGGACCAATCGGCTACAAAGGTTAGTTAATTTGATCACAAAAATTATTTTCATAACTTTTTTAACGATTGATTATATTTTTGTATTTATAAATTGTGATTTACAGATGTTATAATAGATTTTGTTACGTTTATTGTTAGGAAAAAAAGTCAAATAGCCAAATTGGCTAGGAGTCAAGTCAAATGTTGACCAAACTCCGGCTCCAAGGCTTTTGTAGCGATACGACATGAGATTGTAAGTTATTATCTTTTTAATTATATTTTACTTTGGTTGATATTTCAAAAGTTATAACAAATATTACTAATAATATTTTTCAATACAATAGAGTGACAAAGATGGAGAAGAGTGTGATCGGATGAAGCTGTGGTATCACACTCATTATGATGAAAGTAAAGGTCAATGGACAACTACAGAATGCAGAGAAAAATGGGTGAGTGTATAGTTCAAATACAATTTTTTTTTGTATTTATGAATTTTAGTATCTAATTAATTTTTTATTGTTCAAGAATTAATGGTAGATTCAATAGAACAAGGTCATCCAATGACATTGGATGAAGTGTGCGACAAAGTTTTAGGCACAAGATCTGATTATGTTATTGGCATGGGAGTTGGGCCTCGACCACAAGGGAAGACTTCGGTCAGAAAGAAACTTCAAGATGAACTAGAGGAGTCAAAGAAGGTTAATCAAGAGCTACAGTCTCAAGTCGATGAATTGACTAAAAAAGTTGAACAAATGCAAGATCGATTCACTACCGAAGTCGAGCAACAAAGAATTGAATTTGAACAACAAAAAAAGCTTTTGGAACTTTTATGTTCTACACATAATATTCATTTAGATTAGATATATGTACGCATATTGATATTTTATTAAATTAAGACACACTTTTTATATTTTGGATATTGCAATTAATATAGTAAATTGTCTACATTTATGAAATTCAATATTAAATAAATTAAAATTATTAAAATTAATGATATAAAACCAATAAAATTCAATATTAAATAATATTGAATAGTTATAAAATTATTAAAATTGGAAAATTATTTAATTAAATTTATTTTTGGATTTGAAAAACAAATAAATAGCATTCTGCGACGTTTTTTATTGCATTCCGCAACGTTTTAAAACGTTGCAGATTCATCAACATTCCACGATGTTTCATAAAATGTCGCGGAATATTAAAATTCTGCGATGTTTCATAAAATGTCGCAGAATATTAACGATTTTGTGACGTTTTAGAAAATATCTCGAAAAGTTAGTTTTTGCGACGTTTCCCTAAACGTCGCAGAAACTTCCTTACTGTGACGTTTTCCGAAACATCGCGAAAACTTCCTTTCTGCGATGATTTCATAAACGTTGCGGAAAGGCCAACTTTTTCGTGACGTTTTCATAAACATCGCCGAATGTTAATACATTCCACGACGTTTTGCTTAAAACGTCACAGAAACCTTTTCCCTACACCATAATCTATGACATTTTTTATGACATTTTTTTATAACGTTGTAAAAGGTAATCTATGACGTTTTTAGAAATTCTGCGATGTTTTAAAAACGTCGCAGATTGGGTTATATTCTTATAGTGTGTGTTTTTTATAAATATTTAAGAGGTAAATTAGTTATCTTTTAGGACCTCTTTTTTTTAACTAGTACTACGTTTAACATTAGTATTGTCATTATTTTTGTCAAAAATTTTCTTAAGATATGTGTCCCTATCAATTGGTATAATAAAATATATTAATATTTTTTCATGTTCCCTTTTTTGGGTGGTTTTTCAAAACAAAGTAAGTCAGTTTGATCCAATTTAAAAAATGTCTTTATTATGTTTTTGTTTTTGGGCTTTTTTAGTTTTAGTTGATTGAGCCCAATTTGTTAGATTAACTTGTTATAACTTATAAAACATAACGAGTGATTAGGTTTTAGGCCTAAAGTGCCCTTTTTTTAGGAAGAGTAAATAGTTTTTGGTTCGTTTAGTTTTTCGATTCGTTGAGTGCTTAGGCCTATATTGTTTAAAATACTTTAGTTATTCGAACAAGTTTGTTTGTTTGTTTTTTTGCTACCGAGGAACAGAGAAAGAAAAATTAAACACGCAGGACACGATGCCCTCACGATCCTCTACTAGGAGAGGAAGTAATTGAATCGGAGGGTAAAAGCCTATAAACTTAAAAGGTCAATTTGTTTCTCTTTCAATAAAAGTGAGCTGGATAAGTTCTCTTTCAATATTTTTACAATTAAGGCCTAAAAAAGGAGAAGAGTCCTCGAAAAACCTAAATATTTAACAAAAAAAGAGCATAAAAAGTTTTCTTTTGGCCTAGACTTAAAAACCTCATTTCTGTGGTTAATTGTAATTTATAGTTTATGTTGTAGTTTTTTAAAACAAAAATAAAATTTCTTGGGCATGCTACTTCTTTAACTAATTAAAAAAAGTAATATGGGTCTTAATTCTAAAGAACTAAAGTTTAAATGATACTTTTAAAAATAAATCGAGCAATTAGCTCAATTGAAAAAAACAGGCCTAAATTTTAAACTTGAAACAATGAAAAATATGTATTGTCGGTTGTCATTATTTACAATGTAATCATTAAAATCGTGCATTCATTGTTGTCCATTTGGCTAACATCTTTTCTTGTTGTGTGGCCAATTTAAAGTTGACTCCTCTTTAAAAGGAATCTACTTTTGTAACTTTGTCTTTTTCCTTTTTCTTTTTATTTGGTTTGAACATTTTCCAGTTCTATATAATGTAAGACACCCTCAATCTTTCGGGGTATGAGAAAATAACACTTTTATTGCTTATCCTTTTGTCTCTCCTCTGAAAACTCTTTCCATATAACCTAAGAGAATTGACATTGAAGAAGAAGACAACATACAATACTTTTCAGTCTTCAATAATTATATCGTCTAACGAGTTGTCACCTTTAATGTTTGATTTGGAGGGACAATGATGACATTTGCGAGCTGGATGGTGTTATAGCTACTTACAGATGGAATGTTTCCAGTCGTTGGATAAAACATCGAAGATTCCAGAAATATTTGAAATTTGAAATTCTACTTGTTTGATTAGCTACAGAGAGTCAGTAGCTATTGGGGTTTTATAAGTAGATGTCATAAGAAGATTGAGTCCATGGTAGTTGAGTTTAATTAAGGATTCAGGGGTAATTTTTAAACACTGTTAATAAACGCCTTCGATACAGTGGAGATTAAATTGGTTTATTAAATCCCAATTAACTTCATACTTTGGTGGTTCGTCTATTGGTGGGTACATTCCATTACTAATTCTAATTTGAACATAGGCCATTCTTGACAATTGTATCTCTGAATCCTTGAAAATGTCTGCTTTGGTGAAGATAGGATAGATACTGAAAACTTTTATGAAGATTTCTCGTTCTTTGGCAAATCTGTCCTTGTAGTTTTTAACTGCAAGAGTAAATCCAGTTGGGAATTCAGCCAAGCTATGTAAATTGGTTAAATAAATTGTGTCAACTAAATCATTTTGAAAAAAGAGATAAGCAGTGAGTGGATCTGCTTCAGGAAAAACAATAGCTTTGTGGATAATATTGGAAAAAATTTCTTAAATTTTTTTAATGCCTGGCATAGAGAGAGAGAGAGAGAAGTTTTCCTATTATGTGCAAATCTCAAATCACTTAGGGATGGTAATTAAGCCCGGGTCTGGCTTGGTTAGCCTAAAATCAATGGACCATTGGGCGTAGTGGATTCCTAAGACCTGACTATTCTAAGCAAAACGACATCGCTTTGTACCTTTAATTAAAAAAATTGACCGAATCGAGTCAAGTCACTCAAGCCCACTACCTTAGGCCCTGTTGGGCCTTGAGCCAAGCCCATTACCATCTCTAATCACTTTCCTTTTTAGTGGTAAACAATAAAATCAAATTTCAAGCCCATTTCTTTTAAAGGTAAAAGGATTTTAAAAAACCAACTTATAATATAGTTTCAAGAATTCTACCAAAACCTTATGTAGTTTAAAGTTCTTCTAAAAGCCCCCATATTTTGTTAAAAGTCCATAATAAGTTTTTTTTCTTTCTTTTTTAAATTTCACCAAAGTGGCATTTATAGGACAAGTGGCAATGCTATATAAAGAGAAGGGAAGTCACGTTTATAATAAAATAAAAAAATCTGTAATCTGGCTTGAAAATCCACTAACATGGCCTATATTTTTTTGTTTTCCTCTAACCCATATTCATTTTTTTAACTTCCAAATTTTATCTCGATAACCATGCACGTACACATAAACTTACCCACTTTTCCATAAACATATGTTATCTTAAACATCCACAATGCGATAATGGGTGTGTGCGTGATAGTGAGATAGTAGGTGCGGTGAAATAATAGGCGTAGTTTTGTTAAAATTCTATAAGAAGTTCCTTTTTTCTTTCTTTGTTAAATTTCATTAAGTGACATTTATAGGACAAGTGGCAATGCTATATAAGTAGAAGGAGAGTCACTTTTATAATAAAATTTAAAATTCATAATCTGACTTGAAAATCCAATAACACAAACCTAATTTGTTTTTCTTCCACTAACTCATTTTCTTCTTTCATTAGCTTCCCCATTTTGTCCCAAAAACCATGCTCGTACTAATAAAGGTTCCCACTTTTCCATAAACATATGGCATCATGAACTCCCACGATGAGATAGTGGGTGCAGTAAAATAATGGCTGCAGTTTTTGTTAAAAGTCCATCCTTTTCTCTTTCTTCGTTAAATTTCACTAAAGAGACATTTATAAGACAAGTGGCAACGCTATATATACATAAGTAGAAGGGGAGTCACTTTTATAATAAAATTAAAAATACATAATAAGTCTTGAAAATACAGTAACATGACTTGATTTGTTTTTCTTCCTCTTAACACATTCTTGTCTTTTATTAGCTTCCCCATTTTGTACCGATAACCATGCACTTACACTTAAACGTACCCACTTTTTCATGAACGTATGTTATCTTGAACATCCACAATGCGTTGGTGGGTGCGTGTGACAGTGAGATAGTGGGTGCCGTGCAATAATATGGGTATAGTTTTTTTATAAGTTCTTTCGAAGCATGACAACGACGACCACCATCTTTTTCAAATGAGCTTGAATTCTTTAAGGTAATATGTAAATGAATTCTTTCTGAAGAAATGATATATATTTTTTGACAAAATGACTGCAAATGTCGAAAGCTAAGACATGATAAGGTAATGTGTAAATTAAAAATTACTTGTTTTTAATATTTTAAATAATAATTTCTTATTTAATAATAATAATAATAATCTACCACCTATAATATAGAACTCCCAAACCATCATACAATGAACAGCTCTGCAGTTTCGTGGTTGCATACAACGGTACTAGTAGCTGGCTTAAATGTAAAACAGAAAATGCAGTGAAGGTAGGCTTTAAGATAATACAGAAAGCAAGCGAGTAAACTGATCCGATGAACACAAAGGGAAAATAGAAACCCTTCCTTCAGAGTACCCCATGGTCGATACATAGTGTCTGGATAGATTTCCCTGCATCGATTTCTGCGTTGGCTTGCGAAATTTCGTGTTCACGCTTTAATGGCTCAACATATGTCACAACCTTGTCTTTTCTGAAGATTAGATAGATGACTGCAACAACATATATCGCCATTAGAAGAAACACTAGGATCCCAATGAACACATTCGCCACTTTGGGTAGGTTGTTCCGAATTAGCCAACGGACGTAGCCTGTACTCAAGTAATACGCGTTAATACCAATGATCAGAAAGCCCAGCACCCATGAGAGGACAATAACCTGCAAGAACCACAACAGCGAATCAAAGTTCTCATATTCAGAAGCTGTAATTCAGTTGACATGACGGGTGGATATGTTTACATGGTGAGTTGGGATTTGAATGCAAAGGATGTCGTCACCAATTAAAGGAAAACAAACAATTACCTCTGATATATTGTTTAACAATTTTCAGTGAATCTTTTAACAAATAAGATGAATAACTCTAAAATTTAAAGATAGAAAACGGCCAAAAGATAAAAATTACATAAATTGATCTCTTGTGTGGTCCCATTTTCTTGGTACTGCTACTGAACTTAAGAAGAGGGATCAAAGCAAATGGAAGCTCAACAGAAAGTATAATCTGCAAAAGCATTGAATGGAACGAGTAGGTTATAATATGCATAAGCCTGCAGTGTCAAAATTCAATTATATACTTTATTTCTATATAATAGAAAGAGTTCATGTTAATCTAATATATTCCTCCAACCGCTGTGACGATGATCAGTCTACTTGCTCCTGAAGATCCACTGATAATGGTGATGATAAGACTAGGCACAATGGCGAAACCGCGAGTCAATATATTTCTTACCCACCTTTTCATCTTAAGATTCAAGAAACCCTGGAATATGAATTCAAGAAACAAGCTCATAGATTTTATTTCATGCTCACAAGTAAGAATACCAGAAAATGTTGCATGTGAGCTTTTAATAAAGACCTGCATAATAAATTGGCCTGCGTAAGTGCTTGTGACGGCAGAACTTTGGCCAGAGGCTAGTAATGCAACTCCGTAGACTATTGAGCTCGACTTCCCCAGCACATTCTTAACAAGACACATGCAATTGTGAGATGGGAAAACTACTCGATGCAACATTGGTTAGTAAATTTTGAAGTATAATTAATCGAAGGTACTTTCCCAAAATATCCACATATGGCTCCAAGTCAGAATAAATGCACTAGATTAATTTTTTAACGATGTTTTGCTATTTAATAAAATAAAGTAACAAATATTGTTGGAGCATTTTACACCTTCTGGAGTATACAAAAGAGAAAAGCTGAGTAAAATGATATGTTTACAAAAATATAACTCATGATGGTTTGATTTTCATATCGTTAATAATTGATAGATAAGTCAATTATGGATATGTAGAATAAAAGGGAAAGAACGTGATAATAGTTTAAGATTTAATTTATTTATACAATTTAATGATTCGTTGATTTAGGTTATTCAAAACGGAATTTGTCTCAACAAGGGTTATTCTTAAATCTCATTTGCAACTCATGAAATTCAGAATACAAATGCCAAAAATTTAACATATAACCCATGATTATAAATTTATCTGAACATACATGAGTTTGTAAGACTGCTAGAGATGTCATAAACTGAAAAAACAAAAAAAGGAGTGTAATGCTATAGAAACCTTGAGAAGGAAAGAAGCAGATTTCGCTGACAGATCATTGCAACGACCAGCATTTTCAGGGGACAGATTATCCGCGGAGCAAACAGTACCCGACACAGCAACAATTGATACATTTATTACTAAGGCTACAGACAAAGTCAATCCCAACTCCATCACGAAATATCGGTATGCCTCCTGTATGATCAAGGGAAGGCTTTTTATTATGCAACATATATAATAAAGCTAAAGCAAGCTGATTTCGAAGAAACTTAGTTTTAATGGATAAATATGATGACTTTGAAACATATTATTATAACTCTTATGGGGTTATGTAATTACGCACATTAATTCCCTGAACAGTATTTGGAGCTTTCCTCGAGAGAACAAGAGCAGAATGGAGAAACAGGTTGTGCCTGTTGAAAGAAAAAAGAAAAATAATTAAATAATGAATTAATAGCATATAGTTTTATAAACACAAACTAACTAATGTAATGATTAATTTAGATTTTTACATAATCTTATCTTACGGAATGATTAAGGAACCGATCAAAGCTATGGCATGACCTGTAGCTCCATTTCCAGAGAGGTTGGGAACCAACAGACCTTTAAAGATCGCAGAAACAGGAGGTTTCACATAGCTCATTTCACCGAAGAAGCATGCAGCCATTATGAATACAAGTAATGCTGTTAACATTTCCAGTTTCCTCTCCTGATCATATATATTGATGAAGGGTAAATTAATTAAGGAAGAAAAACATTTATTTTCATTTTCTTTTTTGGTGATATATTTTTGCTTTTAAATTCAGCTAGAAATTTTTGTGTGTGTGTGGTTTCTAATTTTTGAAAAAATATAAAAAATTATCATTCTAAGAAATTGAAGGATTTGTCAGATTCTGATTTTTTAAAATAATGATTTATCATAAATTAAATACATATTATTTAATTATTTAAAATTAATCACAATTAAAATTATTATTATTATTATTATTATTATAAATTTAATATAATTTATTATTTATTTTAATAAAGTATATAACACAATATTTACTAATAATTATTACATATTATTTACTTAATTAATTTATTTTTAAGTTTTATTTAATATTTAATTATTTTGAAGTATAACTACATTTATATTAACAATCATATAAGTTTTTGTTTTTATTTAAAAATAAAAAGTGAAATTAAATAGATTTTTTTTCCCATTTACTCGTGCTTGATTATGTGTTGTTACTTTTTGCTTTATGCATATATACAAGAGGCTTTTAAATTAGGTTTTGACATTAACCCATTTATTGAATAAATAGGTACAAGGGAAAGTAGGTTATAGGTACAAAAGTAAAAGAAACTTAATTACAAAATAAAAGAGAAATGTCATGAGTGATATGATTTTAAAAATTAAAAATTATTTTTCAGTTATAATAAAGTATCGTATCTTTTAATTAATGAATAACTTCTTAAAAGAGTAGTGAGATTTTGAGTTAATCCCCACTTGAAGTTTGTTTCCACCAATTTATGCTTTTATCTTTCTCAAATCAATTCTCTTACAGTGAGAGTAGACATTAAACAAGGCAAAAAGCCGTATACAATATTACCTAATTAAGAACCAAATTAAAAACGCTAACTAATACAATTAAACATCAGCATTAATTCATAGACTTGATATGTGGTATAGTTATTGTTGACCTCATAATTTTTAACTAAAAACTGTCAACAGACAAGCTAGATACCGTTGTGCTGTAAACTAGATGTAGACGGAAAAGGTGGAAGAGGTTTAGCAATGTGACACAAACATGATATGTGGTATAGTTATTCTCAAAATTCGATGATAATTCTACGATCTCTTTAATTAAGTAACAGGAAGGAAATAAAAGAAAATTTTGGAAAATGATATTAAAAGGTAGTATCAGGAATTGTAAGGGTGTTAAATTTACCCCATATTTCTGTATACTGATCAGCAGTAGAGCGCTACAGCCCGTCAGTATAACTCCAGCCCATAATGGGATGTGAAACAGTATGTTCAGAGCAAACGCTGTCCCAATCACTGTCTCCAAGTAGAAACAATTGGGAGTTATTTTGTAAGACAAACAAAAAGTTGCCAGATTAATTACGATAATGCATAGAAATTCAATATATCTCTCTTTTCCCTACTCCGATCGAACTCAAAGTAATTATTTTGAATAAATTGGATTTGATTATCGATAAATATTTGTTTATTTCACAAACTTTAAAACAAGTTAAAGGTCTGTAATAGAAAGGAACAAGAGTATGCCTTCCGGTATATCGGCACCAATAACAGCTATCTCTGCCAACACCCACAGGCAAATATTTACGCATCTTGGGTACTCATCCTTGCACAATTGTGCTAAGTGTTTTCCTGGGAGTTCAACATCAAAGTCAACTCATTTAGGAAGAACAATCGTATATTTGAGGTTATCAGTAGATAATATGGCTAGAAATACGACCATGAACACTGTTAAGTTATATACGTACGCGTCTCAAATACTGGAGGTAGAGTTTTGAGCATCTTATCATTATGTTCAATAAGAAATGAAGAATGTTAAGAAGTGTTTTTTTTTATACATCAGAATCATGATTCTAATAAATCCCTTGATGGTTTTCAATATTGAATGAAACAAATATGATTAACACTTGATAGGCCGGCAAGCAGTAATTATGTTGTTTTTCCATTTCTCACCAGTAATAACACCCAGATTCGCAGCGAAAGCCTGGATTATGAGAGCAAAAATCAATCCGATAAGAATCACCCACAGCAGCTGGAACAGCAACAAAAATGCACAGTATATATATTACTTGGAAGAGAAAGAAACTCTATTTCTTTGGATTTCTTAGGACCAGTTTGGTTCTTTCACCTGATAACCATGGTTAGCTCCTGCTTGCAAATCAGTTTCCACTGCGTGCATATGGATGATAGATCATAACGATTAATCTCTGAGAAGTCACAAATCGACATACACCCACGAACACTCATGTACATATACAGAGACACACAAACGGACTTGATACTTACAGTTGTTAGGATCTAGGTAAGCCATTGCCACGAGGAAACCAGGTCCCACATGTGACACAAACTTTCTCCATCCGGACTCCTGAACGATAGTTAAACAAGAAAGAAGAATCAAAAGATGATCGACTCCAACTCTGAAAGCATTTATGTATTTGCATCTAGCTACAAAAATCCACCTGATGAATATGTACAGAGTAGTTTTGATAATCATGATCAATACATGGAGGATTGTTGATTTGGCTCTCGAAATCAACCGTTGATTTACGGTTATTATGGCTACCCTTGAACGACGTTGAAACTATCTCACCTACTTCTTTCCCCTGCTCCTGCTCCAAGCTTGCCATCGTTTTCTTTGTCTCGATTAAGAGTCGTGTTACGTACATGCAAACCTTCAACGAGTACCGAGACCATCCTCTACTTGGGTCCATATTTAAAGGAAAAATGCTATAGAGATAATATTGTACAGGTTATGATTTTTTTTTTGCATAAAAGAAGATTCAGCGCACTCCAAACTTTTATTATATTATATAAAGTAGTGAAATGTGATGTAACTCGTAATACTTTCAAAATTTTATGCATCAATTTTATCAGTTAATTGAAACATACATTTGGAAAACATAAAAGTAATTGATTCACAACTTCTGAATATTTGCTACTACAAATACTATATTGTAACAAGTTTTGCTCCTCACCGTTTATCGAATTTTATAATAATAATTATTTTAAAGATGATTATTGAGTAAAATTTTAAGAATAAGTAATAGTTCACTAATTATATATTTTGACAAGTGTTTGACGACTTTAAGAATTCAAATTTCACTACAACAAACATGCATTGGCTACGATTTCTTTAGCGACGAAATAGAAATCGTCATTAGAAGTGTCCCTTCGGCGACAGAGAAAAATATCTTAGCTAAAAGTTAAAGAATCTACGATGGTTAAGTCATGAAAAGGATAAAGACAATTGGCTGAGTTATTATTTTATTGTTGTATAGTTATTATCTATTTGTTGTAACGTCCTCTACTTTATCGGATTTATAGTTGTAACTCCAGTTTATATATTCATGTAATCTTTGTATCAAAACACAATTCACTTTAATAAAATAACCTTTCGTATAGATTGTTTTATGGTATCAGAGTCGTCTTACCTAACAGTTTCTTTTTTGTTTCCGATCAATCAATATTTCGCTGTTAATTTCGTGACATCTTTGTTTCCATGGCTATTAATGACACAAACAATGAAGCCAATCCAAATTTGGTTGATGTTCCTGATGCTAATTTCGAGATCATTATTCTAAATATACAATTGATCTTTAAACTTACTGGCTTGAATATCTTGCATGGAGGATTCAACTCACATCCCTCTTTGATGGTTTTGACTTGATGGGATTCGTAGATGGCAGCTCTCCACCTCCTGCAAAAGCAGATGAAAATTATCGACACTGTGTCAAGATAAGATGGTCTTGCACACCATCACCTCTTCGGTTCGTGAATCTGTAATTACCATGCTTCGTTCGGTTGAACCGTCATGTGACGCGTCGACATTTCTTGCTCAGATGTATGCCAACAGGTCAAGATTACGAATAATAAGACCCAAAGAGCGACTATTCTCCCTTACTAAGCAAGGTTGTCCATGACAACATATCTCCATCAAATCAAAGGAATTTCAAACAAACTTGCGATAATTGGTGGTCCAGTTGAGGATTCAGACCTTGTTATTTATGCTCTCAATGGTCTACCGATAGAATACAAGGAGATTTGTGCAGCTCTACAGGCTCGGGAGGAGCCTATATCTTTTGCTGATCTATTTGACAAGCTTATGGATCAAGAAACCTTCTTGCTGTGACTAAATAGAATTGTTGAAATACCTATTGTCTCCATGAATGCTACTAGGCAAACCTGTACAGCACCTGGCAAAAATAACAATTGTGGGTAGCATTATGGGCCAGGCAGTGGTGGTGGAGCTATTCCTTTTAGGTTCTATCACAATGTCATATATCAATATTGCGAGAAGCCTGGTTACATGGTTAAGGCGTGTCGCAAACTTCGAAAAAACTGGGCAACCTCCTACAATGAATTCTGCAGTACCTAGGTAGTGGTGTCCCTCTTCTGCTTGGCGTGCGCCCTCTGTGAACTTTGCTGCTCCTGTCTCGCCCGCTGTGGCCTCTTGAAATGATGCAGGTCTGTTCCCACACGTCGTGCCACAACAATACTGGTTTGCGCAACCTCCTACCTAGCACAACGTCAACTGGACAACGTCACAGCCCAGCAGGTGTGCCTCTACTCCAGCATGCTACAATGTAGCTAGCGTAGCTAGTCCTGTTGGTGTATGCCCTTGCAGCCAATTTTGGTTGTAATTTTAATTATATAAAATTTATTTTATTCAATAAAAAAGCATTCTTTATCTTTGAGTATTTTTAATTATTTAATTATTAATCATAAAGATAAAATCTTTGGAATAATTATTATGCAATTAGAAATTATAATGTGATTATAATTATGAGATTTAAATTACATTTGTTATATTATTCCTAAAATGTTCCTAGTTGTAGTTTCATCAAGAAGGGGTATTGATGAAATAGTTAGCCTAGCACATGTTTGTTTCTTTCTTATGAAGAAAGTAATTGATCTCATAGATTAAAGTGTAGAGACACTTAAACAAAC
>JAOSBN010000006.1:12696622-12715146 GCA_027563595.1 Erythroxylum suave
CAAAAGTTATGCAAATCGTTTCATAATGAACTGGAGATATGGAGCTTTAATTGTTCTAAAGAAGTCAATTTGTGATTTCGTTGCCGGAATTGGTTTTGGGCTAAAGAGATCCTATGGAAACAACCTTATAGGAAGATACGCTTACCTCTTTGACATTTGCGATTTTTGGGCTCTAGAAACGGGGTCTGACAGTTCTACTATATGATGATAAAATTTTCAATATCATGATATACATTGCAATTCTTTAACCAAGCAAAATTTAGAGAAACTATTAAAGAAGTATCCAACTAATCAAAATTAGAAAAATTTATGTAGCTTATGTGTATGGATAAGAAAGCTTCTGCCATTAACCTTTTAACTTAATAATCCAAAGAGTAGCCTAAAACTCCAATTCTATTCACATGTGAATAAACCATCAAATTTGGGTTTTTCTTATACAATCCCCCTTTTAAATCTAAATTTATTAATCTTTTCACACATAAGACTCCACTAATCTAAAATGATTATAGAAATTAATATACAAATCCTACTTATGATTTAAATAACCACTTTAAGAGTTATTTGGTAACAATATGTCACATCACATAATGTCATAAGCTTCTTAACTTACTTAACATTTCAAGGTTCTAAATTTCAAAAATAGAACAACAACATAAGAGGCTAACCTTAATGATAAATCAAATCATATGACCTAAACTATTTACTTTTTATCATTCCCAATAATTTAATTTTCTTGGCTTGAAATAAATTTCATTAACAAACTAATTCAAAAATCATCTAACACAAGAAATTAAAAAACCTAAAAATATGAAAATAATGAATCCTTTTACAAACCAATTGGGCTTAACATTTTCTAAAGTCTTTTAGAATTAAAACAAAAAGAAGAGAAGAAAGGAACAAGGACCTACACTTAAATCTGTGGTTTTCACCAACCACAGCCCTAAAATAAAAGCTTCTCAAATTACTTGACATTGCATGGTTTCTAAATTTCAAAACTAAAACAATAACATAATAGGTTAAATATAAATAAAATCACATAACCCTAGCTATTCACTTTCTTTCATTTCTAACAACTTAAGTTTCTTCATTTAGAGTAATTTTTCATTAGCAAGCTAATTTAAAATTCCAACAACACAAGAAATTAACACCTAAAATTTATAAATAATGAATCTTTTTATAAATTTATTATGCTTAACATATTTTTAAATAAAAAGAGAGAAGAAAGGAATAAGACCTACAAGGAATCTCAATATCTGAATGGTAAAGCATGTAATTTATCTAAGACTTCAACAGGTAAAACTAAAGCTTAGCCTTTGCTCCCACTAAGTAATAATGTTAACCTAATTAGTAAAGAAAAGGAGCTGATTTCTATATATTTGGATCTAGTTTCATATTGACAATTCAACATCAAGCCTTCATTGATGGCAAAACTGTAAGCTTTCACTACCTTACTGATGACGAGACAATAAGAGGAATTGCACTTATTGCTTTGCATTTTCTTATTGTTCATATGCAAAACAATTTTTCTTTGTTATATTAATAACACAATATCACTCGTTTTATAATAGAAGCTCGGGATTTGAAAAAAACTAGCCATAAAGCCCAAAGTCAAGCTTGAATCAAAGTATGTCAACTTCTACTAAGCTCATTTTGGCTTAGTTAGACTTAATTTTTTTTCCCATTCCTAATAAATTGCTTTGTTGTTATTGATTATTGATTTAAAAGATTTATTTTGTTATACATTAATCAATTTATTAAAAATTGGGTTTGCTAAAAACATAAATAAGGGGTACAATAGAATAAGGTATTTAATTAGCTAAGTGGTTTGAAAACTTCTAATTATGATTCTAAATGTGATTAAGTATGATAAAGGAAATATAGTCTCATTTATGTTTGTGGTGTAATGTTCTAGTTGTCTTAAGTGTGATTAAGTATGATAAATGAAATATAGTCTCATTTATTTTTGTGGTGTAATGTTCTAGGTGTCTAAATCACACTTATAATCATAATTAGAAGTTACCATAGATGCATTAGTGGTTGTGTGTGCTATACATTGTACAACTGGTACCTTATGTATGATTGATTTCTTTTATTAGATGCGTGTTGTGATTAATTCAAAACCTATGATGGATGTGTATTTATAATTTATTCGTGAAGCAAATGCAATATGAAGGTTGGTTAAGACTAGTATTTAGTGTTAAATTGAGGTATAAAGTAATTGATTGCCTAAGTTGAATATTTAAAGCCAAATTGAGGCTTAAAGCAATTCATTATCTAGTAGCATATCCAAAGCCAAATTAAAACATAAATAACTTTGTTGTCCAAGATGAATATTTGGAGCCAAATTAGGGCACGGACTAATATATTGCCAAATTAAGACATAAATTAATTCATTAGCTAAAACTAACATCTAGTGCCTGCTTTAGGTAGGTACAAGTGATTGTATGGTTGTTTTGACTCCATTGATTATTGCATTTGATAAGTGTGAGGGTGGCATTGGTATAAAATGTGTGGCATTGTATGATTGTTTTATTGGTAGGTTTTATAAGTTTTTTTTCCATATAGTGCTAGACAAGTAGGATATTTATTTCATTTCATTTTTAATTCTTTTAAAGTTGTTTATGTTACCTAGTTATAGTTATGATTTTAGATGAGAAGCTCAAAAGTGGGGGGACTAGATAGGATGTGACCATATGATAAATAGAGTTAATATCGAGAAGATACTAGATATAAACACTTTATGTCTTAGTTATTGATTAAGTCTAGCAGCTATGTTTAATTTTTGGTATAGATATTTTTGATTAAATTTAAGATTGGATATTTGAATTATTTAATTTTTAAAGTGTATTGGATTATTGTGAATTTTTCAGGTTAGTTAATCCTTTGCCTAATGGTGAGGCATATAATTTTCCCCATCTTTCGTTTAGATTATCACAAGCTCAATAAGGATAGTTTGAACTGAAAGGTGTGACACTATAAGACCAATATGTGCAAAGATGAAGTTAAAACATCACTAGATTAGGCCAAGACGAATGTAACAAGGATGAATATTGTAGGAAGAATGCCTATTAAAAGAGGTGAATATAAACCTTGTAGGGATGAACTTAAGAGAGATTAACCTAATAGGGATGAATTTAGTAAGAACAAACCTTATATAGATGACCTTATTTTATAGGGATAATGCACATCAAAGAGTCTTACGCTAGTAAAGACCATAGAGTTCTTAAAAAATATAAATAAAATCTCTTAGCTTTGTCCAGTCAATTGGATGGATTTTTTAAATTCAAATGATGGAGAATTAAAGTTGTATTTTAACCTATCTTCTCTAAAAATTCACTATAAAAAGATATAATTATTAAGGTAATATTCATTGACTAATTATTATTTTTATTCAATGGATGACACATAAGAGTCGGTGAATTTTATGTCTTCACCTTTTGCTCTATTTGAAAACTAAAAAATAGATTTTCTATTTTAATGAATAATTATGATAAATTTGTATAATATATTCATAAAAAAATCATAAAAATAATTAAAAAGTGTAGAGATAAAAGTGATTTATAGTAGTTATGCTAAACAACTTTTGACCTATGTCCACTCTCTAAGCCTTACTTAGGAATTCGCTATCTTCTTACTTCAATGGGTTAAGAAGAACCTCCATATAACATCTTCTTTGTCACAAGTAAAGAAGAACCTTACAATCTTCTTACTTTATTACGTTTAAAGAGCAACACTTTACAATGAAGGTTAAGAAGAACTCTCATAATGTGTATCCTAAGCAATTTTGCTAATTATAACTATTACATAACCATATAACCTAAATATACCATTTTCGGTCACTTCAATAAGAAAATGCTCAACATATGTTACGTTATACACACATGCAGTCTTTAGCCTCCTAAGGTTCTTAACAACTCTCTAATATTCCTAGGATTACTTTTATAACTCATGGTGTTTATTTATACCTAAAACAATAGAAAGTAACTGTTACAAAATAAAAACTAGCCATTATAACAACTAGTAACATTAGTATTGGTCAACCAATTCCTCATATTGCTTAACCAAACTTTATGAAACAAAACTTTTTAAAACTTTTGATGTTCCTTCAAAGATTATATCTGACTACTTTAATAAAAAGCTTAACTCAAATTATTTCAAAAGGTTTTTAGAGTTTATATGAAGATCATGAGGTTTTCTTTAAATTTAAAAAAAAATTCTTAGTTATGAAAGGATTTATACATTAGTTCCTATGTGTAAATTAAGCCCCATATCCATTGAAACTACCAAGAAAAGGTTACAAGAAGGATTATAATAATTTATTTAAATATTGATATGCTTGATTCCTCTTTATTTGTAATACTTCACTTCATTTTTGTTAAATCTCTCTTATGTTTCATATATGTTCCATTTTGCTCATTTTCTTTATCTTTTTATTGTTTAATTGATTCAATTCACTCATTTGCTTACTTTGAGCTTCCATTAAACTTGATATTTCACTTATTAACTTATTAATATCAACAAGGATAAAAATATTAGTAGTAATATGTTTTGATATTATAATCATGGATTATGACCTAACCTAGTAGAATAACTATTCTTTAGTCTAAAATAAATATCCTAGGCTATTATTGACTTGAGTGTTAAGATTTTCCTCATTGGAATAAAATTGACACCTTTGAATTTCTTTTTCCTAATCATGTTAGCTCGATGGAGTTCTTAACCTATCAGGATTTTTAGTAGCAATATTTAACATCATCTGTTATAAATGAAGTTATTAGTTTTTCTTATTTAAATAATTTTCTATTAAACCATAATTATTTATAAAAGGGAAGCAACGGTTTCCTAAGGAAATAATCCCTCTAATGATTGGATTGGAGCCCTTTACCCCTCATAACCATCACCCATAATGGAGATTCCACTCATTAACACCTTAATAAACAAGATTATGGATTACATTCTAGATGATATGTAAAACACGTTAAAGAAGATGTCAATGAATGCCACAAAGAAGAATAAGAGCTTATGTTGTTATTTTTATAGAGCCTTAAGGCATAAGATTGAAGATTGCATAAAATTTTACAAGGTAATTAATAACTTGTTAAATTAAAGGTTGTTAAGGAAATTTTGAAAATTAATAGAGACAAACATATACCTAACACAAGGGAGGAAGTAAAAAGAGACATAATTATAAGATCTAAGACTAAGGACACATATTAAGAAGATGATCATCTATTACAAAGGGTGATCTATCAAACATGTAGTATAAGTCTAAAGTTATTGGTTAGAACACAAGGATAGTACAAAGTTCCCAGTTGTATGAAATGTAATACATTTAACTTATATTGAACAAACATGTGGCTTAAATTACTCAGTTATCATTAACATTATTAATAAAGTTTAAATTTTTAGTCTCCACTTCTTATTTTTCAATAAATCTTGAGAATTTGAGCCTTAGCATCTTAATTCTAAGACCAAATCCTAAGACTATGAGTCATATGTCCATAAGGGTTCTTTAGCTTCTTAGTTTGAAAAAAAAAATTTAAGATCACTTGCCTTAGGTTTAGAATAGTGCCTTAGCTCTTTGGTATCAAGATAAAAACCTAAGGGACCATTTATAAATAAGGATGGCAATTGGTTGATCAGTCTCGAGCCTGACAGATTTGAGCCTCACTTAAGGCCTAATTAAGCTTGAGAATATTATTTTTAAAAAAATAAAGTGTCAAATGACTTTATTTGCCATTATCCTTAGGCCCTTAGGTTTAGGCCTAAGCCTAACATGAGGACTTATTAGGCCAAAAGATCAAGTCTGAGGCTTAGCCTAAGGTTTGGTCAACCAGGGCTTGGCTTGTTGACTTTGGACCAATCTGGCCAAGCCTAGGCCTTGTTGCCATCCCTATATATATATTAATTCTAGGAGAGTCTCTTAGCCCCTTAGCATTATGATAAAAACTAGAAAGTAAGATGTGTAAGGTCCATAAGAGTCTTTTAGCTCCTTAACATCAAATCAAAAACTTAAAGGCATGTTTGCCTCAAGTTTAAGAAAGTCTTTTAGTTCCCTATCATCAAGGAAAAAACTTGAAGGCATTTTTGCCTCAAACCTAAGAAGGCCCCTTAGCTCTAGAGCATTATAAAGCACACATTCTATAAGTATAAAAGATTCCCTTAGTCTCTTTAGCGCAAGCTTACTTGACCATAATAGAGAGTAATAATATAGTACAATGAAATTTATAGGTCTCTAAGCATTGTAAGGTCCTTGGCCTTATGTAGATTTTTATTTATCAAGTAGACCTTTAAGTTTCATATAAGCCTATGATTTTAAGGCTAATCTTTAAAACTCGAGTAGACCTCCAAACCTTAAGTAGGACTTTGAGTCTCATGTAGGCCCTTAGCCTTAAACACACCTTCAAGGCCTATGTAGACCTTTAAGTCTCAAATAGGTCTATAAGCATTAGGTAGGGCTTCGATCATTGCATAGGCCCCTAAACCTCAGTTAATCCTTTTATACTTATGCATGCATCCTACTCTCAAACAAACCTTTAAGCTTTATACAAGTCTCTAGGACTCAAGTAAGCCTTTTAATCTTATACATACTTTTAATTCATTGGTAGATGACAGTAATATGTGGATTTACATAACTTTAAAGTGTAAGCAGAGTACTAAAACGATAAGCATTATGATTTCCATTTGACTCATTGACAATCATTTTAATTACATCTTATTAATTTTTGTAAACCAATTGATTATTTCTTGAGTATAATTAGCCTGTAGTTCGATGAAAGTGTAGTAGTGATCCATTCAAATCAAACAAGTAGTTTATACCTTTATTATAAGCTTTAAACTTCATTATGCTAAATGATAAATATGAGTTAGAGGAAAATGGTATATACTCAATACTCCTTTTAGCAGGATTTATAAGCTTTAGGGAGTATGAAAAGCACTTTAAAGGATGATTTGTTATTTTTAAGCCCTAGACCTAATATATGTAGGGAAGAACCTAGTAGGTTGAACAACCAATAGTGAGGTTGAACCTACTAAGAATGAACCTTATAGGATGAGCACCTATTAAAAGAGGTAAGGATGAATAATATAAGAATGAAATTAGTAAGGATAAACGTTGTAGATCTAAACTTAATATAGATGAACCTAACAGTGATGAACCCTATGTGGATGAATTTAGTGATAATGAACCTTGTAAGGACTAACCTAAAAGGAAGAATACTAATTGAAATAGGTATCATTAAACCTTGTAAAGATGAATTCAACAGAGATTAAACTACTAGGGATCAACCTATACTACAAGAAAATTTGGTTTTGGAGAGAGAAAATACTAATTTTCAGTATGCAAACAAATTTGGGGATGGAAAATATCAACTGAAAGAGTCCTAGGAGAAACAATCATAGGTAAAATTTCCTGACGAAACTACAATTTCTGTCACGAAATTGGTCGATAGAATTAAAATTTTCATAGATAAAATTTATGAAAAAATTACAATTTCTGTCATTAAATTTATTGACGAAGTTACAATATCCGTCCCTAAAATTCCAAAAAAAATTACAATTTCTGTTGGTAATTATAGCGATGGATAAATAATTTCTGTTGCTAAATTTACCTGTGGAATATAGCTTCCTGTTTGTAATTTTAGAGATGGATATTGTAATTCTATTGGGAAATTTACCTACAACACCATTTTTTCTTTGGTAATTTTAGCTAAGAAAAATTCATCGATATATCTCACTACAAATTCCCATAAGAATTTTCTGTTGATAATCTATTGATATTTTTCTACATTTAAATTCTCTAAATAATATAATCTTAATTGATAATATAATATAAAATTATCATGATAGGTAATATAATATAAAAATTATAATGTATAATAATAAATATCTTTAAAATGTTTATTATGACTATAAATTAAAATTTCATAGAAAATAAGAGTAGTAAAACATCAAATAAAATCCATTTAAGCATCGAAATATTATAAATCTAAGCTATGCAGTTGGTGAAAGTGGATGATGTGACTACTTCCATGAGGTGTTGTCCCTCTCCTTTAACTCATCCACCTCATTACGAAACTGGGCTATGTACTCTTCACTATCACAACTAAGTTTCCATCATCTCCACTATACTCTCAAGCTGAACTACTTTAACATTAAATGTGGATCGCCTACTAGATGCAGCTATAGTAAATGTAGAGGATTGCGAATAACATATATTTGCAAAAGAACCTAAGCTAAAAATCCTTTCACAGCGATCCCTACCACCAACTGCATCAAGATATGTTTGAATCTCATCAATATTTTCAGAGTTCTGAGACTATTTCTCATGCTTTCTTTTATTTGCTCATACCATTATAATTGTTTATATTAATATGATAATTTTTAACTAATGTTATCTATCAATTTAATAGTAAAGTATAAATTTTACATATATTAAGTTGTCAGCATCGGGTGTTGACGAAGGTAACATCATCGTGCTTTTTAGTGTGGGTGTGCAAAAAGAGCTAACGTAGTGTAGGCTTCGTGCCTATAGACTTTTCCTAAATCAAAATAAAGTGTTATCAGTAAACTACAATTTACACAAATTTTAACAAAGTTTCCTTTATTTTTATGGTATTTACCCCTATTAAACAAAAAAATTTTCTCAACAACACAGTCATTCATGGCAACAGACATTTATAAAATTATCATTCTCCATAAACCACATACATTTTCATTCTAACTTTCATACATCAAATTACATTAAAATCTAATTAGTAGTAATTTGTATAAAAATTAGAATATAAGTGTAAAGTTTAGATACCGACAAGTTTCTCTGCATGCTCCTGGTAAGTTATAGATCCTCCAGTGTATATGGGTAGACTCTCTCCCTTTGGTCCTCCCTATCTATTCACAAAATTGTGCACTGAAATGGAGATTGCCCTGGGTGTTGCCCAATATTGCTACCAACGACTCCATATTTCTTCAGATATATAAGGAGGTTGTACATTATTCTTGTGTATTAAACAACAAAGTCTGTCATACATCTTAAATGACATCATCAAATTTTGAATCCCAAAAAATTCTTTCTGAAAAAATAAAATAAGAAAAACATACTATAATTTTATATCTAATTAATGTATAAAATTAGATAAAATAAAAAAGATTAAAGAATTTATCTTTTGTACCTCAAACTCCTGATAGTAAATATCTTTTGTCCCTTAAGAGATATTCTTCCATAAATAGCCCTTAAGTTCTATCTTTTCCTTGAACTTTGATGAGATCTTTCTAGAGCACGTTCCAGCTGGAACCAACCTATCATTTTCAAAATAAAACCCATAACTTCAGTACAAACCTATGGTGTTATTATATATTAAAAAACATTTAGAAATTTACTCACATATTATTGACAATTTTAATGTAAATTCTTCCATAAACTCTCTTAGCTCTAGGTTGGAGGTCGCCTCCTTCATTCATAGCGTCTACCCCTAATATCTCTGTTAATATAGATTCAAATTCTAGTCTAGGAGTAGAAGTTGCATCGATAGTATCTGACGACCTGGATGTAGTAGGAGTGTTGGATGATGTAGTAATAAGTAGGGAATGTGACTCTACAAGGACTATAGATGGGAAGGGTGATGCCTCACTTGGATGTGCATTAGCTGGACATGTAACAACTGATTTTGTAGCATCTGTAGAATGTGATGGTTCACCTGAACATGTACTGACTCCTTCAAATGGTGATAACTTGAGCCTTAGCTGCAACATACACTTGTTTTTCTCTTCTGTGGCATATTTTTAACCTAAAATTCACATTTTATTAATTATTCCACTAACAGAACAATATAAATCAAATATATAACAATATGTTGATCACGCAATAATAAATTTTTTCATATAATATTCTATTACTATTAAGCAAGGTTTATAATTTATAAAACCCTCAATAACCGCAAGTACACCGGTCGTACTTTGTAATATTAAAAAGGGTTGATCCCACGAGGAGAGTACTAGCCTAATCCTAAGTCATCTAAGGCTCAGAGAAAAGAATAAAAAGAAATAAAAACTACACAAGTGAATATGGAAAGTATATACAAGAAATTGATTCAAGAATTGTAACATAAAAATTTTAAAAAACATAATTAAACTGAGCAGTCACACAGGTCACAATGGAAATCTGTCAAGGGAGTTAATCAGGTTATGTGAGAGGAGATTTTACCTAAGGTTATGAGAGAGGAGATTTTACCTATCATTAATGTTAATCTATCCATTTATGTGTTTATGAGGTATCAGTTCTTAGACGGTCGTAGGGTTGATTACTCTCTTTCAAGTTATAACCATTAAACCCTAAATTGTAAACTCTAATCGAATGTGGAACTTGCAATCTCTCAATTCACAAATTACCCATAGTTCTAATTAGTTCTAAAGCTTTCTAATAAATAATCGGGTCGTGCTCGGGATCTCTCTCTATGAAATTACTAAATAGATTGATTAAGTAGTCAATTTGATAGCTTAACTCTCATTAATCCGATTTAATCATTTTTAAACGGGTTACCCTCTTAATTTGTTAAAACATGCAAATACATTAATCAATCATAGCAACCAAACTAATAAACACAAAATATCTAAATCAATATTACATCAAAGTAAAATTTTGAAGGAGAGTTTAGACTATTATCAACAACCCTAAATCCATTTCCATATAATTCATCTCAACTTTATACATTTAAATGAAAAAGGAAATAAAGAGAAAATGGAACTTAGGTTAGACAAGGAAGGTAGGGGCGTCAGAATACCACCTAATCCAGCGAGCAGCGGTGTCGGATCTACTTCTTCGTCCTCCTTCTTCCTCTTTTTCTTCTCTATCTCTCTTATTTTTCTCTCCCTTTAGGGTTTCCAAGAGTGGCTAAATGTAAAGCTTCTTTCTTATCTTTTTCTTGTTCTTTAAATATCTTTTGTGTTCTAAGCAGGCCTAGGATTTTTCCTAGGTCCGAAAGATCCAAAAAATCTCTCAAAACTTGATATTTTTTTTGTGTCTACACATCTACTTGACATAGGTCGTGACTGTGGCCCTACGGGCCATGATCCTAGGTCATTGTTTTAGCTCGAATGTCTTCTGAACTCCTCCATTCTTTGATACTAACCTTGAAACACTAGCAAACTCATCAAGGTATCTCAAAAACATAATATTTAAGCTCAAAAGCTTATATTAACCCATAAAACACTTAAAACATAAATGATTAACAAACTAACACATTCTAACCTAAACACATAATAAATGATCGAATTAACGACTTAACACGTATTAAACTATGCCTTAAAACACGATGCAATTTACACTTATCAATTACTTATACAAATTAATCTCTATCATCATTTAATTGTAAATTAAAATCATCATCATCTTCTTTTTTTTGAAGAATTTGAATTAAAGTCAGGCGCTTTTCTTCAGATCTCTCACCCTGTATAGATTCTTCATCCTCTTTAGATGGAATTTCAACATATTCATTATTTAGATCATTCAAAGGTTTATTCTTGTCATACGTTACATATCCATTTATTTCATGAACATCTTCTTGAAATGCTTTACTTTCAATTCTCTTATTTTCTTCCTTTATATGGTGTTCAAAAACACCTCTAGGTTTTACTTTACAAAAAGCCAACCAATATGACTTATCTCATCTTAACTAGGGAAAAGGGACATAATACACCTTAGTCGCTTGCACCGCCAATATAAAAGGTTCAAATTGTCTAAATCTTATTTACTGGTTGATTTTAACTAGATTGCATCGGCTATGCACTTTCTTTCCAATATTAGTAGTTGAATCAAACCATTCACGCTTAAATATCACACTCTATTTTATTGGAAATGTAGGGTACTCAATTTCAAGTATCTTAATAATTTTACCATAATAATCCATCAATTCTCCCTATATATAAACCCCACTATTTACTGTTCTCATTCTATGACCATGAATTTTGTATGAAATTTGTATCTATTAACAAAATGCACCGGATATGATTTAACAGTTCACAAAGATCCTTTCACAAGATCACATATGAAATTGTTCTCTATTGAATTTTTTGATGCCCATATATTAAAAAAAACTTATCATATTAAATATTATAATGTTAATTAAATACTTTAATCTAATAATTCAACCATTTCATTATAGCAATTCAAAACTTACATATTTCTTGAACCATTGAGGAAAGTGGTTTTTAACTTCTTTAGTGATATTATCCTATGTTTTTTCTGGCATTAGCTCGCGTAACGATTCCTCGTATAATGTCAAAGCATTATTATGTATTTTAGTTGTGAATACCACTCACCTAGAAAACCTAAATAATCAATTTCAAAATTAACTTAAACTTACTACGAGAAAGGTTGAACCTTTTGGCAATTCAATAAAATGTAAACATGAGCAGTCTTTATTTCTTCTTTTGTTAACGTTCTTCTTATTGAACATCCATATGTTCGTCTAGGATATGTGAAAATAGATAGTTATCATCAAGATCACCTGTTTAACCCCCATCTTCATTATAAGGAACTTTTCTTTCTTTTGTGTACACATGCTACTCAAAATAATGTGAAAAAAATGTACTTGCTTCTTCTACTAAATAAGCATTACATATTGAACCTTCAACTCTAGCCTTGTTTTAAACATTTTTCTTTAAAAGATGCAAATCACTACATTGCAAATAAGGTTATTACAATTACTAATTAAAGCCTGTTATAAGTTTTATTTAAATATTAACTATAATTACCTCTTAAAACAGATACATTCATTGATATAAATTAGACCAACAAGTTTGGCCTCGTGTACTAAATGTACAGGTAAATGCCCATACTATCAAAGAAGCTTGGAGGGAAATTCTCTTTTGATTTGCACAAGATAACTAAAATTTCCCTTTCTAGTGTTTTCATTTCAACCAACTTTATTTCAGAAGATGTAAGCATTTGGAAAACAAACTTAATTCCATTATAGTTTCCCAAACCTTATTCAGTAGCAACTCTTGAAATGCAATTAGAATTAGCCTTTGCATAAACACATGACAATCATAACTTTTCATCCTAAATAATTTATACTTCCTTATGTGCACACACCTTGCTAAACATAAACATCAAGAAACTTTAGACTTTTCAACCATTCATTCAAAATTTCCCTTTGTTTTTTGTCCGAAGGGTAACATGTTTTTAGATATTTACCCATGCGAAGATCTTTACCTAATGCATTCTTTCTACAAAGAAAATTTCAAATCAACTAGTGATTTTGCTTTATCCTTTATCCTCCCTTTAATGTTCATTATGAAATTGAACAAATTGCCAAAATTTTTTTCTATATGCATCATATCTAGATTATAATGTTTCTAATTAGTTTTCCATTATAGCAAATCCTAAAAATATGGTGCAATTTAGATACCAATAGTCATAAGAATGCATCAATTTTATGCTTTGATTTGTAGGACTGGCAAAATCACCATCAATAACATATATGCCTCATTCATACACATCTATGGAGGCAAATTATAAGGATTAATTATGATTGGTCATGATGAATACTGTTGGTCGGATTGACCAAAAGGTTGGAATCTATCTGTTGACAATCCTAATTTAATATTTCAACTTTCAATTGCGAACTCAAAATGGACGTTACTAAAATGTTTCCATGTAAGTGCATCTGATGGATGACTCACTATTCCATCTTTCTGCTCATGCTCATTATGCCATCTCACGAAGCTGTAATAACATCAGAGGCATATAGTCTTTGAATTCTCAGAGTTAGTGGGAAATAATACATTAACTTCCAAGGTATTAATTTCTGTTTCATTGTACGCTTTCTTAGTTTGAACCTAGATTGATTACAAAATTTGCACTCTTGTAATTCCACACCATCTCCCTAAAACAACATACATCCCCAATTGCAATAATCAATTTTCTCAATTAGCAATCCAAAACCCTTAATAAGTTTCTTCATCTTGTAAAAATTACTAACCATTTTATAATTAGGAGGTAATGATTCATTAAATTTTGATTAGAAATATGTCCTTCAAACTTTATATTCAATGTTTAAGTAATTGAAGATAATTGAGTCATGGTCTCACAATTTGACCATATTTTTTGGTCAGTTGATTTTAGTAAGTCTTTTTTTTTTTTGCATTTGGGTTTAGTTCTTCTTTAAGATTTTCTATATTTTCCTGAAAAAATATAACTGGCTGCATCATAAACTATTTGAGTGTAAGAATTTTCAGCTACATGATATAAATCCAATCCCCCCCCCCCCAACACATTTACATTTATTGATGAATTTACTTCATTACCCCTTGAGGTGCTACAATTAATGGGTTTCCATGTCATTTCCACTCAAAATAATTTGGAACAAACCATTTTTTTTAACCAATGGATATTCAATTTACCAATAGGAAGAAAACGAATATGTTTGCTTTTTTTACATGGACATCTAATTTTTGGATCGTCCATATATGCAGGTTGAGAACATAATAATCAATAAAAACTTAGACTCCCTCAACAAATTCAAGATTAATGAAACCATTAAGTGTTAATCATCTATATGTCCAAGATCTATCAACATTACTTATTTTTGCAAAACTGTCATTAAAAAAATGATTTCATAGTTAAATATAATAATTGTTATGGTAGTATCCATATTATTCTTACAGAAACTTTAATATTTATTTTACACCTTAATAGTAACACAAGAAGAAAGGATTGTATTATAGCATATGCATAAATTTCTGTAATGTCTTATGATAGGGAAATATTTTAGGTTGCATATGATGTTAACTAATTCAAAGTATCTACCATTCATGTTAACTAACTAATGACAATATTTAGGGAGGACTTAATAGAACTATATTGTTTCTTCATCTAAGCAGTTATCTAAGCATTATTGATCAAGATGTTTACTAGTAGATAAACAAATCATGCTTTAGAAACATTAAATGAAAACTCATTTCGATTATTAACATGAATAAACACATACATTAAAAAAGTAATTTTGAAAAAAAAGACAGCAAAGTGAGTACCTTTATACTCCAAAAGTAGATAAATGAACACCCAGTAGAGAGAGAGACCCAGTATAGGGGTGGCGAGGACAACATATACAACAAATAATGCCCAATAGTTAAAATAAACCAGCAAAATAAGAATGAAGTAGGACGACTAGCCAAAGTGAAAATTTTCCAAGACAGAAGCTGTAACAAGTTCCTAACAGCAACCACCATAATCCAACTGAAAAAGAAATTAACTTAACCCATCCAATCATGTTTTATTGATTTCTATTTGTGGAGCAAACAAAAGCTCAAAAAGTTGAAGGAGAAAGCTGATTTAATTATATAAAAAACGTGATAAGCTGATCGAAAATGGTGAAAAGCAATGGTAATATGACTAGCTAGGAGAAGGATTTGACATATTAATAATAGTAGGAGAGAAATAGGAAGGAAAAGCACGATTTATGGAAGAACTAGGGTTTTTGTTTATGAAGGAGTGTCGGCTAACTTTTCCAAGAGGGAAAGAGACGAAGCCCAAACCATTAAACGCATACTCTGAAGTCTGATCTTTTATTCTCTTTCCAATTTCAAGTATGTCCTTTTAAACTTAAATTTTCATCAACTTAAAAAATTCTAAGAATTTCATCCTAATAATAATTAACTAATATTAAAAATAATTAAATAAATTTAGTAAACAATTAATTTTTCATCGAAGTTAATTAACCCTAATGAATGGTAATGTTCCTAACTTTAACTTAATTTAATATAATAACCTAATTGTTAAAATTTGAGAAGAATGAACCAACAAAAATTCTACTTTTTAAAAATATATTTTTTTAAAGAGAACGAAATTTTTAAAAATTGATACACCAATATTAACATAATGTAGAATTCTTTCAATGACAAAATTAAATAAAATTTATATTAAATAAATGTTAATAGGGTTTAAATTTAAAATCTTTTATTAATTTTATAATACTATGTAGAAGTAAAATATAACAAATCAAATGTAAATTATTAATTTATTTCAAATATAGTCTCAGTGTATATTATAGGACCATTTAATTTTAGCACATTTCTAGCTTTGACATTTCATTAAACATGTATAATTAAAAGATTGACTTCACTTCATAGGTAAATTCCCTACGAAAACATCATTATGTATTAATTTACCAACGGAAATATAGTTCCATCAAGAAATTACCTATGGAAATATTTCCACAATAAAATATCCGATAGAGTCATCTTTCAGTAGGGAATTTCCCTACAAATTTTTTTTTTCCGTTGGCAAATTGCATACGCAATTTTTATAAGGAACCATTGACGCCTTATTTTTACGACAACTTTCACTATTCTATTGGCAAAATTTGAAGGTAAAATTCCCTCCTCTTTTAATAATGGATATTTTTCTATCATAAAATACCTTTTTTCGGAACAAATTTAACTATAGAAAGCAATTTCCATCACTAATTTACAATGCAATTTTTTCATAGGAAAATTTTCATCAATAATTTGCAATTTTCTTATAGTGCTAGTAGAAGTGAATCTTATAGGGATGAACTTAGCAAGGATGAACTTAATAGGGATCAACCTAGTAAGAATGAACTTTGTAAAGAGAATGCCCATTGAAAAATTCTTACTCCAATAAGGACCCTATAGTTCTTAATGGGTACAAATATGATTCCTTTAACTTTATTTGATCAATTATATGGACTGCATTAAGGTTAAAATTCCAAAGAGTTAAAGTTGCATTTAAACTTATGTTCTTCAAAAAAACCTCAAATAAGTGTTAACCTTTGAAGTAGTATTCACTCACTCATTCAATCATTCTTTAATATTCACTACTCTCAAATAAACACTTTAAAACATTATTGTCTTGAACATTGGAGTGTCCCTATCGAAATAACTCTATTACTTTTGATGTTCTTTTTTACAATGCTATTAGCTTGAATATAATTCATAAGCCATTAAAATGGTTGATACCATCCATATGATCATTAGGTTGATGGATTTAAACTTAATCTGTTTTTAAGAGCTAGTTTTTTATTTTCTTTGGAAAAGATAACAACAATACTCTAAGTTGACAAGAATAAGATCGTTAAGTTAATATAGACATAATCTCATGATAAGATTGAAATTCCATACACTAAGTGATACAAGAATGACTATCCTAAATAAGGAATCCATTGCATGTAAGATTGGGTCAATTACAAAAGCTAAAGTTGATGAAGATTTGAAGTCAAAATACTTATTTTTGTTGAACAATAGCTCATACAAGAGTGTGTGTCACAACACGAAACCACATCGGGCACATGACAACCACCACATACCCGGGCTAAAGATACTCATAGTACCCTTAACCCAGCTATGCAAGGCTAACTGAATATCAATCTCAACGAAATACAAATTGTTCATACATAAAGTTATTTACAAACCACAAGACAATCAAAAGTTAATTTACAAGCTTTTAAAGCATATTGGTGTAATCATTTTAATAAAACAGTAAAACAGTTAAACGGTAAAACAGTTAAATGGTAAAATAGTTAAACAGTAAAACAATTTATGAGCCATTATACAACTAAAGTACAAAACAGAAACTACCCACGTGTGGTAATGTCCCGAAACTGTCAAAAGACCGTACAATCTACTCAGAACTTTAAGCTCACTAAAATAACTTGCATGGTTAGAAAGCAGAGGGGGTGAGTACACTATGTACTCTGTGAGCAGGAAAAACATATGTCTCAAACAGAATTCGATAGGCACCAAGATGGTATAGATAACTCATATGGTGAACGTACAACACATAGAAACACATCTGCCTAGCCTATGACTCAACGTATACTAGTTAGGAACCATATAGGCCTGGCCTATTAATTCACTCATCCGGTGAACATAGGTTCCAGTTCCAATACACAAAAGCATAAAAACATCATATGCATAAATCAATTATCGTTAGAAAAACAAATATTAGGGTAAGCTTAAACAATCATATGGGACATCACTAGTCGGCCAAACTAGCATGCACACCTACCGATCTTCGGTGTTGGCTCGACTTCATCCGTGGTGAGTCGGGACTATAGTCGACAAGAGCATCATGACTCTTGGTGATGACCTTGTCAGTGTCCAGACCCTAGGTGTGGAATCATCTGCAAGTCCCGTAGAAAGTTGTCGCTATGGGGACTCAACTTTTATGTAACAGCATCAAGGGCACGGGGGTCGCTAAATCAGTTGTGCCCAGCACACGATTGGTCAATCTTTTCCTCACCAATCATCAAAAAATCATATACAAACATTGAATAGTAAAATCAAGTAAGGCATCATGCCTTTATTTATCGGTGCAATCGATGAAATGGAACCATGCCAAAGCTCTAAGCCAAAAGAGAATACATGCATATGAAAATTTCCAAAACATTATCTCATGAAATAAAAGCCACTTTTTGTGCTTCAAATGCATAATTGTTCAAAACAATGTCATTTCATAAATACATAAGCGTATTAGTATCCATTTGAGATTCAATTCTACTAAGCATTAC
>JAOSBN010000006.1:12728065-12740705 GCA_027563595.1 Erythroxylum suave
AATCACAATATTTTAAAACCAACTTTTTCCTCATTTCATTTCACAAAACCAAAAGTCTACATTGTATCTTTCAACACCTACTACATGTATATCATCAAAACCTAGTACAAAAGTACTACATGAAAGAAGAAAATATACAAAGTCTATCTAATCTGTCTAAAAGTCCCAGCTGACCGACCTTTGAGCCATGACTTCTCTTGACAAAATCACAATCTATATAGCTGGTAGAGCCTCTCAGTAGCTAGAGTTGTCTCTCGGTCCTTAAAAGATAACATTGCAATTTTGGTAAGTTTTGCAAATTCAATGAGGTAACCATCATCGATAGTTCACTCAATTCATGCAACACATCATTTCACATATCACATATTCACATTTTCACTTAAGCATAAGCAACTTTGCATTTCAATCAATCGAACATACTTAAACAAATGCATAAGGAATGCTCATGAGACTCTTTTTCCAATTGTTACGTTATTGTGATCGAGTGCCTAAACTGTCCTATATCCCTTTTGGATATTGGGCCCATTGATAACCGTCCCTTATCCGATGGGGATACAGGGCTCATTTTATGTAGTGAGCCTTAGGCTCTTAATCACTTTCTAAGCTCAAGGCTCTTTTTCACACCTTGAGCTTTAAGCTCTGATCGGTGTCTACTCTGGTCACAACTGCCATTATCTGATTGTGCATTCATGTATGGAATGCATCTATCACAATCAATCATATTATGAAGCACATAGTTCTGTACATTCACATACAAGCAGCACTTCAATACCCATTCCACATTTCACAGTCATCGAACCTTCCGTCTGGAATCAACAATCAAACAACATTCATTCAATCATTTCAAACATAAATTAAGCAAACAAGTAATTAAGTGAGATCATCTAGGTTACTCACTAGTTGCTCCCAAAGCTAATGCCTAGAAGCTCCGGCAATGCCTAGAGATTGACGTTCTAGGTGCTCCTCTATCTCAAACACTATACACATATATCACAATTTGTACAATCATAAGTGTTTAATAATGCACATGTATGAAATGAAATATGTATAATACATGTTTATGACAATTTCGAGTATTTATCCATAAATTTCATCACAAAGTTATTCTCATATCAAAACTCATCTAAGTACAATTTATACTTAGGTTATGCCTTACTAAAACCATTAAAATCTCTATTCCTTTCTCATTGACTCACTTCAGATTTTTTTCCAAGTCACACTTTGGGCCCTACTGCTCAAATTCAATTAGAAAGTGAAACTAATGTAATTTGGTCATATTCTCTTCTAGAAAAGAGTTCCTCTATGTCTTATGTTTCTATTGAGACAAAAATTACTCAATTTGGTTCAGTAATTTGGAAGATATGCCTCAAACATTTTCGGGCTGTTCATATTCAAAAACAGTGTACTATGCATAACTTCTATCCAAAAATTAACCATCTTAGAGACTGAATCACAATTTCTTATTCTCACATGATTTGTATCCTTATGTCTCTAGTTTATTCCAAATCAAATAGAATCTCATTCGGACCTCTATAGAAGAAGTTATGGTCAAAAGAAACAAGACTATCCAGTTTGCAAATTCCTCTCGGGTGGTTAGATCAATTGCAAGTCATGGCCACTATTGAGGAAAACAATAACTTGATGTGACAATTAAACATGAGTCTTGAAATTAACTCATGTGCATGAGGGAGTAAATTCAAGGGGGTGCAGGAGTCACGGGTGGGAGAGGAACATGAGTGTGCAAGAGTCATGGGTGTGATAGATAAAGATAAAAATTGGGTGAGAGCACAAGTCAGACCCGTCCACCTTTATCACTCAATCTCTCTCAATTCATTTCATATGGCTTTTATTTTTGGTTTAGACGTATATTAATGTCTTACGAGTCCAATGGTTTAAGTCTCATCTCATTTGGACGTCGGACAAAAAAGATATTGCCCAAAAACCCATCGGATGTTCATCACCCCAGAAAACTTCAAAGTCGCTGTCGCGCAATTCTTCTTCTTCTTTACCAAAATCTCTCCTTCAAACCTCCATAACTTTTGATCCAGAACTCCAAAAATTCTAAATTTTATATAAAATTAAATCTAAAAGAAGGATATACAACTTTTTTTAAGACCATTTTGTCAAAATCCATCTAGATCAGTACAGAAAATTCATGGAAGTTCCAGATCAAAAATTTAAACCTCTTCCTATTCATTCCTAGAAATTCTCAGACTTCATGTCAATTTTTGAGACTCTTAAATACAGAATTAAAATTTTGTGTCTCCATGAAAAATATAGTCATATATCTCTAGTTTAATCAAAATCAAGAATCATCTCAATTTAACAACTCTATAAGAAGTTAAGGATAAAACACTGAAGCATACACAGTGTAACATTTTCCAATCCATCATCTTCAAGTTTTTTATTCCAGATTTTTACACCTAATATATTTGTACAAAGATCTTCCTTTTCTACTCCATCTACTCCTCATTCCCAACTCCATTTTAACTCATTTCTACACTCAACCATTCATGACACCCACATGCCCAAAACACCATTTCATGAGATTAACCTCTAAATATCATCACACTATCTTTTATTAAACTAATCCAATCAACTCTAATTTCTACTCCAATTGTCTCCAAATTTCAATGACATAAGTCATGAAATCCCAAAGTCATTAATAAAAATTTTCACTGCCATTTGACTCTTAATTCTACTACTATTCATCAATTATCTTGCCAATTGGCATTTTTCCTAGTCCAAAAATACCCTTAATTCCAGAAAAATTCTTAAAATTTCCCAAAAATTCTAAATCAACAAATACATTCTCCAAATCAATTTTCAATACAAACAAACTACAATTCTCAATAACAATCACCTTTTATAAACAATTATACTCGGAATGTCAATGAATGCATGTACAGTCATTTTAAATGTGAACCATTTCACTATTCACTTGTATACGTATTTCATATTATGCATGAGCATGAAAAATGCATTTCTAAACTCTCATTAATCACTCATATTTACCATTGTAACGTCCCAAAGGTAATGGAATGTTACAACTCTTCCCTCCTTAAAAGAAATTTCGTCCTCGAAATTCTTACCTTTTTGTTCGAACAAGTGGGGATATTGTCTTCTCATATGCTCCTTCGTTTCCTAAGTTGCTTCCTCAGTTGAGTGGTTCCTCCAAAGGACTTTTACCAATGGAATGACTATGATACTCAACTGCTTGATCTGTGATCCCACAATCTTGATCGGCTCCTCAACATAGATTAAATTACTAGCAACCTCAATCTCTTGAGTCGATATCACATGTGTCAGATCCGATCAGTATCTTCGGAGCATACTCACGTGAAACACATTATGCAATTGAGACATCTCATTCGGTAAGGCCAACTTATAGGACAAAGGTCCTATCCTCTCAATGATCTTATAAGGACCAATGTACCTAGGGCTCAACTTGCCCTTTTTACCGAATCTTAAAACTCCCCTCCAAGGTGACACTTTCAGGAATACTCTGTTTATTGTGCTCCATATCACGTCGGTGTTGATTCACATAACTCTTTTGTCTATCTTGAGCCGCTTTGATTCAATTTCGGATTAACTTTACCTTATCCACTGTATCTTGTATCAACTCTAGGCCTTCAGCTATTCTCAAGCCCTTTTCATTCCAATATAATGGCGACCGACATTTTCTACCATACAGTGCCTCATACGGTGCCATTCCAATACTGCTGTGGTAATGGTGGTTGTAGGCAAACTCTATCAATGCCATATATTGATCCCAAGCTCCTTTAAACTCCAATACACATGACCTAAGCATATCCTTAATAGTCTTGATTGTCCTTGCACTCTGTCCATCTGTCTGAGGATGAAATGCTGTACTGAAATTCAACTTAGTACCCACAGTAGACTGCAAGCACTTCCAAAACCTTGAAGTAAATCTGGGATCCATCTATGATACAATGGACACTGGAACCCTATGCAGTCTCACCACCTCATTCACATATCTCCAGGCCAACTGATCAAGTGAATTATTTTCTCTCATTGGTAAGAAGTGGGCCGATTTAGTCAACCGGTCCACTATCACCCATATAGCATCATTCTGCCTCGGAGTCTTACACAGTCCCATGATGAAGTCCATAGTAATCCGTTCCCATTTCCACTCCAAAATGGGCAACGAATGGAGCTTCCTTACTGGAGCCTGGTACTCAGCTTTAACTTGCTGGCAAGTCATACATCCCAATACATACTCCGCCACTTGCTTCTTCATTCTAGGCCACCAAAAATGCTGCTTTAGAGTGTTATACATCTTAGTAGTACCAGGATGCATAACATAGGTGGCCATATGAGCTTCCTCAAGAATTTCCTTCCTTAGATCCTCCACATCAGGCACACATAGTCTCTCCTTCAACCACAAAGTCTTATCTCTCAACTCAAACTCTGGATTCATCTCCACTTTCTCTATAAGCTTCACCATATTGAGATCTTTCCTCTGTACTCTTCTGATTCGATCATGTAACATTGGCCTAAGTTTCAATGTAGCAATCAAGGCCTCATCGTGTTCCAGATTCAACTCCACATTCAAAGCTCTCAAATGAATCAAATTAGGTAGCCTCGATGACTGAATCTGAGCTACATTGGTATTAGACTTTCTGCTTCAAGCATCAACCACCATATTTGCTTTCCCCAGGTGGTACTTAATTATGCAGTCATAATCCTTCAGTAACTCAATCCATCTCCTCTGTCTCAAGTTCAACTCTTTCTAACTCAAAAAATAACTCAAACTCTTATGATTTGTATAAATCTAGAAGGTCTCTCCATACAAGTAATGTCTCCAAATCTTTAGAGCAAAGACAACTGCAGCTAGCTCTAAATCATGTACCGGATAATTGATCTCGTGAGACCTTAATTATCTCGATGCATAGGCGATCACCTTGCCATGATGCATCAACACACATCGCAATCCTTGATGTGACGCATCACTGTACACCATATATCCTCCGGTCCCTGACAGAATAGTCAACACCGGTGCAGTAGTCAACCGATGTTTCAACTCCTCAAAACTTTTCTGACACTCCTCATTCCATCTGAACACTATATTCTTCCTTAGAAGCTTTGTTAGAGGGGCTGAGATCAGAAAAAACCCCTCTACAAACCTCCGATAATATCCAGCCAATCCTAGGAAGCTTCGAATTTTAGACACATTCCTTAGAGCTTCCCAATTTATCACTGCCTCTATCTTCTTCGGATCCACCTGTATGCCATCTCCAGTCACTATATGTCCCAGAAACATAACTTGATCCAGCCAAAATTTACACTTACTAAATTTGACATACAACTGCTTTTCCCTCATAATCTGTAAAATAACTCTCAGATGCTCAGCATGTTCCTTTCTGCTCTTCGAATACACCAAGATATCATCAATAAACACAATCACAGATCGATCCCGGTAGGGCTAAAATACCTTATTCATCAAGGCCATAAATGCTACTGGGGCATTAGATAACCCAAATGGCATCACTAAAAACTCGAAGTGCCTATACCTGCTCCTGAATGCAATTTTAGGTACATTAGCCTCTACTATCTTCAACTGATAATACCCCGATCTCAAATCCAATTTAGTGAATACCTGAGCTCCCTGTAGCTGATCAAAAAAATCATCAATTCTAGGTAGCAGGTATTTGTTCTTCACTGTCACCCGATTCAGCTGTCTATAGTCAATGCATAATCTCAAAGTCATATCATTTTTCTTTACAAATAGCACTGGAGCTCCACAAGGTGAAACACTGGGTCTAATAAAACCTTTTTCCAGTAACTCCTGAAGCTGAGCCTTTAATTCCTTCAGTTCCACAGGTTCCATCTTATATGGAGGAATAGATATAGGAGTAGCATCTGGAACTAAATCAATTGTGAACCCCATTTCCCGATCTGGTGGTAAACTAGGTAGCTCATTGGGAAACACATTCAAGAACTCCCTAACCACGAGAATGTCTTGTACACTCTGCTCAGCTCTAGTATCAATGATGTGGGCCAGATAAGCCTCACAACCTCCTTGTATCAACCTCAGTGCACTCATGAAGGATATCATCCTGGCTAGCACTGCTTGACTAACTCCTCTGAATATTGCCCTCGGCTGACCAGGAGATCCTAGTACTACCTCCTTGGTATAGCAGTTCATGATAGCCCTATGAGCAATGAGTCAATCCATACCTAGGATAACATCTATCTCTCTCAACTATAGTATAATCAAGTCTGCAACCAACTCTGCTTAATCAATCCTAATCAAGCACCCCTTGCAAACCTCTCTTATGACAGCAGTACTACCTAAAGGTGTACTCACCTCTACCCCATACTGTAGCAACTCCCTATTACAATACAACCTATATGCCAAATGTGGTGTAATAAAGGAGCGTGTGGATCCTAGTTCTAGCAGTGTAAAAGCCTCAAAATCATAAATGAGAAGCGCACCTGTAACCATATCTGGTGAGTCTTGAGCCTCTTGCCTGGTCGTAGCATAGACCCGAGCTTGGGACTATGGTCGACTGCTTTGTACCTCAGTCCTGACAGGACTCCTTGTGCTCACTCTACCTCTACCATAACCCCTTTGTCCAGTCCCACTACCTCTACTCTGCTGAATAGTAGCTTCACTCCCCGATCTGCCACTCCTACCAAACAGAGTTCCCATAGCAGCAGGACAATCTCTAATCTGTTAATCAAAGAAGCCGCATCTAAGACAAGCTCCAGATAATCTCCAGCACTCACCACCGTGCCTCTTCCCACAATGCTCGCACTGGGGTAATTGACTCTGCACTGTACCTCTTCCACTGCCAATCTGTGCAAAACCACCCCTCTGTCTGAATCCTGACTGGCTCGATCTGATTGGTGGTCTGAAAGCTCTGTTCTAGCGCTTACTGAATCTTTTGCCAAAACCACTATGAATCTCACTAAACCTCTTCAATTTGGACCCTTGCCCAGGCTCTGCTTGTCCCTCTCTTAGTAGCTGCTCAATTCTGATAGAAGCAACTCTTAACTCAGTAAAACTGCTCAAGTTGGAGATCGCTAGTCTTGTTCTGATCTCCATGTTCAGTCCAACCTCCTACACTTGTCTTCTTCTGTAGGAATCAAGGTAGTAGCATATCCCATCAACTCATTGAACCGTATCTCATATTCTAACATGGACATCCTACACTACTTCAAACTCAGAAACTTTTCCATCTTCCTATCCAAGTATATCTTGGGCATGTAGTTCTCCTTGAAGACCCTCAAGAAGTCTTCCCACTTTAGGTTGCAAGGCTTGGCGGTACTGCCTGGAACAGTCTTCCACCACTGAAAAGTTGGGCCTTGCAGCAAGGACACTACATAGTCAAACCTCTCGTCCGACTCATAATTCATCTGATCAAAAACTATTTTCGTCCTTTTAACCATCCCTTGGCCTCAGCGGGGTCTGTGCTGCCATAGAAATCCACAGCCCCTTACTTCTGCATCCAATCATACCTCCTCTCCTTTCTCTTGGGAACTTTAAGAGGCATCTCCTCTGGTCGAGATATTGAAGACTCTCTATTGGTTCCTATAGATCCTAGGTTAGCTGAATGCCCCACTTGATCACCTATGACGGTTGAACTATAATAAACAAGAACTCCAATCATTATTCACATTTCTCGTGATATTTCATACTTAAAAATTCCTATATATCCCTATGGATGCCAAACCATGCTCTGATACCACCTAAATGTAGCGCCCCCTTACCATGAGGTACAAAATAGGATGCCCGGAGGTCATTCCGGTACATATCCTACGATAAGGGTGAGCTATGTTCGATCACTGCATTCACTTCACATGGCATCATATCATTACTCACTTATAAAGCATCATAAGAAAATCACAATATTTTAAAACCAACTTTTACCTCATTTCATTTCACAAAACCGAAAGTCTACATTGTATCTTTCAACACTTACTACATGTACATCATTAAAACCTAGTACAAAAGTACTACATGAAAGAGGAAAATATACAAAGTGTATCTAATGTCCAAAAGTCCCAACTGATCAACCTTTGAGCCATAACTTCTCTTTCCAAAATCACAATCTACACGACCGATAGAGCCTCTCAGTAGCTAAAGCCGTCTCTTGGTCCTGAAAGGACAACATTGCAATTTTGGTGAGTTTTGCAAACTCAATAAGGTAACCATCATCGATGGTTCACTAAATTTATGCAACACATTATTTCACATATCACATTTTCACATTTTCACTTAAGCACAAGCAATTTTGCATTTCAATCAATCGAACATACTTAAACAAACGCATAAGGGATGCTTACGAGACTCTTTTCAAATTGTTACGTTGTTGTGATCGAGTGCCTAAACTGTCCCATGATAATCGTCCCTTATCCGATGGGGATATAGGGCTCATTTTACATAGTGAGCCTTAGGCTCTTAATCACTTTCTGAGCTCGAGACTCTTATTCACACCTTGAGCTTTAAGCTCTGATCGGTGGTTACTCTGGTTACAACTGCCATTATCTGATTGTGCAATCATGTATGAAATGCATCTATCACAATCAATCATATTATGAAGCACATAGTTCTGCACACTCACATATAAACAGCACTTCAATATCCATTCTACATTTCACAATCATCAGACCTTTCATCCGGAATCAACAATCAAGCCGCATTCATTCAATCATTTCAAACAAAAATTAAGCAAACAAATAATTAAGTGAAACCATCTAGGTTACTCACAAGTTTCCCCTAAAGCTAATGCCAAGAAGTTCTGGCAACGTCTAGAGGTTGACGTTCCAGTTTCTCCTCTATATCAAACACCATACGCTTATATCACAATTTGTACAATCATAAGTGTTTAACAATGCATATGTATGAAATGAAATATATTTAAAGCATGCTCATGACAATTCCAAGTATTTATCCATAAATTTCATCATAAACTCATTCTCATATCAAAACTTATCTAAGTGCAATTTATACGTAGGTTATGCTTCACTAAAATCATTAAAATCTCTATTCCTTTCTCGTTGACTCACTTCAGATTTTTTTCCAAGTCACACTTTAGGGTCTACTGTTCACATTCAATTAAAAAGTGAAACTGATGTAATTTGGTCATATCCTCTTCTAGAAAAGTGTTCCTCTATGTCTTATGTTTCTACTGAGACCAAAATTACTCAATTTGGTTCAGTAATTTGGAAAATATGTCTCAAACATTTTCGGGTTGTTCATATTCAAAAATAGTGTACTATTTATAACTTGCATCCAAAAATTAACCATCTTAGAGACTGAATCACAATTTCTTCTCATATGATTTGTATCCTTATGCCTCTAGTTTATTCCAAATCAAAGATCATCTCATGTCCCATCTAGAGAAGTAGTTATGGTCAAAAGAAATAAGACTATCCAGTTTGCAAATTCCTCTCGAGTGGTTAGATCAATTGCAAGTCATGGCTACTATTGAGAAAAACAGTAACTTGATGTGAAAATTAAACATGAGTCTTGCAATTAACTCATGGGTGTGAGAGAGGAAAGTCACAGGGGTGCAGGAGTCACAGGTGTGAGAGGAATATGAGTGTGCAAGAGTTATGGGTGTGACAGGTAAAGATAAAAATTGGGTGAGAGCACAAGTCAGACCCATCCACATTTATCACTCAATCTCTCTCAATTCATTTCATATGGTTATTATTTTTGTTGGAGAGGTAGAGCAATGTCTTACAAGTCCAATGGTTTAAGTCTCATCTCATTTGGAGGTCGGGAAAAAAAAGATATTTCCCAACCATCAGATGTTCATCACCCCTGAAAACTTCAAAGTCGCTATCGCGCAATTCTTCTTCTTCTTTACCAAAATCTCTCCTTCAAACCTCCTTAACTTTTGATCCAGAACTCCAAAAATTCCAAATTTTATATCAACCGATATACAAATTTTGTGAAGACCATTCTGTCAAAATCCATCTAGATTAGTACAGTAAATTCATGGAATTTTCAGATCAAAATTTTAACTCTCTTACTATTCATTCCCAGAAATTCTCAGACTTCATGTCAATTTTGAGACTCTTAACGACATAATTAAAATTTGGTATCTTCATGAAAAATATATCCATATATCTCTAGTTTAATCAAAATTAAGAATCATCTCAATTGAACAACTCTAGAAGAAGTTACTGAAGCATACACAGCGAACATTTTCCTATCCATCATCTTCAAGTTTTTTTTTCCAGATTTTTACACCTAACATGTTTGTACAAAGATCATCCTTTTCTACTCCATCTACTCCTCATTGCCAACTCCATTTCAACTCATTTCTACACTCAACCATTCAAGACACCCATATACCCCAAACACCATTTCATGAGATTAACCTCTAAATATCATCACAAATGCTTCATTTAACCAATATTTGACAAGATACTTACTTGATTTAGCTCCAAATCCTTCAAGAAAACACCAACCCTATCTTTGTTGATAGCCCACGTTTCAAGGTGGGAGGTTGGTTTTTTATTTTTGTGGGGATTGAGGAAGACAAGAAGGTGAGAGTGGCAAGTGAAAGATGAGAGCAAAGTGTTGATAGTTGGGTGAGTGATCGTGGGAGTAAAGAAGAGAAGAAGAAAAGAGATGGAGAAGCCACGAAAATGAGAAAGAAATGAAGAGGAGAGAGTCATAAAGTGGGTAGAGAAAGCAAGAGTGAAAACGAAAGATAAAACACTTAATGGTTTTTCAATTGGAAAGCATGAAAGACAAAACAAGGAGGGACTCTAAAATCAAAAGAATAGTGATCTAAGACATAGTCACTTGCCACATGTCATAATCCTATAGGTTCAAACTAGTTCATTTATTAAACTAATCCAATCAACTCCAATTTATACTCCAATTGTCTCCAAATTTCAATGACATAAGTCATTAAATCCCAAAGTCATTAATAAAAATTTTCACTGCCATTTGACTCTTAATTCTACTGCTATTCATCAATTGTCTTGCCACTTGACATTTTTCCTAGTCCAAAAATACCCTTAATTCTAGAAAAATTCTTAAATTTTCCCAAAAATTCTAAATCAATAAATACATTCTCCAAATCAATTTTCAATACAAACTAACTAAAATTCTCAATAACAATAACCTTTACAAACAATTATACCCGGAATGTCAATGAATGCATATACAGTCATTTTAAATGTGCAACATTTCACTATTCACTTGTATGCGTATGTCATATTATGTATGAGCATGAAAAATGCATTTCTAAGCTCTCATTAATCAATCATATTTACTATTCTAACATCCCAAAGGTAATGGGATGTTACAATGCAATGTTTAGAATTAAATTTTCCTATTATATGTTGAATGTGCTACATGACATAAAGGTAATTTAAAATAGTTTATTAGTCATCAAAGTAACCAAACTGATTAAATTGAATTTTTTCATGTACAATAATTGTCCAATCAAACGTTTATTACATAGAAAGCTTGTTAGTCACCAAAGTGGCCTAGCTTGAAAATTTTTAAACATTTAATTATGAATGTGAGTGAGTCCTTTCTATTACAGTTTATTATCAACTCACTTCCTCTCGAGTTTGGCTAGTTCTAGGTGAATTATAACACCATAAAAGAAAATTGGAACCTTTAAGAAATTAAGGCCATATTGGTTCAGAAGGAAAGGAGATTGAAGAAGATGAAGGAGCACTCCATTCATCTCACATTTCATCCAAGAGCTAGTAACAGCAAGCACAAACTAGGGAAGAAAGGAAAAGATAAGGACAAAGCTTTCAGTAAAGTTAATGAGGGTCGAATCTATAAAGACAATAGGTGCCACTTCTGCAAAAAGCCTGATCACTTTAAAAAGGATTGCCCTAAATGAAAGGCTTGGTTCAAAAAGAAATGTACATACTATGTCTCAGTATGTTTTGAATCAAATCTTATTGAAGTGCCTAATAATACCTGGTAGTTAGATTCTGGTATAACTACTCATGTGTCACATGTTCAACAGGGATTCCTTTCAATCCAACCTATAAATGGAACTGAAAAGTTCTCATATATGGGGAATAGAATGAAGGCACAGATAAAGTGCATTGGGATGTACAGATTGATTTTGGACACTGGGTGTTACCTAGATCTAGAAAAGTGTCTTTATGTTCCTAAATGTGCTAGGCATTTAGTTTCTGTTGCCAAGTTGGATGTTGAAGGATTTCAATTTAAGATTGGAAACGGTGTTTTTCTTATTGTATAAACACAAGAACTATTATGGTTCTGGTACTTTAATCCATTGTTTATATCATTTCACTCTTAATGTTGACTTTACTGCATCTCTGTTTTATGTTGACCACATTATAGGAAGTAAACATAATGCACAAAATGAATATTCTGCTTTTTTGTAGCATAAAAGATTAGGTAATATATCCAAGGAAAGGGTACAGAGGTTAGTGAAAAATGATATCTTACCTTCATTGGATTTTTTTAATTGGGATATATGTGTGGAATGCAATAAAGGAAAGCAAACCAAATATATATCAAAGCATCCAACCACAAGAAATAATGAATTATTGGAATTAATACGTACTGACATCTGTGGTGTTGGCCCTAAATTTTTTTATTTATTTAAGCATGATTTAAATGAATTATAAGGTTTTGATAAATTAAGTTTTTGGA
>JAOSBN010000006.1:12740805-12755045 GCA_027563595.1 Erythroxylum suave
GATAATAATGGCATTAGTGACATATTTTGATCTTGAGTTACATCAGATGGATGTTAAGACAATGTTTCTCAATGGTGACTTTGATAAGACGATTTATATGGTGCAACTAAAAAACTTTGTGTCAGGAGATGCAAAATAAATGGTTTGCAAACTAAAAAAACCCATCTACGGACTCGAGCAGGCATCTTGTTAATGGTATTACAAATTTCTCCAAGTTATCATCTCGTTCAGTTTTGAGATGAACTTAGCTGATGATTGTATATATCATAAGTTTAGTGGGAGTAAGTATATTTTTCTGGTTTTATATGTCGATGACATATTTTTTGCCACCAATGATATAGGCTTATTGCACCAAATTAAGAGATTTCTATCAAAGAAATTTGAAATGAAAGATCTTGGTGACACCTCTTTTGTTTTAGGGATTTAGACACATCGGGAACGCTCTCGAGGTATTCTTGGATTATCGCAAAAGAGTTATATCGAAAAGGTACCTAAAAGGTTTGGCATACAAGATTATAAACCAGGTGATACCCCTGTATCTAAAGGAGATAAGTTTAGTTTAAGTCAATGCCCCAAGAATGACTTTGAAGCTAAGGAAATATAGAAGAATCCTTATGCTTTAGCCTTTGGAAGTTTAATGTATGCTCAAGTTTGTATGTGTTTGGATATTGCATACATTGTTCAAATACTAGGGAAATATTTAAGTAACCCAGGATTGGATCACTAGAAAGCAGCCAAACGGGTCCTGCGGTACTTGCAAAGAACGAAAGATTATATACTCTCATACAGAAAATCGGATGAGCTAGAGATCATTGGTTATTCTGATTCCAATTTTGCTAGATGCCAAGATAGTAGGAGATCTACTTCGGGCTACATCTACCTACTTGCTGGAGGTGCTATTTCCTGAAAGAGTGCTAAGCAGATACTTATAGCTTCTTCCACAATGGTGGCAGAGTTTATAGCGTGTTATAAAGCATCCAACCACGGGATATGGTTGTGAAACTTTGTCACAGGGCTGCGTATTGTAGACTCTATTGAAAGACCACTTAAGTTATTTTGTGACAATAACTAAGCAATGCTATATTCCAATAACAATAGGAGCTCAACAAAGTCGAAGCACATCGACATCAAGTTCCTAATTGTTAAAGAGAGAATTTAGAGTAGATAGTTGTCTATACAGCACATTTGATCAAACTCCATGGTTGCGAATTTGCTATTAAAGGAGTGCCACCCAAGGTCTTTCATGAGCACACTACTCATATGGGTGTTGCATCTTTTCATGATATATAGTTTCAATGGAAGTTTATATTTTACACTTTTTCATATTAGACATTTTTTCATTGTCATTTTGGATACAATTTTTGGTTAATTGGTTTGAGATTATTTTCAGCTTTAAGATATTTAGTTTATTTTATCTTTGACTTATTTAAAATTGATCTCACTAAAGCATAGGTTGGACCAGTTGGAAATAAGCATGCGAAGATCACGCTGCTTATAATTTCGATGCTACACATCCATGCTTGATCCATGTCATTTGGTTATATCAGCATATATGACCATTGATGGGTCTAGTTATGTTAATTGTAGCGAAAGATGTTTTGATCCTATGTTGGTATGATTGATGGACCGGATTGGCTAGGGATGAATATAGTAATGATTGCAAAATTCTGAGTACTTAAAAGGTTAACACACAATTTTAAGATAACACATATAGCCCAAGAAGGAGATTGTAAGGATTTTTAATCAAACATGTGGGCTTATATGTATCTAATTGTGTATAAAGGCTATCATATAAAGTTGAGTCCAATTAATTAAAGTAGTCTAATATGATTATCGTATTTTGGGCTTTATGTATCTATTTTAAGCGTGAGCTTTATATGTGTAGAGACCGGGTTTATAATTTCTAGTTTTATGATGTGTCAAACTAGAAATTAGATTAGAGTTTTAGCCTAATAAAATTGGTTATGATCCTCAAATTAAACGTACGCATTTTTCTTTTCTGAGATCTCATCATCAGAGAGAAAATAGAGAGTTAGGAGAAAAATTTGAAGAAAAGGCTACATTTTAATTTGGAAGACAAACCGCAAGACTCTAGTATAGATTTCACAATAGATTCAGGTGTGCTTCCGCTTTTATTAATTTTTGATGATTTGATATGAACAAGTCCTGTCTTTAAAGAAATTAAAACTCAACACTCTAGACTTGTTAAATACTATGGTTGTGATAGGGATTAGACCAAGATACAACTATAGTGAATTACGAATGTAGCATACCTCTGTTACCATGCTGAAATATAATAACTCGTTTATTTGTGTATTGAATTGCATCATATACCATACAAATAGATTTGTTGAGGCATGCTGGAACCTTATCGTTACTAAAATATTATATGACCTTAACCTTGTATAACCACGTTGAGTTACAAGTCACTGTGAGATCCCTGAGTTGGGCTATTGCATTACAATATCCTTCTAAAATACATTAACAAACCTAACTAAATCCTTATATAATAGCTGCTCACAAAATACTGACATCGATTGCTATAACATTATCCTATAGTAATCTTCCAAAAACATCCACGAAACTGGCTAGAAGATTATATGCTACTTCGTGACCACCATTATATATATATTTTTGTGATTCACGAAAGAGGAAAAAAAAGAGAGAGAGGAGCAAGCTACAATCCCAACTTAAATTTTTTCATCAACCTAACCAGGGATGTATGGAGTTCTTGAGGTCCTATTCTGGAAGCGGAATTTTGGCCAAGTCCTCTCTATATGGTATTTGATCCTTCACCAGTTCCTCTTTGGATACTGATTGCCCATTTTCAGCGTTAGCTTGAAGTACATCATCGGTTGTATCTATGTAAGTTACTACTGTATCCTTTCTAAAGGTTAGATAGATGACTGCTAGGACATAGACTGCCATGAGTGGAAATATTATAATTCCAATGAACACTTTCCCAACTTCTGGTAGACTTTTATGAACAAGCCAATCCATAAATCCTGTGCTCAGATAATACATATTGATGCCAATGATTAGTAGACCCAAACCCCAAGAGAATATGATACTCTGCAATTTGAAGTATGAATAACTGATTAGAGAAAAAAAATCATGAGAAGTTAATTTGTGACATTTGAATAAATGAGAAATAGATTGTTAAAACTTACATAAATAGAGTTCTTGTGAGTTCCCATCTTGGTTGTACTGCTGCTGAATTTGAGAAGAGGAATAAGGGCAAATGGGAGTTCAAATGAAAGTGTCATCTGCCAAAGCCACAGGATTAGTATCAAGAAATTACTTTAACGTGACATGAAGTGATTGAACTGGCTTATGAACTATAACGTTAATGCTACAAACCGATGCTATGATAATCAGGCGGCCTGCTCCTGACGGGCCGCCAATGATGGAGACAATTAAACTTGGAGCAATGGCAATGCATCTAGTCATTAGGTTTCTAATCCATTGTTTCATCTTAAGGTCCAGAAAGCCCTGAAATTTTCGTGAGAAGATGATAATTAGTAGATTCATAATTACTAGAGATACGTCTTTAGTTCTTTGGGGAAGCAGTTGACTTCATATTTATTTCATATTTGACTTGCTGTTTCTTGAGGTTCTCACCACGGACGTTAAATTCTGTTTTCATTTTTCATCTCTAAACACAAACACACCTGCATGATATACTGCCCTGCATAAGTGCCTGTGATGGTAGAGCTTTGCCCTGAAGCTAAAAGTGCAATGGCATAAACAGTAGAGCTTGATTTTCCCAATACATTCTGTGAAAAAAACAAACTGAAGTTACTTTTAGAGATGGTCTAAACCCAAAAAAGAAAATGTCACTAGTTGTAAGGTTTTGCACCTGCAGAAGGAAAGAAGCAGAGTTGAGAGTGAGATCACTGCAACTATCTGCTTCTTTGTTTGACAGACTATTGGCTGAGCAAACCGTCCCCGACACTGAGACTACTGCAAGGTTGATCAAAAAGGCAACGAACAAGGCAAATCCACTCTCCATCAAGAAAAAATGGCATGCGTCCTAGGTATAAGCACAAGGAATATCTAAGGACAGAACAGATAAGCTAAATATGAAATACATTTAGTTTAGCGTCTTACGTTGATGCCATGGACTGAGCGAGGGACTTTTCTGGACAGGACCAGAGCAGAATGAAGAAACAGGTTGTGACTGTAAGAGGATGAATGTTATTGTCAAAGACTGCATGCTCAAGGCCATGGCCCAAATAAACTGAGCACAAAGACATATTATAACTAATACTGGTGTAATATATGTTACTTACGGCATGATAAGGGCACCAAGTAAAGCAATAGCGTCGGCTGTTGATCGTTTGCCCGAAAGCTTGGGGATAAACATGCCTTTGATCACCTCAATCGCAGGGGGCTTTACATAGCTCAGTTCAGCGAAGAAACATGTAGCCATCATAAAGACCAGCACTGCTATCAGCAGCTCAAGCTTCCTCACCTGACAATCAAATACTCATAATGATTAGTGCTACTAGATTTCTACGCCCATATGATTATATAAATTCTTAAAGCCCAAACATTGTCTCATATGGCAGTTGAGATTCTCGATTTCCAATCCCATCCTACTTCAAGCCTGACGCATATTTCCTGCTTGAACTTGGGGAGAAGAAGCCTTATACCCAAGTAAGTTCCGGCACCTTTTTTATAAATTCACTTCATTGTAACCTACTAACAAATCTAATTCGAGATTTGAGAAAGTTGTCAGGAAAAGCAATTAATATTACGAATTTCTGCCAGGACAACAGACACACTTCTCATCTGAATCATTTTGTCTTATCAGACCAATTTGTCGACAAAAAATTAGTCTTAAGTTGACTCGTCAACTGGCAACTAATTGTGTGGAATTAAACATTGACAGAAAAGATGAGCGGGGTCATCTTTCGTAGATCCAGACACAATCATTTTCCTCCACCAAAGGATTTATCTCAACTAGACAAGAGCCCATGAAAACTCTCTACATGACTGGTGTAGTTAAGACCATGGTTTGCAGTTTGTTTGGAGACAAAATTAACAATTATAACAGAATGACGTTAGAATCACTTGATTTTGTAATTTCAGAAGGCCTCTCTGCTATTGCTAACAAAGTATAATAGGAACTTTACCCCGTATCTCTGCAGGCCAAGAAAGATGAGAGTGCTAAAGCCAGTGCACATAACTCCGGCCCACACCGGAATACGTAGTAATATGTTCAACGCAAAAGCTGTCCCAATCACTGCCACCGAAGAAAGAAAAGGGTCCTTGACATTGACTAAACAAATTAATTAACGGAGAGTAGTTTCTATATTTTGCCTTCTGGTATGTCAGCGGCAATGACCGCAATTTCTGCCAGCAGCCATAGACAGTACTTCACGTATTTCGGATACTCGAACTTGCATAGCTCCGACAAATGTTTCCCTGAAAGCAATAACAGAAGTGGATGTATATATTTTGAGAAGATACAAAGAAAAGGGAAACTGATCTTAATTGGTGATATATAATAATTTTGAAAATATTGTCTTGCTTTTACCTGTGCATACGCCAAGATTTGCGGCGAGAGATTGGATAACGAGAGCAAATACCAATCCGATAAGTATCACCCAAAGAAGCTGCATGCCAAGTGGCAGAAGAGAAGACAACAGGCTTAGCAGTTTGCCGCTCTCATTTATGGTGAACAAATTAATTTTTTCTAGGAAAGCAGATCACTAGCGTTTTGTTCTCTATTTAATTACCTCGTATTTGTGCTTTGCTCCTGCTTGCAAATCAGTTCCCACTGCGTTCACGCCGCCATCAATATTAGAAGTGAGAACTAGCATTTGTAAGTGAAGAGATGTATAGAAAGAGAAGCTCACAGTTGCCAGGATCAAGATAAGCAAGTGAAACGAGGAACCCTGGCCCAACGTATGACAGAAACTCTCTCCATCTAGGTTTCTATTCGCCAAAAAAAAAAGTTGTAATAATTATCACCATCAGTAACATATATAGACAAGAGGAAGGGATATGCATATTCAATCAGTAGACCAGCAAAAATAAGAAACCTGGTGAGTCGAGTCTTGGTGATGAGTTTGGCCATTGTTAACGCGAGCTTGTGGTTTCTCATCCACATCAAAAGCTGCTATTTGGTGGACGGGCACAGTATTGTCTCTTGACGTGGCAAATGTGTCATTGGTCATTTCTTGTTGCTGGTGGTGGTTTGCCATCTGTGTTCTTGGTGGGGTTGTGAAGGTGTTTAGATGTGTTTTGGGTGGACGAGTTTGTTCAATCTATAAATACTTATAGATTGAACAAACTGAAAGTATACATACGCTGCTCCTGCTCGGTTAAGCTTTTCCTTTTAGCAGTCAATTAGCAGTCTAGATGCTTTCATTTAGTAGTCAATCCAGATGACTAATCGATCCATCTTATTACCATACTTCTCCTGAAGGTATGCATGCCAACTATGTCAAACTGGCTTTCATTTTGTCAAGCTTGTGGCATTTTCTGAATTTAAAAATTCTACATCACACCCCAGTTATACTCAAAAAAAATTTTAATCAAACTTCACATCACTAAATATCATGTTCCGGTTAACCTGAAATCCTATCCACTGCCTTATGATAACATTTTCGTGGCATGTCATAAATTTGATGTTCCTGAGTAATTAAAGTATTTAGGACTCCAGCATTTAAGATTTATGTGCGAGTCGCTGTATGTTAAATAACACCATGTAGTTAATTGATAAAAATGCCCCCAAAATTTAATCATATAAGCATATGTCATGTGCGACTCTATTATTGTATGGTCCATGCATGTGGAGGGTTCCCGCACCCCACCTCAAAAAATTATAAAAATGGGAAAAGTTAATATATCGAATTAGTCGTTTTACTGGTCAAAATGGGGCAGTTGACTTTCAGTTAACTATACAGTTCCTAGGTATTTCATTTTGTTTTACTAAATCATCGTATTACAACACGTGGTAAGAAACAAATAAAGTCTCATTTTGTTAATTAGTAGAGTCGGATCTAAAATTATTTTCAAAATCTTGCTCCATAACTTATCGATTGAGGTTTGATTACTAAATTGGAGTTGTTTTCTGATTAAGGAAAAAGCGTATCCATATTGTTGAGTTAGGTTAACTATATTTGAGTAGATGGCACACCTCATGTGTTTTGTAGCACCTTGTTTAACTTTAATAAAAGGATTATTAGAAAAAAGTAATAGTTTCATACCGATCGGTATCAATTAATCAATGGCATATCAAATTACCATATTTGATTGTCTTATTAAATTTCGGGTATGACTAGTATTGATCAATAAATTGAAATATGATAAAATATAAATTAAGGGTTAAATTAAAAATATTTTTAAAATAGTTATTATATCTAAAAATCAAAACATTTTAATTATTATATCTAAAAATAAAATATTTGATGTTAATTTTAATACGTAGAGATATTGGAAATATTTTTTAAATTAATAAATAAGGTGATTAAATTTTAATTATATAAAAATTTAAAAGTTGAAATGAATACCAATATTTTACTATATTAGTGCCAAAATCCCTACAAACTGTATTCACAATTTTATTTGAATTTTGGTCATCTATATTAAATGTTTGTTGATTGCTTTCATCCGCCAAAGCATTGTTTTAAATTTTAATATTTTTATTTAATTAATTTTCTGTATTTACTTGTCAGTATAAGGATCCACCACTATTTTTAATTTTGTATTTTTGTTTTAAAATTTAGTAAAAGAATTATTTAATTGAATTTGTTAAAAATTATTCATATTTGTATAATATATGAAGTAATTTTAGTGTTATAATATTAATTTAATAAAATTGAAATCAATATTATTTAATTATTTAATTTATTGTTAATGTTAAGTCCTAAAAATAACTATGAATGAGCTGTAATTTGTAAAGATAAATTCTATTGAAATCTAACGTGATCAAATCACAACAGTAACGAAAAATAAAATGTTTTACAGATTCCAATCAAATTTTGATAATTGTTTAACTTGAATAAAAACATGAATTGTACAGTATGAATGATACATTACTCATGTTTCCTGCTGAAATCAAACAAACTTTTTTTTTTTTTTTTGTAGCCAGTTTGTTGTAGTGTTGGCCACATCCTTATTTTGACCTCATCATTTTAATGTCGCTCTTTTTACTAGTGTTTCTTTAAAAATCCTATATTCTATTCTTGGATTGATAGAGCTTTGTGTTGTTAACAAGTGACACTTCCTCGCTGTAAAGTTTAATTACTTTTCCTGGAATATTTTCAGCTGCTATATTGTTCTGTATTTGATAATCACAATGACCGGTCGAGTACATGTTAATACAATCTCAATAATTAACAATGTCAATTCAGAAGGTAGCGTAGTTGGGACGGCAGAAATCCTCTTTGCCTTTTATACATCAAAACCTTAGCAAAAAGCAAATAGAAGACAAACAATGGGTCGGATAAAACGGTACTCTTTCTCTCTCTCTGTTTCTATATATAATAATTAGATAGCTAGATAGATGTTGAAACTAATTAACATGGCTGTTTAATTATGTTGTCTACATTTTAAAACTATTCAGAAGTCAATAGGTTGCATTGCTTGTGTCTAGTCCATTTCTTTTTGATGTATACTTCTAATTAAACATTTTATAAAAAAGTAAAATGAAAACTTTTAAATCTACTTGTATATATATATATATATATATATATATATATATAAAAGTAGATATATATGTACACACAAATCATAGATTGAAGGGTTTAGTCATCCTTTTTCACCTAAAAAGACGTTAATGAACTTAGATTACATTTAACTAGTTAACTATAGTTAGCACACATCTTAGTGATTAGTATAAGATTAACCATAAATTTGTAAAGAAAAAGTAATATGAAAATATACGTATTTTGTTACGTATTTCTATTTAAATTAGTTATTTAACTTTCAAATAAACTCACTAAATTAGGAACAAATTTACAAATTAATGCATATAAGTTTTGATGTATTAGAGAATTGGAATATTTGCAATAACTTACTTAAACAAGTATAAGAAACTAATAACTATTCATATTAAAATTATTGAATCTCCCTATCACAAGCACTTGACTCATACCAATAGAGTAATATTTTTAAGACTTTAATTCATTTAATTAAATCTTTAATTGCACTATTTTATTTTTTATTGGATCAGATTTAATTTTCTTGTCATAATTTAAAACTTTTACTTGATTAATAAATTACCAATAGAAAATTCTAAGATAACTTTCATGTTAATGGCTTGTAATTATTTAAATCATAAAGCATGACTCTCCAAACTCATTGACATTTGAATATCTAAAATATGCTTCAAATTATTAACTTCAGTTATGACATAAGCTAATTAGGAAGCGGCCATGGAATTTTCTCTTTGGCACAGTCGGACGTTCTTTGTTCCTTCACTTAAAAGCTGGATCTGTTATTCACTTCAGCTATTGCATAAGCTAGATGTCATGTGCAAGAATAAATTGCCTTGTCTAACTAACAGTGCAATCTAACAATGCATTGAGATCCCAAAATTTTGCCTCAAATGTACGCATATTCCTTTATCTCCCAAACGAGTATATGCCATAATTCATCACCAGTTTAAACGATGAGTGAATGTAATACTCTCAAATCTCAACTCAAAAAAAAAACATTTAAAGAGATAAATATTTAACTACATAAAAAGGATTTTTAAAATAACATAAAAAGAAGTTGAATTAAAGTTTAACTTGAGGTATTAATTGCCCATGGTAATCCAACTCGGTTAGGGTTACGCTCGTCAAAGTGTGATACATTCTCAGCTTGGAAATGAAAATGCCAAACTTTGTATTTGGTCACTGTTTTTGGAATGTAAATAGTGATAATAGGACAACAAACATTGTGCGAAACAGTGACTCTTTCATATTCCCAGTTCTTTTCCCTACCAGATTATGTCTGGCCCAATTTTTTTTCCTTTTATTTATAGTTTTTTGGAACGATAAAGTTCTTCATTAAATTCCCTATGCATGTCTTAGTCATATTGAGACCTAATTCACCAGTTTAGTCATGAATTTGTTATAATTGAACAAAATAAAATAAATTTTTTAATTATTTTTCAAATATTAAAGATCATTTTAATATATAACATGATTAATTCATAAATAAAATGAAGTATTAAATATAAATTCATATTTTATTGTAAAACTTTTTTTTTGAAAATTTTAATATATTAATAGCCTTATAAAACTAAAGGGGTATTCAAAGTACAATCTAGACCAAAATAAATCAAGGCCCTAAAATAATGTCCTAAGAAACTAGCCAAGCCTCATCAATTAGGCTTAAGGGATGCAAGGTAAATGTATATAAACATATTTCATCCATTATCCTTGCCTCATAAAGTAATGCTTCATTTGCTTCTGTGCGTTTCATGTCTTTATAGTGCTCTAATTATACAATACCTCAGTTGATTAGAATGAAGTTTATCGTCTGCTCTTTGGATCTTTGAAATAATTATCTCAGCATATTTTCCTTGGTTCTCTCGGTTGTTTTAAAGTACTTGCAATTCCTCTCATCCCTTATCTAGTACTTACAAAAACCTATATAGGTTATGATTAGGACTTTCAATAGATTACTTAATTGCCCATCTCTTATAATCCAACTTAGTTAGTATTGCTTTGTAATCAAATGGCTTGTTACTGATCGATATTGCGTCTTCTGATCTGTCCCATATAAAATTTGTGTGTTCATAATCAAAGAAAAGATGGGTTGATGTTTCCCCTTATGTTTTCTATAGAAAACTCATGTGTTTTGTTTCTTTAGGAAGTTTAGCCTACTCTTGGTAGCTAGATCATTTTTAGTGGTCAACCATAGTAGAAAGGAAATCTTTGGGATCAAATTTCAAAGTAGCACGATCTAATTAAAAACTTTTACTCAATTGAGCTTGGGCATGTAATTGCTCTATATGTTCTTGTACCAATTAACTCTTTCACCTTTCCTCTTGAGAAACACTCAACATGAGTTTCTGGTGAATTTACCTAAATTGTGAGGAGTCCATGTGTAGTTGTCTTTAACATTTTCTTATGAGTTGTTACTTGGCAGTGTTTGTAGTAGCATAAGTGGATAGTTGGCCCAGCTGTTCTAGTGGTTAGTTCCTGGACTCTAGAATTTTCTAGAAATTGATTTAAATAGTGTATTCTAACGTTAGAGTCATCTATGTCCACCTTTAGCCAATTGTCTAAATAACCTTCCATTTCTAGTCCTACGTTTGATAGCATCGAATATGGTAGCTCTCATCTTTATTAGTTGCTACCTAAAGTAAAAGCAATTATTGTCTTTATTTAGTTCGTATAGGCTCCCCCTTCTGATTATATGGAAGTGTCCCCACCTTAACCAGAGCGATTCCCTCTCTATGAGCAATCTCCAAAGCCATTTTTGCAATTAGGGTTTTATTACTAAGAGTGATTGACTTAATTCCCAATCCTCCTTTCCCAAGTGGTTTACAAATATCATGCCATTTGACCTTAGCCATTATTATTTCTTCCCTTTTTCCTCCCTATAGGAAATTTCTCATACTTTTTTCAATTAACTTTGTTACACCTTTGTAAAGCAATATATGGGTTGCCCAATAAACATAGAGTGAGTTTAGCACTAATTTAATGAGAACTAACCTTCCCCTATAAGATAGATCTTTATTGCACCCATGGTTAAGTCTCTAGTAAATCTTATCTAATAATGGTAAGATTCCATAACCTCAATCTCTTTATAGAGATTGGTAACCTAAGGTAGTTAAGAGGGTGGCTTTGCTCTCTAAAAACTAGAGATTCTAATGAGCCAAACTTCATTAATCATTGCCCTAAAAAGCATGATTAATTTGTTCATGTTGTAGTTTACACTCAATTTTGATAGCTCCTCAGATATCTTTAGGGTGTTGGATATTATATAAATAGATTGGTCATTAGCTTTACAAAAGATTAATCATTTGTAAAGGATTAATCTACTAATCATCTGCAAAGGATAAATCTACTAATCCCACTCTTTTGCATTTGTTATGGTAGCCAAAGTTTGGATTTAAAGAGATATTGAACCTTAGGAGTCTAGTTAGAACTTTCATACATAAGACAAAAATGTAGGAGGATAAGGGGTCCCGCTACCTTAAACCATTACCTACTTTAAAGAGCCTAATTGTCTCACCAATTATTAAGATTCTGAATAAGGTTGTGGTGATACATTCCAATACCCAGTTTCCATTTTTTTCTAAAAATCCAAAACCCTATAGTAGATTTATGATATTATCAAAGGCTTTATTAAATTCAACTTCTAAAGCACAGTTCTTAGCAACTTTCTTTCTTGCATAGTTCCTGAGTAGTTCTTGTGCCTAGCAAAATATTATCCCTAATGTTTTTTCCCTTTAAAAAAGCTTCTTGCGAGTCTCCAATAACTTATTGAAAAGCTTGTTTTAGTCTAATTGCAAGGACTTTTGAAACAAATTTATACACAAGGTTAAAATATGAAAAAGGCCTAAAATTTTTACAACGTTTGGATTTCTAGTTTAGAAATCAAGCAGATGTAAGTTTTATTTAGCTCTTTTAGTAGTTTGCTATTACCTAAAAAATTTTGGATGGTATGGTTATATATTTAATAGAGTTCTAGATTTTTTGGAAGAAGAACTTATTAAATCCATCTGGACCAAGGGCATTCTGAGGGCTTATTTCAAACACTTTTTTTTTGGCAGGCGGCAAGTTTACTAATCTATAAATAATTTCCTTAAGGTCCTTTAAGAGGTCATTATTAACAAAAGACTCTAAGGATGGGAACAAAAGACATAATGGTTGCTTAAGACCCAATGAATTCTTTGAAGTGTTAGTGAGCTTCCTCTTTTAACTCTTCCTAAGAGGGAGGTGCATTCCCTCATTTGGTTTCTTCAAGGTAATGATTTTACTACATATGCTTATGGATTTAACTATATTGTGAAAGAATCTGGGGTTCTTGCCCCCTTCTTGATTCCATTTCAATCTAGCTCTTTATCTCAAAGGGAGTGGTGAATTGAGATAGTCATTATGTATTCAAAAATTGCCTTCCTTTCTTCTTCAATTTGAATAAGAATAATTTTTGTTCTGGTATAAGCCATTTTGAATTTGAATCAATCTTGATCTGTCATATTCAACTTGATCCTTTGTGTGCATAGGTCTTCTAGTATTTAACTCCTTAAATTTAAAATTGATTAGTCCTAATTTTTTGACACATTGGAATTATTGCTACCCATTATTCTTTCTATAGACATATATTAATTGCCTCACAAAGCCTACTTCCTTTACCCAAAAATTGTCATATCTAAAGGGACTTTTGCTCTTCCAATTGCAATCTGTATCTTGCATTATTATTAGGGAGTGATAATATATTCTAGGGGCTTTGAATATGGCTTTACTTTTAGGAAGCTTCTTTATCTAATCCTTAGTTACTAGAGCTTGATCAATCCTTTGTCATCCAACTGGAATTCTATTTACAGTACCAAGAACCTACCTTTCATTGTTATGTCAATGACATCTATTTTTTTAATGCAATATCTGAAATCATTAGTGAAATAATGTTGACCCATATTTCCTTCTACTTCATTTCTTTATAGAACACTACTAAAATCACCAAGTATATTCTAAAGGCCTTGCATTGTTACATAAATAGATTTTATGTTATACCATGGTACTCTTCTAAGGAAATTGTAGTTGGAACCATACATAATAGTCACTAATATATTATACCTATAGACATGTGAATTATTTGATCATTTGAATCAATTAAACTGAAGTTTAGTTTGTCAAGTCATAGGCTACAATGATGTGCACAAGATTATGATTTTGGTGGTTTATTGTAAAGGACTAGGAAATGCCTAAGGTGTACATCTTTAATATGTTCTCTTGCTTGGTTTTGGTTTCCTTTCTAGGACAAAATGTCTAACTACATCAAGCTTATTGTACCTTTTGGTTTGATTTTCTTCCACATTTTCCTTTCTCTTTGCTTTGGAATTCATTAAAATAAAGCTTTATTCCATCATTCTTATAGTAGTGTCTCAAATTTTCCTTCCCCTATAGACTAATCTATAAAGATAGAGTTTTCTTCAATAAATGCTACTGAATTTTAGTTTTTGATCCCTTAATCTCATTATGTTTTTAAGCTTTAATAAAGCATCAGAATCACCCTTGGTAGTAATTCCTTTTCCTTTATTTATTGGGCTATTTTATGCTTGAATA
>JAOSBN010000006.1:12761850-12794139 GCA_027563595.1 Erythroxylum suave
GTAAAGAGCTTGATCAAAGTGTAATATGTGTTATTTTTGGATTGGGCTAATTGACATGTTGTCTTGTAAGTGAAAATTTTTCTGATTAAAAATGGGCCCAAATTTGTGATTAAAAAAATTTACTCATACCGACTTTTGACTGTTAGTGCTCTAGCACACCACCCTTGCGATGTACGGACTCGGATATCACCATCAATGTCAGGTTCGGGTCTTGCAGGAGTGGGGTGCTATAAGAATATTCAGTCAAGGAACAATAACAGAGTAGTGTAGAAGGTAAGACGTAGACGGCCAAATAAAAGAGACCAAAACAGAGCCAAATAAGAGAGAAATGGAGTAAGGTGAAGGTAAAGAGGACGGGTAGGGAAAGATGTAGTGAAAATAGCAAGTAGAAAGTCATAAAGATATGTTCTTCGAAGTCCCCTTTTATGAATGTCCTTTTTATAGGCTTCCATATTTTCCCTCATTGTTTCAACAATGGCCTCTAACTATAGGATACATAAATTAAATCTTTATCTATCTCACCATCTTCTCCACGTTTCATTATTAGGATTGTCTCTAGGAGTAGCTTATTAAGTTCCACACTAATACAAATTCTTGTATATCCTATTCTTTTCCTCTTTGTGATATCTTTCCCTTTAGTCTCCAGACTTGAAAAAACAAAGGTACTAAAAAAAAGTGCTCAACATTGAATCTACTAAAAAAAAAGGCCCTGATCCATTAAGAATCTGACAACTGTTATGTTCCAGGCCTTTTGCTCCTTCTCCTAGAGTTGCTAGATCGGTTGATAAAGTAGTTTTTTCCCCTTAAAAGTATAGGGGTATTTGAGGTTGTTTTCAGTGTCTTCCCCTATAGACTTTTCCAGTTCATGGCCATAAGTTTTAGAAGAGCTGGTTTACCCTAAACTGATGTGCTTATGGAGCTTGCATTATTCTTTGAAAGAGGTTAAGGTGGAAAGATCATCTCATCAGGCTTCTCTAGATTTGTACTTGCCTTTGTATCATGTTTTTCGACGATGGACTAGAAGTACAGCTTTGATATAAGAAGATTTGAAAAACTAGTTACTAAAAACGGAGTCAACTAAAGGTGGGATTAGAAAGGAGATGGTTAATGATAGAAATGCCCTTAGGATGAGCATATTTATGGGAATATTTGAGTACTTTAAAAGACATGAATGTTAATAGGGGTAAGGGGAAGGGATTAGTTAAAAACAAAAAGCAACATGCTAGGGGTATGAGTGGAAAGACTATAATAAGTGAACAATAGGTAATGGAGGTTTAAGGGATTTATAGCTAGTTTGGATCAAGAAGGGAAGGTGACAGCATTTTAGAGAGAGAGAAACGTGATTAGAATCGTCAAGTCCTCTCAAATTGACGTCATAAATATGTTTATTTTAACCATCATAATTGCACAAATATTTAACCTATAACAGTATTCACACGAACAAATTGAGAGAACTCTACAAGTGGTATAGAGAGAGGTAAGTAAGAAGTTTTAGTTCCTTTAGAAGCTACACCTGTTTATAATAGATTTTGGACCTTTTAGTAATTTAATGTAATTATAATCATAATTTAAATCAAAGTATAATTAAAATTGTAATTAATTCTAATTCAATATCAATAAATCTATATAAGATTCAATATCTAATATTATTCCTTATTTATCAAATATCATATATTTAACTTTATAGTTTCTCAAACTTTATAATCTAATATAACCTATTAAATTACCTTTTTCTCTTTTCACTCGTTCCGTATATATAACCCATTAAATTCCTAAATATGTTGGGGATGAATAAAAATTATAAATCTAAACCATATTTATGATTAGATAAATAAACTTATCTAATTTATAAATACTTTATTAATTAAATAATTTATATCCATAAATCAAATTGACATCTAACAACCTATCATGACTATCCAAATATTAGAAATGTTAAAGTGGTTTGTGATTAATATTATCATACATGATTTTTTAATATAATTTTAATCCTTTTACATACAATATTTTGATTAGACATAGAACGTAAAATTAATGTCTAATCATATTGGTCCTCCGCCATTTGTAACTAATTTTTAAAATGTTGTTTGAAAACTATTTTTAAAGAGTCATTCCACCTTAATTAGGGATTTCTTAAATGGAACTTAATTATTTTAGGATGATAAATTTTATATTGATCACCCAACTACCTTTATATAATTTATATTATGTTAAATAACTAACAAATGAGCTACTCTTAAATACGATAAGTTATAAGTAGTATTAAAATATGAAATACTCTTAAGTAAAATTTTGACTTTAGACTTGGTAAATAAGTCCAGGCCCAGCCAGCTAGACTCGATTTGACTGGGCTTTAGGCATGGTTCAAGCTTTTTTATTTTTGAGCTTTGGACAAGGTTTTGGTTTTCGCTGCCCAGCATGACTTGGCCTAAAGCTAAACAAAATTTTTTTGAAAAACATCATTTTTTATTTTTATTTTTAAAAATTAAATAGTCGGGTCTGGTCAGGCAGGCTCTGGGCTATCCAAGCTCAATCAAGCTTATGCTCTGGTCATATATCCAAAGCCTAATCAATCCAAGCTCAGGCTAAAATTTTCAAGTAGGCATAAGTCTAGATAAGTTTTGGTATGGGCAGGCTTGACCCAATTTGACCTATTGCCATCCGTAGTTGACTCATAAAATTTTCAAATGAGAATTTTTATAGACATATAGGTAATGTTTCAAATTAAATTCTTATATTGATTATATTCAATAAACTTGTTCTCTAATAAGTATACACACGTTTATTTAAGCATCTTCATACTTTAGCCTATAAGATCAACTACTTCCTTCGTAGAAAATAAATATAATATGTATCGGTCTTTTTATTCTATTAATGCCTAGTGTTAACAGTGCAACAACTAGAAATAATTTAAGGATAATACATAAATATAATATCAATCTTGTAATTATGATCTCATCATAATTTTATTTGTAACGTACATTTATCCCCATGAACTATATCTTATACGTATGTTAATTAAACAAAAGGGCATAAGATAAGTAATGCCTTTAATTAATTATATCATAAAATTTATAGCTAACTGAAAAAAAAACCAACAATCTCCCACTTACAATAAGCCAATCATTTAAGTATCTTATATCATATCACCGCATGATGATCATACTACTGTTGGGACAATGTTCTAGTTGAGAGAATTCTATGAGATTCTCTTTTGTGAGTACTTGCTTAAACTCTACAAATTTCTTCTCAATTATCATCATAATCAAAATAAATTGCCAAAATATATACTTGGATCCTTGACAAAACTTTACCTCTTTTTACATGCCAAATGACTTTAATGTTCCATGGTATATTATTGTTAAAATAATGTAAAAAAAAATACCAATTCTTTTTAAAAAACTTATTGATCAAAATAATTATTTCTACTAAATGAAAATTGTATTATGGTCTAACTACCAATTGATGCTACATTGAAACCTTTCAACTCAAACTAATAGTATTCTAAGTGAAATATACTTTAGCTAGGACTTGCTGTTTTTATTAAACTAAAGTTAAAATCCATGTAACCTTTGAAACCAAATATCAACTTATACGTAGAATATTGGATATCTTTAATACGTTATAATTTGTTAGATATTTCAAATTCTAAACACCTTTAGCACATTATCTTTGTAATTGACTTAAAATATATAAGAAATTTTTATATCTATCTTCTTAAATTTTTATTCTCGAAATCTAAGTACCTTTTAATATCAAATGTAGAGTTGTTGTTAGACTATATCTTTAACAATTGAAAATATGAAATATTGTTTCAAATGAACAACATGTAATTTATATACTTCTAATGAAAAAGTATAATGACACTCCCACAAAACAGTATAAAGACAAATTCATCTATAAAAAAGTTCTTTGAATTGTTCATAAACATGAATCTTTTAACATATTTTTTTTAACTGTACATCAAATATATCAACAATGATGCTAGTTCCATTTGGATGTATCCTTATGAGATTTGAACTATTTCAAAAAATATCTTACTCTTACTAATCTTAAAAACCATTCTCCTTTAAGTATTCATTGAACTAAATATTTTATTAATGGTGTTTGTAAGATTATAACCAACCCTTTTAGATATCTCATAACTTTCGATTATTCAATTTAGTTCTGAGCTTATTAAAAAATTATACTTTAATGAAGCACCATATCCATTCTAATTAAATTTGAATCCTTAAGAGTCTTATCATTTAATGTTTAATATGGGATCTTACTAATCTTTAATAAGAACTTTCGAAGTCAAGTTATTCTACTAGGCTTAACTATAGAATAATTAAATAGTGTATTATAAAATATCTTATATTATACATTCCTCCCTATATAAAACCTTACTATTATGGATTTTAATTATGGAATATTTATTAAAGAATCTCATTGTTATAGATAACTAAGAAAATTTAAAACTCATCACGACGAATGACGTAGAACTAAAGAGCCAATACACCAACAATTAAGGAATAGGAGTGGAGTCAAGGTTACAAAGTTTCCATCATCAATCACCACAAGTAGGGGCTTATTGCTTTGATTTTTCTCTTCCTATAGCTGATGCTAAGTGCTCTTAATAGCTCTTCTAGAGTCATATGAATTTGGGGCTCCTTTTTTTGTCTTTTATCGATGCAGATCCTTAGATTAACACTACTCCTAGTATCCACATAAGACTTGTCATCACCAAAACAAAAACACTTTTTCTTGTTCATAAGGATGGTTTGGGTGAGGGGACAAGAGTTGTCATAATGTACAACTATGACCAACAATCATCCCAAAAAAGTTCTTAACTATTTAAAATTTTATATCAACATTTTATTTAATATGCGTGACTCTATCATATAAAGTCATTAGTGAATATAATGAAATACAAGTATTTGTCCTTTTCTGAATTGTTATTACATCTATATATATATATAGACAATTCACTATCATAACAATCCTTTCACTAAAGGTCGATTTGGTCATTATTCATCCTAATAAGTCTTACATGATTCATAACCCAAAGGATACATATAGCTTTGTACATAACTTTATGTTTCTTGTTATAATGATTTAACTAACATGACATAAGAAGATAATCTTAGTTATTTAATTTTACATTCTTTCCACTAATATTAAGCATAAGTACTCTTGATCCAACACATATAAATTACTTATATAAACTTAAAGCAACCACTTTACTCAATAATCTATTTATTATCATGCATTAGACATTATATTAATATTAAATCCATATTTAGAATCATATAACCAAAAGCTTGAATTGGAAATATATATAATCTCTGTCATATTGGCAAGAAAAGTTGTGCAATTATTATTTTCTTATGACTACAATAATTATATCTAAGAAAGTGCCTTCAATTGTAGTCTTTATTTATACCTTTAGTAGGCTAAATTAAGTATAACATTCTATTAAGATACTATACCTATAGTTATACTTTATGCACCATTTGCATTATGTTATTGTGGTGTTATCATCTATCTTACATGTTGTCTTTAAGGTTTATAACACATTAGTCAATTATAACATATCGCTACGTTTTGCTATCTATATGAAGTTGATAAATTTCTCAAACTTTATCACCAAAATCTTTAATAGGGATTAATATTAAGATTGCATAGTAGACATACAAGTTTTCTTTCTAACTTTAAAAACTCTTCTTAAACTTAACCTATCTTTGAAATGTTTGGTTTACTAATACTTAGTATCAACTAAACTAGTCAAACGTAATGTCTAATCAAAAAAATGTAAAGAAATCAAGTAATATGTTATTTGTGATGAAAATCAAATAAGAATAGGAATTCATTCTTATATTTGGTCACTCTCACTATTTTATTCGAAATAATACCCCTCATTATGATTTTGAAAAGATTACTCTAATCTCTATAATAGGCTAAGATCTCATTTAAATTTAGTTAATTTTTAGTTTCTCAATAAATCAACTAAGCTTAAATTAGGTAGATATCATCTTTATCAATTATATCTCATATAACTTTTAAATTTGTTAAGTACAACTCTCATCAAAATATATCTTATATATTATTCACAACTCTACTTCTAAATTAACTTGCTCATGAGTTACTCATACAAGTTATACAAATTTTGTTAAAGAGGACATATTAATTTAAGATAAAATATATTTGGGTTAAAAGGGTCATATTTACTCAATAAGTCTTACAATAAATATAACTTTAGCTTTATAATTAAATAACGAGAGGCAATAATTTTGTTCTCAACCTATACTTAACATTTAATGAGGGATTTACGTTTAAATGATCTTGTCAAAGGCATATTACATGTAAAATATCACACATATATGAAATTTAATATGCATAAAAAATCAAATATATAAATAAATCATGTAATTTATCATGCAAATATAATCAAATTATATGCATGAATATCAATCTTTATTTGATTCTAGTCATTGATATAATATTCATCTAAAATAATATTTTTAATTCTTTGGATAATTAAATTAGATTAAACCATTGATTTTTAAATAAATCAACTTCATATTCCAAATAAAATTTAAAACAATTTTTAAATTCAATTAGAAACCATTTTCAATTATTTAAATTTAAGTGAAATAATTTTTAATAAATTATTCTTCTTACTTATTATAATTTAGACTTTTATTAAAATTTAAAAAATAAGAAATTCTAATCTAATTAAAAAAATCATTTTTATCTAACTAGAAATAACTTTTTCTTAATTAAAATTTATTTTAATATATGAAAACTACTTCAAAATTAAATAAAATATTTTAAATTTAAATAAGAAGGTCATTTACATTATTGGTTAAAAAGGTATTTGCTTAATTAATTAAAAATTACTCTTTAATAAATTACAAAAACATTTTTAAACATAAAATAAAATTCAATTTTCTTAGTTAATAAATAAAAAGTAATTTTCCAAATTTATTAAAGAAAAATATATTTTTCTAATAAACCAAGAAAATACCTTTTTAATAAATAAAAAAATTTTATTCAAATTATTAAAATTTTATAAATAAAATAGAATAAAATTGTTCCTCTCGTCGTTGGCCATTAGTGTCTGTAACGATCTGTGACCTTCATTATAGTCTCCATCTTTATTAGCATCCACTATAACGACCTCGATCCTCTCCGACAATCATGACTTGGACCCAATTATTGGTTTATGACCAACATTTAATCGATTTGGTTGTAGTTTAGTAACAATTATTTAGAAGCATTCTTTATCTTGTACATGTTTAGATATATATGATAAAGTCTAAAGAATAATTATACATTATACATGAAATTATAATGAGTTTATAATTATGAAATTCATATTACATTTATATATTATTCATAAATTATTCCTAATTATTGTTCTATTAAGACTGAACATTAATGTAAACGTAAATAGACTAGGAATGAAAAATGAGGTCTCCAAAGTTATCTTATATGAGGATTGCTATGTTTTGATATTACTTATGACCTATTATAATCATAAGTCGTTTAGTCGGTAGTCATTAGATGTGGCATGGACTATATGGAGTAGTTGATTGATCAAGATATGATTTATCACCCCAAAGTAATTAAAGAGAACGTTCTGTTTTTCTTAATTAGTATTGATTCAGGAAATCCTTAGCCAAGGTGAAATGATATTTTGTAAATAGTTTACAAATGTCATTAATTGAATCAATAGCTAATGGTAGAGAATTAATATGATTGAACTCAAAATAAAGTAGACATTAATTTCATGCTCTGTGTTTAATCAAAGCATTGTATAATAGAATGATTGAATTATATGAAAAAAAACATGCATGGAAAGATTAGTAAAAATTATTTTGACACTCATAAATATGTGGATGATCATGATGTGTTAATAGACAAAATCTTAATTTATGATTATAAATTGTTTAATTAGAGAATTAAAAATAAATTAAAAGGAATTTTAATTTATTTAATTCTAATTCTAATTATGAATTCTAATTATAATTTATAATTATTGACAACATATTTGAGAACCTAATAGCTTTCACATAAAGAATAGATTGAAGATAGCAAAGATATTTTAATCAAGTTGGACTTAATTGTAAAGTTTGCCAAAATGGTTAAATATGAGATATTTAATAAATAAGGATCAATATGAGATAATGGATCTTATTTGGGCATAATTGATATTTAATTAGAATTACATGTAATTTTAATTAAAGTTTAAGTGTTATGATTAAATATGAGATATTTAATAAATAAAGATCAATATGAAATATTGGATCTTATTGGGTCATAATTGATATTTAATTATAATTATTTGTAATTATAGTTAAAGTTTAAAAAATTAGATTTTAATTTCAATTAAACTTTAACTATAATTACAAACATCATTTCAATTAAATTACTAAAATGTCCAATAATTATTACAAATAGGTTTAGGCTCTAATGAAGCTAATAATTCTTGTTTAATCTTCTCTGTTAGAGTTGTAGAATTATCTCAACTTATTATGTAGAAACTGTTAGAGCTTGTGCAGCAATAATAGTTGAGATTGATCGATTTTGAAAATAGTTTGAGGGATATGATAAGAATATGATTAAGTTTCAAGATAAGACACGAATTAAGATTCATGTTTTATTATGATTTAATTGTTAATCATTTTATATAATTAAAATGATAGTGATTTTTGAAAAATTGCAATACAAAAAAGTTTCGTAATTATTCCATTATGGTCGATATTGGATCTCATCTGGATTTCCCAATTGTGGTATCATAGCGAATTTAAATTTTATAATTTAATTAAATTTTTTATTGTTATTGATCTTGAATTTTGGAATTGAAATTAAAATGTTACAAATGATATTTAGACCTGATTAATTTTAATCTTGAAAGTTTAGATTGAAATTTGGTATAACCTTACATCTATTTCAATTTAGAATTGAACTGTCAATGTGATTAATAATTTTTTAAGAGTCAAACAATGTGTTGTGCATGAAAAGTTCAGCCGAAACTAGAACTTAAAATTTGGAAAAATCACCAAAGAACTTGGGCTGGGCTCTTTCGTAAGGGTCTGAGAGCGGTAAGGTAATCATCGGCAAAAATTCCTTGGACCTCCAATTCCAAACTTTAAAACAACATCTTTTTTACGTGTATAAAGTAGAGTTTTTGACAGCAAACTAATAGTAGGATGAACGGACGATATATTAATTGAAAAAACACACAAACGGTATTGGATAGTTTTTAAAAATGAAGAACCTAATGTAATCCTAAGGGGGTTGAGTGAATGTAACTCAATTATTTTTTTACCTTCAACTGTCATTTGTGTCCGATTTATAAATATATTTACAATAGATATAAATTATAACCTTAAACTTTATTTACAAATAGAAAAATCAAACTTCTTTAATTTATCCTTAATTCCCTTTTTAAATAATTTATATCTATAAAATATTATAACTATCGAAATATTAGAAATATCTAGTCTTATTTAAGTCCAATCAAGTTTATTCTCACTCTTGTTATCCTTAGAAACTATCAAAATGTCATTTCTATTTAATTAAACTTCTGGCAATATCAACTGCAGCAGGATACGACTATGGAAGGTGAAAATTCCCAAAACGTCTTACACTTCTCCACTAATGACTTGAAAGTTAATACAACAAGAGGAACAAGTAACAGCCCAAAATTCAGAATATCCAGTTTCAGTTCAAAACATGATCTGAAATCTGGACCATTTGGGTCTTAACTGAATCTGATGACTTAATTTTAAAGGCTGTTGTTTTGTGTCAAGCTCATTAATACGACAGACTTGCCCAAAGGCGTCTATTTTCAACAGGTATCCTGTGGAAGACGTGTCAGCTGAGTACTATCAAAACCACTTCCACTTAACCAAAGCACAGCATAACGATTCGAGCTTCCTGTAAATTGCCAATGCCAAATGTTCATAACACGATAATACGTACAATAACAAACTGATACTTGCAACTAGCCACAGGTTCCGGCTTGGCCCTTTTCGCCCCTTTAATTTTTTCTCTGTTTTCCTCAAGTATATTCCGGATCGGGAATCATGTTTTCGCACGACTTATTTCTTAAAACTCTCCAAATTTACGCTTCTTTAGAAAAGTCCGAAACCGGCCCACTCTGCATCGTTCACGGGTCGGGGCGATGATTGGTTCGACCAGTAAGACGACGTCGTCGATGAGTCGTGGAATAGCGATAGTTCTGATGACTTCCGGCTCGACACTGACCATCTTGCAAGCGTCTCACCGTCAGATGCGTAATCGAGTTGCCACCCGGGCCTTCCGACTCTATGACTGCTCTTCTTGCTCTCTTTCCTTCTTAACGAAGGCGACGGAAAGCACCCCGGAAAAACACACTCGGGTTGGACTCGGGTGGGTGGCTCGAAGCGCCAACTCTCTGAGCGGGCAAATGGGGTCGATCGGAAGGAGCGGCTACGGGGCTCTTCCGGAGAAAAAAGAACGGAGCTTGCTGGGGGTGGTTTTAGGTTTGGTTGCGAAGTTGGTGACGCATGTCGCGGTTTAAACGGCGTAGCAGGTGACGGTAAAGTTGGGGGTGTCAAGTGTTTAACAAACTTCTTATGTTGGTGATGGATCTTGGGGACACCGGGTCGGATCTCCCACTTAAAAGGGACAGCTCCAGGTTTCTTGAAAGAGTCGTCTATGACCATTTTGATAGTAAAACAAATACAAAGCAGGGACTTTGTGTTGCGTCTGATTCTGAGTGGGAGTATGGCTGTATAGGTACATATATAGTTGAAGTAGTGGCCCTGAAGAGTGCTGGCTTCGGCGGGATTGAAGGCATTAAGTGGGGTTGGTGGGGTCAGCCGTTAGCAATGAGCCCCGAAGAAGTTAAAATGGAAAATGTTCCGGTGGACAATTCAAAATTTCTTGTTCTAAATTTGTTTATGGGGCTTAGAGACCATGTGCATGTGTTACATACGTGGCCCGGCTAGCTTGTCAAAGTTGAAGAATTTGTCACAGTCGTAGGTTAGGTTGGGTACGACTACTGCAACTGTAACTGTGAAGAGAGCAATCATGGGAGAAATTTGATTTCAAATGATGTTTGGCGACACATGCTGTTCGATAGGCTCAATTGCAACGTTAGGAATAAGGATAGAATTGTTGAAAGTCGAATCATAATGACGGAGACAGAGCTCTTGAATTCTAATATTCACTTTCTCCATATCAATAAGCAAACTCAGTAACGCCCGTCAGCATGCAAAGTGTCCCCATTCCTTTTTTCTCTCGTTAAATTCAATTCATTTGCAGCTAAAATTTTAGAAAGGAAAAGTTACCCAAAAAGCATTTATACTTTCTATTTTTAGCATCTTTCACAAACGAACCTTTTACATATTAATATTTAGTGGTCGCTATACAATTTAGATCTTATTAATGAAATTTTCTAAAATAATAAACAGTCCCTTAAAGAAAAATCATTTACTATACCGTCTAAACAAGTTCTGTCCAAATAAATGTTATTTCATAAACGGGTTTAACTTATAGAAGTCACGAATCCATAAATTTTCTGCAGTTAAAAAGGGAAATTCGTACATTTGATCAATTTTGAAACGTGAAAAGAGAACATAAGTATAGGCAATGCAACTCTGAATCAAGGTTACTGATAAATCTGCAAATAACACATCAAGAAGTCTTTGGAATTTTTGAGAAGCCAAGAAAATTCACATAAAGCAAAGAAAATTCTTAATCTCACGAGGGTGCTGCATATTAACTTCCATCCATCCTATCTAATCCTCGTAAGAGAATTCCTGTGGCATGTTACATAGGCCTCGTATTATGCTGCTGGCCACATGTAGCAGTTGTAAGTACTCGTCTGCACCATCAACAAGGCACTGCAATTTGGCAATAGGACAAAATGTAAATTTTGGGATATATACATGTCAGAGACTATCCTCGGATGACAGACCTTCATCATTAGAAGAGGAAAAAATACAAAGGAAGAAACAAAAATAGGAATGGAATGTTTTTGGACTGATCAGTTAGGCATCAAGGTAGAAGTGACATTGCAATTACCAAGAGGCTTCTCCCAAGCAAAAACTAGAGAAAAAAAATTATGGAGGTTGATTTTTGTTAGAAAAATGTTTTATAGTAAGCGAAATATTGCCATTCATGTTAAGACAACTTATCCAGCTCTTATTTTTAAGATGCCAAGCAACAGATGTGAGCTTCAGATGAATTACCTTATCAGCTTCGGCAAAAGTCTTGCATATTCTAGCTTTCTGTTCATCCGAAATATCATCTGCCTCAACTACCACCTCAAACAACTGCAAGACAATTAAGAAACATGTTCCATAAAAATGCAAAGATTTGGATTAAGGTTTAGATAATAGAAGGTCACCTGATTTAGCATCTGAGAAACTGGGTACCCTTCATAAATCACATTATTGACTTCCTTGTTTGCCAAATCAAAGTCACCGCTTTTGCATGCAGCATAAAGTGCCCCAACAACTTCCTGTGGAATAACCTGGTAAAACAAAAGCATTCAGTAAAAGAGGAATTTCACCAAAAGAAAAGGCAGAATTCGAACAGTATCAGGCCTGTTAATTTAATGGCATGTATATTGTTCGCACCAATCTTCTGTCCGACAATGCTTAGCATAACAAAGAGCATGATGTTGATATAGCATGGTGCTTATAACCACTTTTCAACTAACAAGCATCTCAGATTCTAGAAGACAGCACTTGCAAAAACATTCATATTTCCAAGCACAACAGGATACTAACTAACTTACGCCGGAAACATTGATCAAGTCATTGGATGAAATCGATGATCCAAATAAGCGGGCAGCTCCCTGGAAATGCAATAGTAAAATACTTGATAGTAAGAAATTCGATAGACTGATAACCATTATCTATATGATCAAAAATTTGGAAAGGAAAAGAAGAAAAGAAAAACTATGGCCGAAACCAGGATTTTCAAATTGGATGAACTGATCACACTATCACATTATTATGGCACAAGTGAATCAATAAGGTACAGATGGTGAAGAATCTGAAACCAACAGGAAACATGATCCTGGACAAGAATTCTGAATATCTCACTAATGACAACATGTAAGCATAAGTTTAATTTCCAAAATAAAAGCTCAATGGCCAGACGCCCTACTAGGTCCAACTTTATACGAAATTTGATACTGGCCAGCCTTCAATCCGACGTCAACAAACTCGTGACCCATTTGACATAAGTTGAATTGCCAAATATATGTTGGAAGAAAAAGAACTGAGGAATCTTCAATGGAACAGAAACTGCCAATCAAGATTTCCAGAAAATTTCATTTCATAAAACACCAAAGAATCCTTCATTAAGCTATCAGCATGTTTGTTTTAGGAATTTCAAACAATCATTAAACCTGATTTTAAAAACTTAACCTTTTCATTAAATTAGCGAATTGATTGCAGGAAAATTAGGTGTTGTGGACATTACTATCAACTGTTAAAGAAAAAGATATAACATATCCAAGCAGCAGCATCTAAAGAAACAATAATTTGTGACTTGATACAAAAAATAAACCATCTCTTACCTGTAAGTACGTGATAGCCCGGCGAAGATCACCTTGTGAGACAGAACTTAAGGTTGATAGAGCCTACAAAGATACATTATGTGTTTTGCACATGTCAAAACACCAATAAACATGGTATCTGTAGCAAGACCAGCTGTAAACATTAGAGAAGTATACCTCTTCATCCAAAGTAAGGCCTTCTTCATCACAAATATGTGATATGCGATTGCTCATGACTTCCTCTGAAAGTGACTTAAATCTGAACTTTGCACATCTTGATGCAAGTGGCTCTATGATCCTATTGATGAAAAGAATCACTTTCACAAAGTAAAGTTCTACAACATCAATCGAATCCAAAGACAGAAAAGAAGAGGCATCTAGGACCAATCATTCTTTCCATACTACAGCCTTCTGACCAAAAAAAGTGGTAATCTCAAAAAGGTAAGACAACATATCAGAGTAGAGAATACAAACCTGCTGATGTAATTGCATATGAAAAAGAATCTTGTGACTTTTGAATAGGTTTCCATTGTTCGCCTCAGGGCATTCTATTAGGTAACAATAAGCAGTGTGATTTCTATAAATTTTGATGGAAAACTGTTGATATTCAAGGGAAATTTATTTTAAAAATTAATTCTAGAGATAAACATGCCTGTGCATCTTCAGTCATTGAATCTGCTTCGTCTAATATAATGATCTTGAATGGTGGACAAGGGTAACTCCTAAAATATTGAAAAGAAAACCATCAAATAGAAGGAGCAAAATAAAATCTTAGGCAGACATAAAAATTCTTTCGATAAGAATACCCCTGATGTTGACCAGAGCCCACAGCCACAGCAGCAAAATTCTTTATCTTAGTTCTAACAACATTAATCCCACGATCATCACTTGCATTGAGCTCCAGAACCCTTGACTTGTAAAGCTCAGGTCTGCAAAAGATTGTTGTCGGGATGTTCATGCTCCAAAAACAAAAACCAAACTTGCAAACATAAAGAAAACCCCAATTGAAGTTAACTGGAAATCAGAATAAAGTACCCCAAAAGTTAAAATCCACAAGACATGATTTGTAACACTTCGTGCCCCAAGTAATTATTTAATCAATCAGCCCTAGAAATGAAGAATATGGTGAGACAAGTGCGTCGCAAGTTACCCGAAAAGCTGGTGGGCAATGGCAAGAGCAGTGGTAGTTTTGCCGATACCAGGAGGGCCATAGAAGAGCATGTGTGGACACTATAACAAAAATAAAGGAACATAAATATCAAACTTATCTAAGAGCTAACAAAATGAAGCAGTTTAACTAGGTTTTGAAAAATCAAGCAAATTAAAATCATAGGGAGAAAAGAATCGGACACACATACATTAGCGGTCTCGAGAGTGTTGGTGAGTACCCTAACAACCTCGTCCTGGTGAGCCACATCTTTGACGTTCTTGGGTCGACTATCAAAAGAAGAAAGGAAACTAAAATAAAAGAGAACATTCCAAGACAAGATAGAGATGTGAAAAGGGAAGGAAATTGCGTACTATTTCTCAACCCAGGGCTGAGAGCTCTGCAATATTGGCGCCATATTCACTCTTTGGGTGTGCGTGTCCTGAAGTTTTTATAGATTTATGTTTTTCTGTTTCACCTCTTTCTGGTTGGGGTGATGATGGGCCTTTTACTCTACAAATCTGTTCACGTTTGGGATTCCAACTCTCCGGTCTTTAATTGTTTACGCTAAAATAAAATCTGATTTGGCTCTTAATATTTCAGCATATTCAAAATGACTCTTAACGTTTGCAAAAATGTTCATAATGGAGCTTAACATTTGACTAACAGTCAAAACAACTCCTGACTTGATGGACCGTAGTCAGTTAAATACTAACATGTTTTTTTATGATCTTTTTTTAAAAAATTGTTATAATAGGACCCTCAAATAACTGATGTGGAATTGTTAAAAAATAGAGGTGAGTCCCATCCCACTATATTAAAACGGTGATGTTTTGAAGGCTGACTTAAATGTATATGGGTCCTACTTCCATTAAAACGGTGCTATTAGGTGTTTGGATGTAGGGTGCAACGATCTCAGCATTTCAATAAGACACACCATATTGAACATACAATAAACGAAGAAGACACACCATTTTGAAGCAGGAGACACAGTATTTTGGAGAACCAACAAACGCAACGTTCTTCCTCCCTCAATTCTTAATTTTGTTAAATCTCCAATATGTAGTGTTCTTACTCTTCTTCTTCTTCAGCAAGCAACAATCCCTAATTCATACATCAATTGTTGTTCTTGTATCACCACCTAAACCTCCACGTCCGTCGTTAAAATCACATCCTCTACTACCTCCTAAGAACTAAGGATCAACACTACTGAAGTGGTAAATCAAAGGTAAAATGAAATATAACTAAATCATGAAGTTGTATCCTTGTTTCTTTCTTAAGTGGTACGCACATAATCTAACTGGCTATTTTGGATTCCAGTACAAATGATTTGTTGCACAATTAATTAAGAGTATAATTTTTATAATTGACTATGTTCTACCCTTGATTAGGAATTTTAATCATTGTGTAGTCATAGAATTCACCTTTTCAAGTTACTTTATGGTGGGGGTGATGATGACCTTTATACATTTATTATCTCATCTATTTATCAACAAGAGCCAAAATTACCACTAATTTTAGGTAATAATTTTCTTAAATTATTCAACCCATTTTGTCAATATTTACATTACATAACGTTAAAAACACCAATAATTAAATCTTTAAATCAAAAATCTATAATCCTTAAAATTCCTATTTATCATACGACATACTATAAAACACTACAACTAGTAACCGAGAGATTAAATCAATTACAATTTGATTTATTCAATAATATAAATTTACAAGATGAGTTAGAAATATTAATAGAAAAAGTATGTAGCGAAAATCTACTAGATCCTATAAAAAATAATAATAATCAATTAATAGAAATAAAACTCAAAGATCTTACACATGAAATTAATATTAAAAATAATATACCATATGCACAACAAGATGTACAATAATTTCTTACTGAATGCTCTTAATTATTACACAAACAATTAATTTCTCTTAGTACATGTAAACACTCAAGTCCAGCATTTTATGTAAATAATCATTTTAAACAAAAACGAGGAAAATGATGAATGGTAATTAATTATAAAGAATTAAACAAAGCCATAGTAGGCGATGCCTATAAATTACCTAGAATAGATTATATTATTAATCGTCCAAAAGGACATCATTGGTTCACTATTTTAGATGCAAAATTAGGATACTGATAATTAAGATTACATGAAAATACAAAACCATTACACCTCAAAAACATTAGCAACGAAATGTATTACCTTTTGGATTAAAACAAGCCTCTGGTATTTATCAAAGATTTATGGATAATAATTTAGAAGGCTTAGATGAATTTACCTTAGCATATATAGGTGATATTATTATTATTTTTCAAATAAATGCAAAGATCTACACAAAATAAAAATTGTTTTAATTAGATGTCAACAGAAAGGATTAATTTTAAGTAAAAGAAAATTAAATTAGCACATCAAAATATTGAATATTTAGGTATCTAATTTCATAATGGATTTCTTAAATTACAACCAAATATTCTTGAAAATTTACAAAATTTTCCTGATAAATTAAAAAATATAACTAAAGTTCAAAAATTTTTAGGATTATTAAATTATTTCTCTGATCAAGGATTTCTCAAATAATGTTATTATAATAACTAACATGCCATATATATTTTATACTTCCATAAGCTATTCTTATTTGTAAAGGTTTGTTAATTTTTTCCAATTATTTAATACTATTTTAGCTGCTATACAAATAGTAGCTCTTGTATCTATATAAGCATTAAGTTTTTTATTCTGAATCTTGACTTGAATAAAAGTTGTATTTGGATTTAATTATTGATTCGGAGTCTGAGCTTTGGCCATCATACTGATATATTGAAGAAATTGTTGAATCTGTCTAAATTATATTTTATTGCTGAATTTAAAATATTAAGTTTTTCTTTGAATTTATTTTGAATCCTTTTAGGGCAATTATTTGCATAATGACCGTCTTCTTTACATAACCAACATCTAAAGAGAAAAAGACAAAAGACTAAACATAAAGAGATTCCTTTTCGTAAGAAAGGAGTGAAAAAGCTAGAAAAGAAAAAGGAAAGGTGGTTGGCCATTGGTCAGCAAACGAGACGCTTTAATAATTACATGCTTAAAATGACAAAAATGTGTGCTTTAATCTCAGTCTTCAATTATTACTTCATCGGTGGAACTGTCATCTTTTGTGTGTTGATGATGATGGACACTGGGCACATTGGTGTGTTCCATAATTCTGTGTCTGTTTGCAGATTGAATGCTTCCAGTCGGTAGATAATAAAAATACAGATAAAATCTATATAGAACAATTATTTACTGATGTAGCAAAAGTAGGTACTAATCTAAGAACAAATTTAAGACAATTACCAGATATAAATTATCCAATAAAAATAGAACCTAGATTATCTTTATCTCACAATAATACGTTAAAAGAAAAAATACCATTAAGATCACATTAAGTACGACTAGAAAGACCTAATAGATTTATGGAACTAGGAATTAAAATTACAGATTCCCAAACTGCTATTGAACAGGATAAACCTAAAATAAAAATCAGTCAAGAATTAATAACAATCAAAAATCAACTTAATGAATTAAAAGAACATCTTAAAACTACTTTATGAGTATTACTAAACAACTAATTGAAGTAATAAAAAAAACTAATATTGAGAATCAATTAAAAGAATTAATAACTATTACTCAACCTTTAATCAATAATCAAAACTATATAAAATCAATTGAAATAACTAAGGTTAATGAAATTTAATCACTTATAGAAAAGAATGATCAACAACTTTTTAAAATTTTTAAGTTCAATAAATGAAAAACTTGATCACATTACAAAAAGTTTAGAAACATAGTAAGAAATAAAGCAATGACCGCAAAAATTGGTATCAAAACTTGGTTCGACATCTAAAGCATCTAATATTTTAGTCAAACCATGGAAAATATAGAATCATCTTCAACTAGTGACAATGACAACTTACAATATCATTCTGTAAACATTGAGAAAGATATAAAACTTCAACTTGAAGAAATTACTCATTTAGTAAATCTGTTCATGTTCTGGATTCAAACTCTCCAGTCTTTAATTGTTTACGCTAAAATAAAATAGGCCAAAAGAGTATTTTAGCTCTCAAAGTTTATAACGAAGTCTAATTTGGCCCTTAATATTTCAACACATTCAAAATGGCTCCTAACGTTTACAAAATTTTCAAATTGAACCCTAACTTTAAGCTAACCTTTAAAACAACCCCAAATTTAATAGAATCAGCAATGGAGATGGACCTTATTCAGCTAAATACTAAAGGGTTTCTTTTTCTTATGTATCATTTTTTAATAAAAATTGTTACAGTGGGATCCTCAAATAATTGACGTGGAATATAAAAAAAACAAAGGCGAGTCCCACTATATTAAAATGGTGACATTTCAAAGGATGTCTAGGTTTAAATGGAAGCAAGTCCTACTTCCAATAAAACTGTGTCATTTGTTGTTTGGATGCAACATGTAGTAGACTTAGCATTTCAATAAGACGCACTGTATTGAACATACAACAAACGAAAAAGACATAGCATTTTAAAGCAAGAGACACAGTGTTTTGAAGAACTAGCAAACATAACATTCTTTTTCCACTCCTCCTTCCTCAATCCTTAATCCAGTTAAACCTTTAATACGTAGTGTTCTTCCTCTTCTTCTTTAGCAAACAACAATACCTAATTCAAACTTCGATTGTTGTTTATGTATCACTGTTCTTATATCGCCACCACATCCTCCACGTCTGCCCTTAATATCATATCATCCACCACCTCCTAAGAACTAAGGATCAACACCACAGTCGCAGTGAATTAAAGATAACATTTACTGTATCTTCATCATTTATTTCTTTTTTTCTGTTTGAGTGCAGCTGAAGTAGTGTAATGCCACAATTCTTTATACCCTTATCTTTTGTATCTTCAATTTCACTTTGAATGTGAATATATTTAGCTGTTGCATTTGTTAATGAAGTATTGTTAGATTGATTACACTTTTGAAATAATCATTTGCCTTGCATTAACACTATACTGATGGTGTGGATATCACTTTTTAAAATGATTATGGCCTTGCATTAACACTATATTGTATGTTGTATGCACATGCGGTATATATTTCTCTAGAAATTCTTAGAGTTAATGCAACTTCATCAGAGGTGTTCACTGGTCTACATTTTTGCCCTTATTAATGAAACTTTTGAAAATTTTCAACTTAGTATAGCATGAAATTTTCCTGTATGCTAAATAAGTAGTGAGTTGAAAGAACAATTTTAGGGGATGTACATATAAGCTAAATCAAATGCCATTGTTTCTTTTGGTGGTAAAATTTTATCCTTGAGCCTTGTAGACATGCAATAACGATTATATCACAGGATAACACTGACTCGGTCTATATGAAAAAGTTGCTTTGATAGGTTAAATGACTTATATTTCATGCATCTTAAATTTATATCTATAGATAAGAAAGCTTGAAATGCATTCTTTGATTGTACTTAAGGTTATCTCAGTCAATTATGTCTAGCATTTCACTTCTTTACTGTGCTCACCAATCATGGCTCCCTTCCTCCCAATTTATTATTACTCTAATATAATGATACTTTTACTATTTATAGCTGGAGAAAATCTCCTCTTGAATTTTCTATTTAAATAAAATTAAAGAATGTCAGAGATGAGATGGGACGAATGAAACGTAATTAAATCATGAAGTTGTATCCTTGTTCTTGGGTGGTATGCATATGATCTAATTAGCTCTTTTGGATTCTAATTTGACAAATGATTTGTTGCATAGTTATTGCAAAGTGTAATTTTTATAATCAATTATGTTCTACCCTTGATTTGGAATTTTAATGATTATGCAGTCATAGAATTGGGTTGCCTTTGAAACGTAGTGTGGAATTTACCCTCCAATGATGTGTACCATTTATTATTTAAGTTATGTCTCTATAAAACAAGTTATTGAATTGGGAAGGTTAAATAACGAGTCTTATGGATAGGTGAATAGTTTAATAGCTCCTTTTTTGTCTCGTGAGTTCATGTTTCAAGATTATTTGATTAATTAGGAGAACTAAGAGTATTAATATAATTTTGTAGTGATTGCCAAAAGATATGGATGTGATGTCTTCAACTAGCACTACACGAAATTTAGGTAATCATTGTCTCGTGTGTTCTTATGGTTTAAAAGTGCCATTAAGAACTTCATAGAGTGATAATAACCTATGAAGAAGATTTTATGGATGCTCCTAATATCATGTAAGTTTATTTTTTGATAAGGTAAAATTATTTGTATATACGTTTAATTGTTTTTCTTATTAAGTACTACTTATCTTTTAGGCTGGAAGATGTGAATTTTTTAAGTGGTATGATGACAATTTTAGCAAGAGAGCTATTGGAGTAATTCAAAAACTAAAGAAAGAAGTAGATAGGTTGAAGAAGGAGGCTCAACAAATAACAATTAAATCACATTTAACATTGAAATTGAGGAGCAAATAAAGCTAATTAAACAAGACATTGTTTTACTTACAGAAAAGAAAAATGAGTTTAAATTTGTTGTATTGATTATCTTAATATGTTTTTTTAACTTATGATGAGTGTTATAATATGGTTTGGTTTGGGCAACTTGAACTAAATAGTGCTTTTTTGTTTAAAACTTGGATTATAAAGAATAAAAAACCTCATTTGTACTAAGTTGTAATATATTGTGCATTATGTTTTGTCTTTATTGTTTTATTATTCATGAAGTTGCCTTAATGATGTCTAATTAATAGTTGTAAAAATCACGAACAGTTATATACAAAAATGATTATATCATAAAAAGCACTGGAGTAGCATATACAAAAGTGATTATATAATTATAAATAATTGGAACAGTATATATAAAAGTGATTATATTAGTAAAGTGATTATATTACAATGTGTTTTATATACAAAAGTGATTGGATCTATCTATCCATATACAAAAGATTTCTAAGGATGAATTAACTAAAAGTTCCAATAACACATAGACAACATTAAGGTAAAGTCTACGAATCAATCACATCAGTTCCCTCATTTACACTTAATTGTGAAGGTTGATCATTTACTAGTTCATTCATTGGTAATCTCATCCTTATTGCTTCAGTTTGTAACTGCTGAGAAGTTATGTTAGGTTGTCCTTTGAACCTTATACCTCTTGGTTTGAAAGACAATTGGAATGAATATGGATCAACTTCTCCAAACTTCCATTTACCATGATGCGAAGAGCTACCAACCTACAAACAGACATGTCATTAATAGTATTCATTTATGAAAGCAATCATTAATGTTAGTAATGGTCATATACTCACAACAATGCTTTATTGACTTGCTACAATAACATGTTCAGCTTGTGAAGAGACCTCAGGGATGACTTAATAAATATGAATCAAATAACATAATAAATGATCATTAGATATATGAAGCAATACATAGTAATAAAATGCCTATAAAGATTGTAGAGCAGGTTGAGTTGAGCCTTGATTATGACATTTTCCGGCATTGTGGCTAGAATTGCCACATTTTGTACATTTTTGTACTTGACCTTTTCGAGTCAATTTGTTAGGAATTTTTAACTCAATAGATTCATTTACTTCCTCTCTTTCTAGTTTTAGGTGTTCTTAGCATAACTCTTTTAACTGGAGGGTTTACTAGTTCTACATCAACGTTAGGCCAGAAAATTTGACCTTTAATAGGTTACAATACATGCTCATATAATGCCAAGAATTTGGACTTCTTATAGCACTTATCCACCTATGCCTCCAGCTGTTGCTTAAAATGGTGAACAACGCTTACAAACTGCTTGCAAAGATATCCACAAAGCTCTCAGGCCCAACAACTACATGATTGATGTATGCCGATCATTACAATATGTTTTCCATCACCTTTGGAAACTTCATATGCTCCATCACCATTCCAAACTATTCTCCGTTGTGTAGCATCTTTCTTATTCTTCTCTAACTTGTTCATAATCCTGGGTGCAACATCTGACTTCTAACCATGCATAAATTCTCTCCTATCTATATGCCTTCTCATCACCATGATTATAATGGTTTCAAGCATTCTAATAACTGACCTATCTCTTACCAGTAAGATCCATCCATTACTGATATTGTAGTCAACAACTGGGCATTTCGATTCAAAAGATTAGTAACATCTTACCTATCTCTTCTTCGGATATTCCAACAATGATGATGCACATCCAAGTTTGATTTTATCTAATCTTTTGAACTACTCGTTAAAATCTTTAGCATACATTGACCAAGCATAATTCTAAAATTGCTCTGCAAATCTTTTCCCGTTTAATTCATATGTCAATTATGGTATATATGCCTAGTATAGATCCAAAGAGTGGCATATGATAATGTCAATTCTAATGGTATAATTAATCCCTATAATAATAGAAAAGATTAAGTTAATGTATAATTTATACAATAATAAACTATTAGTCAATGAAGAATAAAATACCTTTGTATATATGATATTATTGTTAGTCCTTCACCAATATCCAATTCCAAGTCTGAAGCCAACAAGCTCATAAACCATGTCTAAGAATCTATGTTCTTTAACTCCATAACAACCTAAGCCAATTGATACATCCGTCCATCACCATACCTCCCAATTGCACTTAATAGCTGACCTTGGAATTCAGTCTTCAAAAAGCAACCATCAATACCAAATATTGGCTTTAAATGCCGCCATCCTCTTTTCATGCCATCAAAGCAAATATACCATCTTTTGAATTACATGAAACAAATAAGATGTATGAATAAATAAATAAATTTCATAAATATCATACTTTTAACAAATAAGTTTCTTCACTCCTAGTCAGCTTTAACTCAATTGTTGATCGAGGATTACTAATCCTTAACTCATGAATGTATTATTATGGCTTGGTATATTCACTCACATAAGCATTCACCCTTTCTTTTCTCAATCTCCTCTTTGCAGCTCTGCACATACTTGAGTTGACAAATATATTAATCTTTTCTCTGTGTTCTTCAACCATCTTCGTCATTGATATACTAATCTTCTAAATTATTCTTTCCCTAAAATGTCTCATTAGGAACTTAGTTGAAATTAATTTAGGTTTGTTGGCCATAAAGTACTTACAATCAGGATTATATGTCACCACTTTAAAGCTTTGTTCATTCTTGTCACAAAACAAATACAACTTTTATAGGCATCCATCAATAAATCTCACTCCGATCTTATGACTTTCACTTTTGTAAAACTTCACATTGTATCCTGTCTACATTGCGTAATCCACAACAGAATCTCTAAATTCTTTTACATAGCTAAACTCCAATATGCTCCCACATCGGATGGATTATGTCGAATAGTACTACTAGGTCTTCTTAAAGGTTCGCCAAGCTCTTCCCCATTTGGATAGTCATCACTATCAATAAACTACCAAATTAGTTTACTCAATTTCAACTGGTTGGTGGCCATTGGGAATCTCAACTTGTATAAAACCCTTGTCATCCACATCATCATCCTTCTCTTCATTAAGTCCTTCACTAACTCCTTCGTCAACTCCTAAACAAACTCCTTAACCAACAGCTTCAGTAGCCCCGCAACTTCCCTCTTCACCCTCCCTATCTTCATCCTCTCCTCTAGATATTGGTAATATCTCAAGTGCAAATAATAGGATTTCTAGCATATGGGTTACATATACATAAATCATTTTTTAGGTTTTCATCAAATTAATGAGCCTTAGGCAAAATTTATTTGATTCAATCAATCTCAAAGACTTATTAAATTCAAGTTTAGTACCCTGTAATAGGCCTTATGGACTTAAAGATATCTTAGCTCCTTTCCTATCTCACATATTTGCCTATAGATAACAAAATCAAGGTCTATTTTATCAAAAATACTTGATTCGCCATCAACTTATTTTCACTCAAGCTCTACAACAAACTTTCCATTATAAAACAACCTTATACTTCTAAATTGGGTCATCGTACACATGTTCACAACAAATATATAAAGGCAAGTATATCACCTAAAAGTAGAGATTTAAATGATATTATCAAGACTATAATGGATACTAGATGCACAATTATGAAAGCTTGGAGTGCCAACTTCCAATTAGAGGCTAACATAAGCATTTAAACATTTCAAATTGATAATAATAATCATGCATCATAAATAGACTTAAACTAATAAGCATACATTATATATGATACTAATAGATTATCAACAATTTTTCTCATTTCTAATCCATCTTCTTTATAGCAACATTAGCTTATGCATTTTAAATTCTTACAAACTAGACTTGTATTTTCCACTCATCTATAAAACACTAGACCTATTCCATACAAAATGTCAACTTTCAAGGTCAAAATTTATAATTATGAGGTAAAATTTTGAGTGTTTATACACTTCAAAACTCGTAATGTTTCAACTACCAACATACCAAAGAAATAATATAAGGGACCTAATTATTTATGCAAATGACACAACAGCAATAAACAAACCTAAGTGATGTATCATATCTTTTTTAGTAAATATATTGTATCGTATCTTGCAGTGCAAAAGTGGAAATGAAAATGTAGAAGTCATTGCCTATGAATTGAGACATTGAAGACTCAATCATACAATGTACTCATTCATTATTGTACATGTATAATTTCTAATTTAATTTTTTTTCACCCTGTCTAATTATAGATAGTATAGCCTGAAAACCTTCTCTCCTTACTTTTTCTCCTTAGCTATGTTTTATGCTTCTGCTTTTACACCAAATCTAATGAAAAAAATATAGGAAGATACTACTACTAGAAAGTTGACTCTTGGTATAGTAAAAAACTCATTTAGGCTATTATTAATATCTTCTGTATTAATTTCTCGCCCAATGCACAAATAAGATATTTATAAAGGTAGAGCAGCCACCAGATATAGATTATCAATTTGCATGGACCACATTTATTATTCCAAGTTATTCCAAATTAGTTGGGTGAAAATTTTCACTGGAGACCATGGCTTACATCCAACACCTCAACAAGCATAAGGGATCACAGCATACAATCATAAACAAACAAGCAAATTTAGGGGACCATAGATATAAAAACATATAAACCAAGACAACAATGGACTTACCACGATGTATTGTCGATTTCTTGTTTAGAAACCCAAAAAGCGTGTTAGTTTTTTCTAACGTTAGAAACAATGTGTGCAACAATAAGAAATAATTACGATGGAACTGAAATCATCTGAAGAAGAACACAATCGAAGGAGGAAGAACAAAAAAAGAACGTTTCGTTTGCTAGTTCTTTAAAATGTTACATCTCCTACTTCAAAACAGTGCATCTACTTCTTCAAAACGATTTGTCTTCTTCGTTTGTTGTATGCTCAATATGTTGCATCTTGTTGAAACACTGTGTTTAGATATCAAAGGACATCGTTTTAATAAAAGTGGGACCTACTTCTATTTAAACCCAGACACCCTTCGAAATGTCACTATTTTAATATAGTGGGACCCACCTATATTTTTAAAAAATTCCATGTGAATTATCTAAAGATCCCACTATAATTTTTTTTTTAAAAAGTCACATAAAAAAATACGTCAACATTTAACTAACGGAGGCCAACACCATTACTAATTTCATCAACTCAGGAGTTGTTTTGAACATTAGCCAAATATTAGGGTTCGTTATGAACATTTTACAAGCATTATGGGTCATTTTGAACACATTGAAACGTTAAGGACTAAATCAAACTTTAGTGTAAACGTCTAATTGTGTGAACATACATTTATTTTTTAATCATTTTTAGACGCTCTTAAAATTATATTTCAAATTGTAATTTTAACAAATGTCTGTTTAAATGTATTAAAAAGAATCTTATATCAGTTTTCCAATATAATATGGCATATTGGTAAACAAATAATATAGCAGAGAAAACTAAGTGTCCATATTATACAATGATGATTATCATTTATTCTCAATTATAAAATTTATAATACATTATTATGTAAAATGCCTATTGCGGTTTAGCATAAAGGTAAGAGAATCATATTCCTATATTATGTAATTAAAATCAATAAATAAAATTATGATACATTTCAAAATATAATATAAAAGAGAAAAATTAGGTATTCGTATTAGACAATTGGGGTTATCTTTTGTTCTCAGATATAAAATTTACAACACATTATCATGTAAAATGTCCATTGTGGTTTAGCATAAAAGTGAGAGAATCATATTCATATATTATGTTTTTAGTATAGGAATACGCTACTTTTGATTTATATTAATAAGTTTAGTGTGTGTGACTATAGTAGAATTATGTAGCATATCACATATGCTTGTAATGTCTTTTATTATTAAAAAAAAACCTTAAGGACAATATGTGAACTTTAAAGTTTATCTATAAATCAAAGTATATTAAAAAAATTGAGCTATAAATTTTAAATTTTTTGGGTCTAATATTACTCTCTCTACATTTTATTGAAATTCAATGTTCAATAAAATAAATAAATATCTATTGATGTAAGTAGTAGGACTCTATTGAGCTTATGATAGAAAGGTCTACTTAAATCTCTTACTTATGATCAAATAAAGATTTGAAGAAATAAACCGTCTTAAAATGATTCAGTTATACAAAATTGTTTTACATGTTTACTAAATTTTTACAAACTGCAAAAGCTACATTGGCGTCAGAAAATGGTAAAGGTGAAGTACTTCGCTGGAAATTTGTCCAACGCTCCTGGAAAGAGCAAGTAATCCAACTGGTTAATGGCTTCGATTGTTGAAGAATTCTTGAGGTATTGAAGGAGGGCAGCACTTCTTTGCTACAAACTTGTACTGAGGAAACAAATATAAAAAAACCAATCATATTACATGATGCTATTTCAATATGTGGAGACAAAAGACGTTAACGGAATGAAATATGTATCACCTTATGCTGACTATATTTCTCCCTGATTGCGGATAACGTAGAACTGTGGGTGTTACAGCATAGACGGTGGAGATGCTTAACACAGTCACTCAAATCTGAAGGCTGGTACAGTGTGTAATGTTGCAATGTCCGAGTCTGTTTGAAAATACAAATCAAGGTTCAAATGCATGCTGTCACAGTCTTGTTCATCTAAATCATTTTAGTCAATGCACCAGAAAGAATGAAAAAGTCTATGTACGTACCCAAGGTCTCTTCGAAGGAAGAAGTATGTATTTTGCCAAAAAAATTGCAGCAGCAGCTGTGAGTGAGGGAGCATAACAAAGCATACTGTACTCCAGGAGAGATAATTCGGTGATGTAGTTGGCCATGCACTCGAGTTGCACTGTAGGAACCTGTAATTGCGCTAAAGTGCATCAAGATCAAGATGAAAAGAAAAGATTTGAAATAGTAAACATCTAACTGTATAGAAATAATTAAATAGAATATTAATAATTAAAAATTTATAATATATTAATAATATAATAGGAATAATAGGAAAATCCAATATATAAATATATATGGAATAAAATAATATATGTAAAAAATGGATATGTATAAATGTATAAGTAAAAGCAAATTATCCATTCAATCGCTATTAGATTGATTGAATTCTCAAATACTCAGGAATTTTTATAAGTTTGTATACGAAAGTAATTTGAAATAGTAAACATCTAACTGTATAGAAAGTAATGAGTGGAGGTTGTCCTTTTTTCTTTTCTCACTTAGCTGCTAGATTGTTGGGAAATACATTAACTTGTCTTTTCCCCATGGAATGACCACAGAAGCTAACTTGAAAGAAAGGTTGTCATATCAAACCTTATTCATGCAACAATCCAAACCATTCAGCAAAATGTTGTCATATCAACCTTATTCATGACAGAAACTAGAGATGCAACAATCCAAACCATTAAGCATAAACATATATACCTCATTGATTCCATGAGCAGCACGAACGAATCGCCTAGAACATGCAGTGAATCAAAATCAATGCAGCAGTGGCAGCAAACGCTTGTTACATGGTTAACAAACTTGAGTGAGGCACTACCTTAAAAAACATTTTGCCGTTGGGGCCATCATTTCAAACTTCAAGTAATTCAGAACAGCAGATTCCATTTCAAGAACCTGAAATCATGATAAATTAGAAGTCTTATATTGGTTAGACTAGAGTAGGAGAACGTGGCATTAATTTTAAGACAGTTACGTCCAATAACCTATAGCTCAAAACCCATACCTCATCCCTGAAGTATGTGTTATCGGTGATGTAGCAAAACTCTTCCACTTGAGGTGCACAAATCTCCTCATATTTCCTGACAACATCTACTTTCTTAATAAACCATTGTATAATTGTCCACATCAAAGTATACAGTGCATAAAAGCTTAATAACATTAAAAGCAAAATGACTTCTTACGCAGCAATCATCATGCATGCTACACCCAGTAGCTGAAGTTTTTGCCTGTTCATTTTGTTCCCAGAAAGATACCGGTCGATATAGTTCACGGTCAAGTATAGTGTATCAGGTACAAGCCTATACTCCTCAGCCACCTGCGCTTTGGTAAAATACGTTGTCTTTCAATTCTATTCAAGAAACAACTACAATCAACTGTCTCCCAGCCATATTTAGAATATCACAAATTACCTCGACAAGCCAATCAATTAGTATTGCGCGCATGCTCGGGTTTATGTCTATCTGAATTGTTTCCATAAAATCTGATGAAGGCCTTTTCTTTGTCTGTGAAAGCAGAATCTCACAGATTAGTAAATAATGAAGATTCTTATGCCATTGTCCAAGAATGCAGGAACACTCTTATAATACACAAAGTCAGTGATTAGCTGGAATATTCAATTCTGGGAGGAGTCTAAGAGTGCACTACGGATAAATGACAAATCATCAAGACAAATAAAGTTCGTTTGGGAGCTGAAAATTGAAGCATGGGACACAGCATGAACAGGTACGATAAAAGGCGACCACAAACCTCAGATGCACGTAAGTGCTTGTAGATGTCGCAAGCTATGGTTGCACAAAGCTGTGGGTCTTGGTAGTTGCCATCAACTTGGACAATGTCGTCATCTGTACACATCTCTCCAGGTATATCTCTAGTGCACATGCTTTCTGAAAGAATTTTGAGCAACAAATAAGGATGTAGAACAACTGATTAGCCATCTAAACTACACTAAAATAACAAGCTCAACACACTTCTGTAGGCAAAGTTTAGCGATAATGCCTTGAACCCTATAATGCAATGCTGGTACATGCCTCATCAATTGAGGTAACTATTCAAGAAGAAAATGGGATATGGAAAAAGGGACGTCGTGAAAAGATATGGAACAAATTTGAGCTAATCTAACCTGCTGTCTCTTCCTGTTCTGAGATGTGTAGTTTGCTCAGTGTCTTCTTATTGATAGAATCAACCGCTAGACTCTCACTGGTATTGTCAATGTACTCAATTTCAGGGCTCTTAAAGGAATCACAAGTAGAAATTGTTTCGTCAAAAGAAATAGAAATTCCGTCTGATTTGCTTGGAGACACATCCATGTCGCATCGGGCACTCAGAAGAGCAATACTAGGGACATTTTCCTCATTTCTTGGAAAGGGAGTAGGCTTACAGGCAGCAAGCACACTTGATTTAGCAGTTGAGATTACAGGTACACTGTACCCATTGAAATCAGTCCTCTTATTACCAGCTAGAGTTCCCTTCTTCACCTTGGCAATTTTACTTGAACATGGAACCTTCAGATTTACAATTCAGTTAGAAACGACTTGCTGTCTTGCAATGAGAATCAAGTAGGTCTACCAAAACACTGAAGCTGCATAGAAAAGAAAGTGACACGCAGAATATCTAGTTCTAATTAAAACAAGAAATTCCCACTGAATTTCAGATATCTTAAAGAGGGATAATAATATACCTGATGTCGTATTAACAACTGCAACTTCAATTATTCTTAGAAGTATCTTAGTAGGACTATTTTGTTGACTACAGCAACTTAACTAAGCCTTGCCTTCATCAAAAATGTTAACAGCTTATTCCAGAACCAGTGTAGGCAATGAATAAAGTAAGGTACACAGAATTATCACGATCAAACCACTTCGAAGAAATATAGGCATACAAATAAGTAAACAATATCGAATTATCGTATCATTCACATTTTCTGCAGCGCTCTTAAATCCCAAAGGGGAAAAAAAGAAAAAAGGCCCTTCTAGAAAAGATACTGACAGAGTCTATGGAAGTAATAATGAAACTGAGGGAAAGAAGAAACAAAATCATGAAGAAGCAAAAGTCCAAGGCTTTCTTGGCACATGAAAAATTTTCAATTCAACATCCAAAACCTTCGTAAATGACAAAGAATCACACTCAGTTCTTTCTCTTTTCTTCATTTTCTCATCAAAGAATCCAAGATAGGTAACAAAAATGAGAAAAATATCGAAAACCCACCAAGTTCGACGGTGGCAGGGAGATTCTTGACCCCTTTTGAGGCACATTCTTATGATTCGTGATGTCTCCGAGAGGCGCCCGCTTCTTCCCCAACTGTGGTACTACGGCCGCAGCCTTTCCGGCATTCTCCAACACAAAGGACGGCGCTTGTCGCTTAGCCAGAGACGACATGATCGACGACGAGGACGACTGACGGCGATTCTGCGTCGACATTTATGATTCAGTCACTGCAATCCTTCCCTGTCTCACCCTGAGACGCAGAAAGAAGGGGTTCAGGTTTAGAATTTGGAGTTTTGGACAAGGAGTGAGAGTAATTGTGTGCTTCGCTATTTATTATTTGATTAATGCATTGTAGCCGTGCTTGCAATCTCATGCTTATCATCGATCAGGAGTCAGGACTCGTAGGAGAGCGCGGCCCACTGAAACTGTTTAGGAATTTGAGAGTTGGCATGCGTAGGAGTACGGACAAATAAGTTGTTTCCACGTGGCCAGGAGACATTGCTTTGGTTTGTTTTGAGGGATTTTATTGGACAGGTATTGATGCTTGAACGTCACAGGCTGTCAAGAGAGTGTTGGAGATTTGAATTCGAAATTCAAACGGTCACCTGGTCCACTTGTTACTCACGTTGTAATCAAGAGACAAAATTCAATTAAATACCTGAGCTAGTGAGTCGTGCATTGGATTTGAACTTTTGATCTCAAAATCCTACTTACAGTTGAATTGATGAAATTTAAAATTTAGAGGATAAAGCATATGATGGAAACGAATATATTTATAAAAGCATATAGCTGTATTTTCATATTATTATTTATAAAAAATAAATGATCAATTTATATGTTTTTAAAATTTTTATATAATTTATCAATTATAGAGCATACATAATATTACTAAATAATTCTTTTTTAAATAAAGAAAATGTATTAGTTAAAGAAGTTGCCCAAGATAGAAATAAGGGAAGAAGAGGAAAATTTAAAGAAATATATTTGAGGATTCATAAGAATTACTAGCAAAGCATAATCAATCAACGAAAAAGAAACAATAACAAGCAATAAAAAGAAAGGAAAGAAAAAATTTATTTAACAAGTAAATAAAGATTAAATGTTTCAATTGGTAATCGTGAGAGGAACAATCATAATTGGAAAGAAAAAATTTATTTAACAAGTAAATAAAGATTAAATGTTTCAATTGGTAATCGTGAGAGGAACAATCATAAT
>JAOSBN010000006.1:12796026-12818695 GCA_027563595.1 Erythroxylum suave
CATATCGTCTGTGTTTTATCGTCTGTGGTTGACTTTCCTTTCGTCTTAAGTTGACCACATATCGTCTGTGGTTGACTTTCTTTTCATCTTAAGTTGACCACATATCGTCTGTGTTCCATTATCTATGGTTGACTATTTTATCGTCTTAGTTGACCACACATCGTCTGTGTATTATCGTCTGTGGTTGACTATTCTATCATCTGAGTTGACCACTCATCGTCTGTCTTTCTTCACTTCGTCTGTTTTGATTTCATTTCGTCTGCTTTGAATTTCGTCTACTTTGAGAATTCGTCTGCCCTTAGACACTTCGTCTGTCTTTTTGTGTATCGCCTGCTTTTTGGAATCATCTATTATTCGCTTCGTCTATCTCTTGGCGTTGCGTCTATCTTTAGGCGTTTCGTCTATGTTTTATCGTCTGCTTTGACTTTTATCGTCTGCTTTGACTTCTACCGTCTACTTTAACTTTTATCGTCTGCTTTGACCTCTATCATATGTGTTTCATTCCGTCTGTCTTTAGGCACTTCGTCTGTCCTTTGGTGGATCGTCTGGCTTTTGTTTTCGTCTGTGTTTTGAGGCTTCGTCTGCTTCTGCTTTATCTACCTTCTACCAATAGGACCAAATTATATCAATTGCACTCTCTGATTTAGCGACAAAAGTAAATTCGAAAGTCAGAATCTAGAGAGAGATTTAAAACGGCTTATTAGGTTATGAAAAGTGATTCAAATGGTTTGTTGAGGTTTAAACCCTACGAACAATGCTAGTTAAGTGAGGTTCGAGAATTGAAGGTGATAGTGATAACCTAGAGAGAAGGATACCCGAGGATTGCCATGAACATGCATTGTACATACTTCATTTCCATATATGTGGCATAAATGAACACGCATCATTGTACAGACTGTGATATATGCGTGTACTATTTTGTTATAGAGGAACAACTGGAACGTCAACTTCCCGACGTTGCGGATACTTCCAGACATTAGCTTCGGGAGTAACTTGTGAGTAGACCTAGATAGTCTCATTCCACTGTTTGCTTTATTTGACTTTTGATATTGATTGCTTCATGAATGATTATGTGAAAGTGTTTGATTATGTTGGTTCCGGACAGGAGGTCCAATGACTGTGATATGGTATAAGTGAAATATTGAAGTGCTCATTGAATGTGAATTGGATGAACTAAATGCTTCATGACATGAATGCATGATCACAAAGTGTTCCTCAACATAAAAGTTGAATGCCGAACTTAGGTCCGATGATTGTGAAATTTTGTCTGAGCATTTGTATAAGATTGTGATATATGAAATATTCAGAAATCGTTGCATTTCATAAAATGCATGCTCAGATAAAGGCGCTGTGACTTGAGTTGCCATTATGAAGCGCTTCCACGTAGAGCTTAGCTCCGTGATTTTTCTGATTCGGCACGTAGAGCTATGCTTCGTGATTCTGTCTGATTGAGCTCTAAGGGCCAATATCTGTATAATTCTGTGATAGGCACTCGGTTACAACAATAAGAAAGAAAATGAGTCTTGTGTGCATTGCTGATACATGATATGAATGACTACAAAATGTTGAATGTTCAAGGTGTCATGATTTATCATGTGTATGTGATCCAATGTGAATATATGTTATGTGTAAGAATGTGATACATGATTATGTGACTGGGTGACCCATCGATGATGGTCACTCACTGAGTTCGCAAAACTCATCAAAAATTGCAATGTGGCTTTTCAGGTACGAGACAAAAGACTTAGTTCCTTAATCAGGACTTAAGGAATCGTTTGGATAGAGAAATGTCTCAGAGGTCTGTCAGTTGACTCTAGAAGTGATGCAGTTTTAGTTATTTTTATAGTGTTGATAGCACCTGCCTAAGGTTTTTGAAAATATTCGTTTGATGGAAACAGTGTAAGCTTTATCAATGAATGAAGTGAATGGTTTTAAAATTTGACGACTTCTGATTATGTTAGATGATGCCATGTGTAAGTTGGATATGTTTTGCTCTAACATACCATTATCGTAGGATATGTACCTGAATGTTCTTGAAAGTTTGGGTATGTATCCTATGGTAGTGGGATGTTGCAAGGAGAGATGTGAAGTCTTCCAATATTTAATATTCAAGTCATAAATTGATGTATAGTTAGATTGATAACCGTTACAAAATTTCCAAGCTGGATCTAGACCTACACCAAGGTTTATTTCTTATTGTTTTCGTTATTATTTTATTTGAATTATTCATTAATTATATTATCATAATTTCTTCATAATAACCAAACCCTATTTTTATTCATATTCATAAGCACAAAACATGGCTGGCTACTCTCTGCTTAATTGACCTTGCTTCTACTAGTATATAAAGGAGTAAAGTTTCTTTTTTTGGGTGCAGGTGAAAACATACCTTATTTTAACATCATTTCCAGGGAGTGATTCTACCCAATTTTGTTCTTTTGATTTTGCTGATTCATTTTATTTTCTTATCTTTATCTCCTTAATCTTATATGTTAAGTACTCGATCCTCTCATCAATTTGAATTACAGTTTAATTAAGAAATATGAAGAATCTTGTGTAGGTTAAGTAAAGAAGTTAGACATAGGTCATGAGAGAACATTTTCATTTCATATAGCCTTGTGTTCTTGTATATGAAGATTCACATAAGAACTTGAAAAAGTTCAATGTAGTATTCTCCAATATAAAGCTGTAAAGAATAATAAAAGAACAATTAAGTTGATAACTATTCTATTTTTGTTAAGAGACTTTGCTAAATATTAGTTGTACAACTTGCTATTGGGTTCAAATAATTTATGGAATAAGATGCAACAAAAATTTTTTAAGAAATATTTCTCTGTATCACATGCAGTAAATATAAGAAAGACAATATATAGTATAAGGTAGTACAATAGAGAGACTCTATATGTGTATAGGAGCGTTTTAGGAAGATTTGTACAAGCTTCCCATATTGTTAGAATAGTTACTAGCTACTAATTCAATACTTTTATAAATGTTTACTACTAATGGAGAGAAATATGGTAAATATTGCAAATAGAGAAGCATTAGCAGACAAGATCCCTGAGATTGCTAGATATCTAATTTTGAATATGACTGTAAATTCCTAAACTTTGGTATAGAATAGGACGCACTAAGGAGAAGTGCGAATGAGGTGAGTACTTCCTGCACTAAACAATAGTTATCAAACCTCGCCTATCATATTAGATAAATGGTTGTACAAAATGTATAATAAGTAAAAGCTTATGGAATATATACTATAGTTGGATACCTAACTGAAATGTGAGCAACATTTTAATATAGAGCAACCATGTAAGTTAATGTAATTGTAATATTTCCAAGGCCATAAAGTTATTATAATCCTATCTCTGACATATTTAATCCAGGTTCGTGGTATCATCCAAATTTCAGTTATAGAAATAGGCAAACAAGATTAAGAATCACTTAAAGTAGGCAATAACGATTTTAACCTATATAATACTATATTTAGAGGATATAGATAAGTCACTTTCCTTGAATACCAATTATAATAAGAGAAAAGATCCAACATTCAGATTTTGAAATTTTAGGTAAGTTAATTGGCAACTATAATGAATCATATGGAAGCTCAATTTGAACGAAAGCTACTATCTCAAATTATTGTCAAAACAAAGAAAATTTTGAGTGCAATAATGTTAAGAAGTAGGAAGAAAGTTGAGAAACCATAAAGGACAATCTTTAGTGTAGATGAAAAAGTTGTAGAGAAAGAAGATGTTACCACTAAACCTAAATGTAAGTTTCCTCTTCTTTTTGCATATAAAAAATTTCTCTTTTTCATATTAAATTGACAAGGCTAAAGAAAGAAGAGAATAATAAAGAGATTTTGGATACCTTTTAAAAGATTAAGGTTGACATACACTTCATAGATTCCATCAAATAAGTTCCTAAGTATGCTAAATTTCTTAAGAATTATGTGCTAACAAGAGAAAATTGTAGCATAATGAGAAGCTAAAGATGGGTGAAACTAGAAAAGGATTAGGGACTAAAATATAGGAAAATAAAAAACAAAGGATTATTAGAATAAAATATAAAAATATAAAACAATATAGTTAGAAGCTTTACATGGTTAGGAATGAAAGATTTTAGCATAACAAAAGTGTTAATTGAAACAATAAGATGAGATGTAGAAAATAAGTAAAGATGAGAAATTAATTGCTAAAATAAATGAGAATATGGCGGGATATAAATGAAGGTGCATAAATAAGAAGAAAAAGTTTATAAATGACTTGTACATACAAAGAAACAAAAATATAAAATGACATTGGTGAATTATAGGGATATATAGCCAACCAAAATGTAAGAGGTTCAAAAAATAAATCATAGTGTGTTGTATCAAATGGTTTTCTCAAGAAAGTTGTATTTTATTATGATCCTTTCAATTTATAGCATCTGGCACTGTATTGGTTTTATTCTAATGGTAGTGGATCATTAGATCATAAGCTTTCAGTTACTTTAACTATCTTCTCTGACTCATATTTAACTTTTTCTATGTGAAGATTTAATTTAGATTTTTATGCTCTATATACATATCAAATCTTTCACCATATTAATAATTCCTTTACATATTTAAGAAAAATATTACTATTACAATCTCTAAATCATGTATGGGATAAATTTCTTCATAGGAATTTACCTATCTAAATGCATAATTCATCTCATTTCCATATTGTATAATAAATTCCCCTTAACCTATTCTTTAAGAAATCCCTAAAGCTAGTGAAATCACCATTGTCAATAGGTGTTATAAGTATATGAGTTATTATCAGTCTCCTTATTTACTCCTAAAAGCTCTCCTTACACACTATTATTGACTGAACATTTACCTCTGTTAATTTAATCAAACTTAAAGGTTCAACAATCTTGGTGAATCCTTTCATAAATTTCGATTTATAATTAGTAATTATAGTAAGATTTTTTTTTCTAGATCTACTATTCTTTTCCTATTTTATAGCATATCTTACTATTCTCTAACTTAGTATACAAATAATGCTTCCTCAACTTTTGTAGTATAATCCTCAAATGCTCTAAAGCACTCTCAACTCTTAGAATAAATGAATGTATCATCTTTGAATACTACTACAAATTGATTTGGAAAGGAATTGAACACTTGGTTCATCTAATCTATAAAAATGATAGCAGTATTAATTAACACAATTGGCATCGCTAAGAACTCATAATAAGCATACTGAGTCCTAAGGCTATCTTTGGTCAAACAAATAATCTATGACAGGTAAAGGATAATGATTTTTCAGCATCATACCTATTTAACTCTTTATAATTAATGCATATACTTATAGATCTATCTTTTTTCTTTACAAAAAGTAATGGTGTACCTAAAAAAAGATACAACTACTTTACTGTAACCATTATCTAACAATTTATATGGTTGCTTGATAAGTGTATAGTACTATATGTTTTTCTAGGTATTTGACATGTGTTTTCTTGCATAATTGTTGATCATTGTTAGACTTTAGGATTTATTTTGTATGTTTTCATTAAGTTTAATTTTCATTGTTGTTCTTGTGTATTTGATGTTAATTGAGGGTAAGAATTGAATATTTTTATGTAGGAAGGAAGATGGAGCAACTTGGGGGTTGAACTAGAGACCAAAGCGGAGAAGAAAAGAGGAGTGTATCTATGACCAATTCTCACGGTCGTGGGAATTATAATCCGAGACCTTATTTGAGGCTTCATTAAACTTAGGATTTTTAGACTATAAAGGGATAATTAAGCCTCCATCTTCAAGGAAGAGATGACACCTTCTGTAGAAACACCATCCTTGAGTGAAGAACACATATTTGGAGCCTTGAGAAAGGATTGAAGACAAGGATCATAATCAAGATTGGGTAAAATAGCACATCAACACCAAAATTTTAGATTTTGGCAAAGAAGAAAAGGAGTCTTTATATTCAATTTTCTATCACTTTGATCTCTTCTAATTTTTGTAAAAATGAGTTATCTAAATGTTGATGATGTTATGAAGACCATATTAGGCTGATTTAGTTTTATGGATTGCTTTGAACTATTTTGTTCGAACTCTTACTTTATTGAATTGAATGAAGTTGTCTTTGATGATTGTTGTTTTTAATTGTTATCTTGCAATAAATCAAGAGAGTGAGTAAGATGAAATATGTATAGAATTGTATAACAAGACTTCATGACTTATAGACTAGTAATCATCATGTTAATTAAATAGTTAGAAGAGAGATCTCGACTGGTCAATTGATCACCCATAGGATAGTTTAACAACTAGTTGAATCAGTAAAGCCATTGGGTAGGTTGAGAGATCATCCAATTGATTCCTGTTAATTCAATTAGGGATAAATAGTTACACCTAGGGAGAGGGTAATTAGTACATTCGGAAATCTAGGTTGAGATACAATTCAATCGATAAAATAGGAGAGAAAAAAATGGAAAAAAGTAATCTCTAGTCTTCAGATTCTCGAATTTAGATTTTTCTGCACTTTGGTATTGTTTATTACTCTATGTTAGTCTTCCAAATTTTAATTTAATTTTCCAGATTATTCACATTTAACAATTTCGTTTCTTAAATAAAGTTGTCTCCAAATTAAGCGGTGTCTGGGCATCAATCCCTACGGGATCGATATATGCTCTTTTTAATTATAAGTCACGACCCGTTCACTTTAGTTTTTGAGCGTAAAACTAGTAGATAGGTTTTACTGTCAACAAGTTTTTGATGCCATTGTCGAGGATTGATTGTCGAGCATCGTGTTTAATTTAGAATATTTGATTGAAGAGCTTTTGATACATTTCCTTGTGTTCACACGAAAAACAAAAGAAGTACTAGAAGACAAATTTCCAGACATTAAGAAGCACGAAAGAGAGATAAGAAAGGCGAAGCGTCTGAAATTTTCAAATCAAGATATGGCCGAAGAAGGAGAGTAATTAATGGATTTCATGAGGCTAGGATTAAATCCTCAAGAGTGGTGAGATCAGCAGTCCAAGCAAATAATTTTTAGATAAAGTCGATGTTACTAAACATTCCAAAAAATAGTGTGCAATTCTACGGGCTATCCAATGATGATCTGAACACCCACATTGTCTTAAAGATCTACGATACATGCAGATTCAACGGAATGTCCGACGATGTGGTGAAGCTGAGACTATTTTCATTCCCGTTGAAGGATCGGGCTAAAGTATAGTATAATTCATAGAATTGAGGCCATATTTCAATTTGGGAGTAGCTCGCCCAAGCATTCCTCACCAAGTATTTTCTATTGAAAAAGACGACAAGGATTATCAAGGAGATAACAAATTTCTAGCAAAATGATGGTGGGTCTCTCTATGAAGCTTAGGAGAGATTTAAAGAAATTTAAGAAAGTTGTCCACATCACAATGTTTTGAGGGAATTTCTGCTTCAAATGTTCTATAATTAAGTAAATCCAAGCATAAAGGGAACAACTAATGCAACAGTCAGAGGTTCATTAATGAGGAAGATGGTGGAAGCAACTCATAATTTGTTAAAGGAGTTGGCAAGCAACAGTTGTATGTGATCAAGCAAGAGGAGCAGACAAGAATAGAAAGAACATAAAGGTATGATACTTATTGATTCGGTTACTGTCTTGCAAGCTTAGATCACAGCTCTTACAAAGCAGCTCAATAACATGTAAGGAGCATCTACCTCAGCAGTGAAGGCGATGCAAACACAATGTGAGCTGTGTGGGCATAACGACCACAATTCAATGGAGTGCTTTCTATTGGGAGTTGGTAGTATCGAACAGGTAAGATACCTAGGCCAACTGTAGCGAGGTAATAATACTTATTATAACACATATAATCTTAGGTGGAGAAACCACCTGAAATTTTCTTAGACTACTAATAATACAAGCCACCAATCAAGACCATAAAGACTACCAAGATTTTAATAAGATCGAATGGGAGCATTGGAAAGAAAAATGGATAAGATGATGGAGGTCTTGGGGTCCAAATTGGCAGCACAAGAGGAGAATCATAAAAGGATGCATGCAAGCCAGGAGGAAAATTAGAAGAGGTTGGAAGCAAAATTTGACCAGATTTTGAAGAATCATACATCATCCATCCACAATCTAAAAGTTCAGGTAGGCCAATTGGCTAACACTTTATCTTCACAAAATGCAAATAGTCTACCAAGCAACACTGAGGTAAATTCAAAGAAAAGAATCATGGCTATTACTCGGATAGAGAAAAAAGAAATAAGGATAAAGATGGAGACAAACAAGAAGAAAAAACAGTGTTAGAAGTCCTTATGAGTGTATAAATAAGCGAGCTGATTAGGGAACTTCAACTTGGACTCCCACATCAGATTTTTACTCAGTAGAAGTCATCTTTAAGTAGAGTAGCGAGGAATTTTATGGAAGAGGAGTTAACTAAGATGATAGTCGTAACAAATCAACTCCAAACAAAGCTCACGCTAGAAGAATTGGTGAAGGAAGAGGTTAAAGAACACCCATCAAAAGAAAGTCCACACGTAGCGCAAAAGAAGGATGACCCAGGGGACTTCTTCATTTCGTGTAGTATAAATGGAGTTATGATAGATTGAGCATTTGCTGATTTGAGAGCTAATATCAACATGATGTCATACTCATTCAGTCAAAAGTTAGGTTTAGAAGAGTCAGAGCCTACTAAGACATTAGGGAAAATGACTGATAGAACAGTGCATTTGTCAAAGGGAATCATCAAGAGTGTGTAGATACAAACTGATAAATTTATCTTCCCTACAGATTTTCACATACTAGACATTAGTGAGGACAAGGAAACCTTGATGGTTCTTGGGCTATTGTTTTTGGCTACAGCTCGTCCGATTATTGATGTTGATGGGGCGAATTAATACTGAGAATAGGAAATGAACAGTTAACATTCAAGATATCAAAGAAAAATAATCACTCTACCTTACCCCCGACAGATTTCAAGGAACCTAAACCACAAGGAGGATGGGAAAATATTGAGGACCCTAGAAATGCATTAAAAAATGAACATGTAGGAGAAGGTGAAGAAAGGAAAATAATATTGAAGATGGAATCCAAAATAAGGTAGCTTTTCTAAGAAGTTTGAAATCAATTTCTGCATGGGTTCTTATCGGTCATTTAAGCTACCATGAGCATAAAGGAGAGTCGAGCGACCGACAATAAATGAAGCGCTGTATGAGAGGCAACCCATGGATGTTTATTCCCTTTTGCATGTTTTCGTCTAGTTTTTTCTTGATTTCTTTGGCTTGATCATTTTTGAATTGGGTTTGGTTGATGTTTATGTTGATTTTGTTTAATTTTCAACTTGTTTTCTTTTCAAATTTCTTGTTGATGATATTATCTTAATGTATTTGTAGGTTTTGGGACTATGGAGAATATATATAAGCTTGGAAAAGGTTTGAAATTGTGAGGATCACCAATTCCTATGTTCGTGGGAATTGAAGTGATTCCCACAAGCGTGATCGTGGGAATTCCATTCAAGAGAAAACTTAAAGTCCCCCCCCCCCCCCTCTCTTCTCTCACTCATTTTTCAAAATTTTGCTCCCTTTCTCTCTAGAACATGACATTCTCTCTTCCCAGTCTCTAAAGCTCTTCATTTTTCATCTAGAATCTTGGTATTTTCTTCATCTTTTTCCATTAATCTTACATTCCTTTATATTTTTCATGCATTAATCATTCCAAAACATAAGGATTAAGGTAAGATTTTTCTCTCTCTCTCTAAAATAGGAATTTCACACACTCTCTTTCATTTTTGCGGATTTTCTTCTCACAATGGCTCCACCAAGGATGATTAGGGTTAAGGAACTTATCAACGAGCTCTGCCTTCAAGTTTCTAGTGAAAGGAAAACCAACTTAGAGGTAACTTATTGGGCCCCATTTTTGATTTACTTGGAAGAAGAAGGTGCATGTTTTTGTGACTTTAGGTATAGAGAAATAGTCACTCCTAGGTATTTTGATTTTGAAGCATTAGAAAATATAAGAGTGAGACACCAACTTGAACAACTAGTTGCAAACGTGAGGTGGAATACATTTGTTTGGTGTGATGTACCTATTTATAGAGTTTTCCAGAACAGTTAGGTACAACCCTAAAATAGATTTGTTTTGGTTTATGTTAGGTGGAAATGTTTTCAAACTTGATTATTCTGTCATGCGTGAAATCTTTAATTTGTCAAATACAAAAATTCTAGATGGTGATGCAGATTTTGATGTCGAGACTTATTGGAATACTCTCACAAGTGAAGAAGATTTTGATTCACATAATGCATCAAATTCTTTAATCAGGAGTGCTGAGCATCTATTTTTACATAAATTTATGTTCCTGATTGTGTTTAATAAAACGGAAATCAATAAATGCTCAGTTAAAGAACTTTTCTTTTTATGGTTCATAGATTGAAAGCTTAAAATCAACACACCTTATAGGATCTTTCGATCACTAGAGAGTGTGGTTAATAAAAAGAGTTCGTCTTTTAGGATGTCTCACATTGCTTTTGCCTTAGGTGTTTTCTATAATGTTAACATGGAGAATTTGCATACTACTCCTCATAATATGTTTGACATAGCCTGTTTGAGGTGCTCTGAGATTGTGGAGGTCCATTTTATGGAACTCTATAATCCTCAGAGGCGCAATACAATGAGGAGTAAGAGGGGCACCAATACAGTTGCAAACCGACCCTCACATCCAGCACAGCCCTAGAGCTAGGGAGCTAGAGGAGGAAGCAATAGAGAAGGAACTAAGGGAACCAGTAGTGGTTGATTGATTGATATCAGCAGATTCTCGACCAAATGGCCACAAACCACCAACAGATGACATCCCAACTTGATGAACTTGACACTCAAATGTGGCAGGTCCATAAGGAGTAATGCAGTTTGAAGAGAAGGTTCCTCAACTTCTATCGAAGGAACAATTTTGAAGTTTGTACACCATCATCTTTGCCACCATCATCTAAATAAGCTTTTCTTATCCTTAACTTTTAAATTTTGTTGTTTCTTTTATGTGAATTCCATATTTGTTTAGTTTCATGTCATTTTCTTTTTTTTGGTTTGATATCATTTGTTTGTTTCAATTTCTTTTGTTGGATTTGTTATCATTTTTTTATTGGTTTGATGGCATTTTTCCTTATTTGATTATTGATTTGTCACATTGAGGACAATGTAAACTTTAAGTGTGGGGAGTTGTCATTAACTTTCTTAATTACATTATCTGCATTGTGTTGAGTAGGATGTACGTTAGGCATATCATATGTTTTGTGCCAGCAATGGTATTTTATGTTAGCAATGGATCTGCACTTAAGTCACTTTGATAAATATTGCCATGAGATTCTATCATGTAATTGAAATTAGATTGAATGTATGCTTGAACTCAGATTAGGCTACTTGAGTCAAAAGTTAACCATATAGAGTGATGAAAAGTAGTGGGTTACATAAGCTTAGTCGCAAGTTGACATTTGAACAATGAGATAGTGTAGAGATGCATAATGAGTTTTCAATTGAGCCAAAATGAGGATTGAGCCATATTACTCCATCTACAGTCATTTCATTTCTTTGTTGAGTGTTATTTCCTTAGATTACTACCTTTAGAACTTGTTTTGAATCGGTTTGAGTCTACTGGATGCATGCTTAATATAGATGATTTAGGCCCTTTTTGTGCTAACTATTGGCTTAAATGACCTACCCGTTGATTATTCCTTGCTACCTTCGTTAAGCCTTAACCTTTTGTTTCTTGAAAACACCCGAAAATTTAAAACTTTAAACCCCATTATCCTACCATTTCACAAACTTGGTAAAGTAGTAAGTAAAACATTAGTTAGGATTGTGTGAAATTGTTACCGAGATAAGTTAAGTATATTTTTGCCTATGGACTACAGTTTATATAGTGCTAGTTTTCATTCATAAATCTTCCATGTATGAAGAAGAAGAAAGAAAAATTAAAAATTGTGTTTACGGTTGTAATGTGGTAAACAATTCATTTTGATCTATTTATGCATGAAATCATTGTAGAGCAGAATTAGTGTATTAGCAAGCCTATGTTAGTCTAGTTCTCTATAAGAAGTTGAGAGAAACACTAACCCATAAACACTTGAGAGAAATGAGTGAAAACCGTGAGGAAGATTCATTTGTGCATCTTTACTTATATTTGAGTAATGGTGTTAATTGTTGAGTTTCCTTATGTACACCAATGAAAAAGTAGTCATCATATGTGCATAAGCTTGATGTTTGAGTTGGCTTAAAGTTGAGGGATTGTATGCTTTGATCTTCGTGAAAATGAAGTGATAGAATTGATTGGTTGTATTTATTTTGCTTGAGGACAAGTAAAGATTCAAGTGTGTGGATATTAATAGTTGTGCATTAGTATATGTTTTTGGTATTTGGCATGTGTTTTCTTTCATTATTGTTGATCATTGTTGTAGTTTACGATTCATTTTATGTGTTTTTATTAAGTTTGAGTTTCATTGTTGTTCTTATGTGTTTGATGTTAATTGAGGGTAAGAATTGACTATTATTATGTAGGAAAGAAAATGGAGCAACTTGGGGGTTGAACTAGAGAACAAAGAGGAGAAGAAAAGAGGAGTGCATATGTGACTGATTCCCATGGTCGTGGGAATTATAATCCTAGACTTTATGTGGGGCTTCATTAAACTTAAGATTTTTGGACTATAAAAGAATAATTAAGACTCTATCTTCAGGGGAGAGATGATACCTTCTTTAGAAATACCATCCTTAAGTGAAGAACACATGTTTGGAGCCTTGAGGAAAGATTGAAGACAAGGATCATCATCAAGATTGGGTTAAATAGCACATCAATACCAAAATTCCAAATTTTGAAAAGGAAGAGAAGGAGTCTTTATATTCAATTTTCTGTCACTTTGATCTCTTCTAATCTTTGTAAAAATGGATTATTTGAATGTTGATGATGTATAGAGACCATGTTAGGTTGATTCAGTTTTAGGGATTGCTTTTGAACTATTTTGTTCAAACTCCTAGTTTATTGAAATGAATGAAGTTGTCTTTGATGATTGTTGTTTTTAATTGTTATCTTGCAACAAAATCGAGGGAGTGAGTAAGATCAAATTTGTGTGGGATTGTACAACGAGATTTGGTGACCTATAAACTGGCAATCATCACGTTAATTGAATAGTTAGAAGAGAGATCTCGGCTAGTCAATTGATCACCCATAAGATAGTTTAATAACTATTTGAATCAATAGAGTCATTGGGTAGGTCGAGAGATAGTCCAATTGATTCCTGTTAATTCAATTAAGGACAAATAGTTACAACTTGAGAGAGAGTAATACATTCGGAAATCTATGGTGAGACACAATTCAATCGAAAAAATAATAGAGAGAAAAATAGGGAAAAAAGTATTCTCTGGTCTTCAGTTCTTAAATTCCGATTTTTCTGCACTTTGGTATTGCCTATTACTCTTTGTAAGTCTTCCAAAGTTTAATTTAAATTTTCAAATTATTCACATTTAACAATTTTGTTTCTTAAACAAAGTTTTGTCTAAATTAAGCGATGTCCGGGCATCAATCCTTATGGGATCGATATCCACTTTTTTTAACTACAAGTCATGACCCGTTCACTTGGGATTTTTGAGCGTAAAACAAATAAATAGGTTTTACTGTCAACATTGCTCCTTCAGATGTTTCAATTTAGTAGGTGATATATGATATGGGGTCTAACAAGTTAGACTATTACCTAGAGTAATTTCAATACCCATAACCTACCTCACTATAAGGAAAACCCAAAAAATCCTTAAAATGCAATAAAAATATCTATAAACTCAAGAATATTTCCTAACTACTTTCTTTTCTAAAACATCTGCCAAGGCCCCTAAAAACCCAATTCTCTCATTTGATACTCCGTGCACTTCATATCTTGTCTCGCTAACAAAAACTAAACCTTTAATTTTTTGGATGTTATAAGTCTACCTACTTCTATAAAAAATCTAAGGAAGAATAATATCCTACTAACCAAACCCTAAATAAAAACAATTATATTTGTAATAAGTATCCAATTATCTTAAATATTTATTTTAAAAGACTTCATAAATCTCATATTATCAACATGTCTCAAGAATATATTATGGCCACTCTTTGAGCCATATGATTGGTTGTTATATTCTTAATTATAATATGCTTCATTATAACATCACATTTCTACATAAGTTCTTTTATGGTACTCGACCTTAGATATTTAGACTTTATAACATTAATATTATGATTGTTAAATAATAATGCTAAAAGATTATCATAATAAAAATGGATTAGTAGTTTAATCGTCCACTTATAATTTTGAAATAAAATTCAATAAAAGGTTATAAGAATTTTCTTAACACTCTTTTATGACACAACATCAAATGTTAAGAAGATTATTAATCTAATTTGGACTTCTTATCATCTGAACATTAAAAAAATATAAATAGGTATAAACCACCATATCAAGTTTCTCAAACTTTTTGTGTAATTGACTTATGAGTGTTGTACATGTAAGCATGATTGCTACTGCTAGATTTTTACTATTACAAATCTATTATTCACTAATTAAGTGCTCCTATTGTTAGCAACTAATGTAATAGTAAGTAAGGGTTAAATTCCATGAAGAATTGATATGGATTAAAAGACCTAGCATCATTGCTTAGCCCAAGTATAATAATAAAAAAGACAAAATTTTAATAGATTTTAAATAACAAAATGTAAAAATAAAACTAAAAACTAAAAACTAAAAACTATACAATAGCCAAGAAATTCAACGTTAAGATAATTTGTTAAAAGTGATTTCAATCAAGTAATTATGTTTAGCTTATTATTTCCACTAATAGTACTTTTAAATTTATGATTTAATTAATCTAGGTAGGATACATTCTTTGAACAAATAAAATCTCTTGGAAACTAAAACTACATTCTCTCAAGGAACATCCATTTACGTTTTGGTTGTTTAACCTATATTTCTTTTGAGCTAACACCCTTTTTAATGTACTAAGATCTATTAATCTCATGAAAGATTTCACCCTAACATTAGGAAGATGATATACATCTCTTTTGGGCATCCTATACCTACTACCTAAGTCAAGGTCTACTTACAGGCAAGATCTCTTTATGTCATTTGTAAGTGAATTTAAATAAGATTTAAACCCCACATGAATAAATCCTCATTAAGATCAATTAAGGTAATTCATAAAAAATATGCTATATTATAAATAAATTTAAATTAATCCATACAAAAAAATCTTTTATGTTTTCACTATATAAACATAGAAAATTATTTGGCCATAAAACATGTTCAAAGCAATAAAATCAAAAGAGAAAAAAATTATATTATTATAGAAATAAATCTAGATGACAACCTAATTTTCGTAGATAGCTTGATCCATTAAGATGATGTATAGATCTTGATTCTTTGATGACAAATACTTAAAGTTGACTTTGTCAGGATTTTAACGACCTTTTGATCTATAACCCAAGTTTTTGGAGAGAAAATGATGTCTTATGTATTTGTTTTCTCTACAAGTTGACTTTAGTCTACCTAAATTTAAGTTCTCCGCATTTAAATATGTTTTTCTCTGCCTAAGATAAGGATTGGGACATAATAATAGGCCAGACCATAGACCTCCTGTAATTTCAGGTGATGAACATGGTCATATCACTAAGTCATAGATCTTGTTATCCTTCTCAAATTAGTATACAATCTCTAGTAAAATCATGTTACCAAATCTTGGATCTTATCTTCTAAGTTGCACAAATTCATATATAGCTATGGCTTAGTCAATATCACTTGTTAATATTAATCTATCTAAGGTATGAGTTGATAGATGAGTATGCTCTAGACCGTGTTTAACAAAGAATTATGGTTTCCCTCATGATTTTTCTTAAAATAAAATCTAATTCTTGAATAATTTCATCCTAAGATCAAATTTCAAAATTGCCTATAAAGGAAATAAAAACTAGGTAAAATAAGGTAATTTAACTTCAAAATCAAGTAAAATACTTAAAAATATACATATATTTTTCATACACATCAAATATCCCAACACTTAAGTAAATCAATTCAATCATTCTTAACGTAAAAAGATAGCAACTATATGAAAGAATTTAATAAATAATCAGAGTAATCAAGAGTATCCATCATTCATCAATTAGTTAAAAATTCAGATACTTGTACTACATAAATAAATCTAATTTAACCAAACAATTCTTCAAACATGAACTTAATCTATAACCTAATAAAGTAGATACAACATAGTAAGATGCTTTAACTTTAAAATATTTTAACAGCCTAAATCAATCTAAAAATAAATCACTTAATTTGAAGTAACAAATGAGAATTTAGGGACTTATTTGAAAAGTCACCTAACCTTTTGATGTGAAAGTAAACACCTTGTTATGGATACTTTCAATTACTTAATTAGGTCACTGTTTCAAATAGTTACTAGCACTACTCTTTAACTTCAACCTTAGTGAATTTATTAATACTCACATATTAAAATTTTTTTTTATTATACATTATATATTTGTTGAAATATTAATTAAATGCTTAGAAAGAATCTGCTTATAACTCAAATATAAGCTTTCATGATATGAAAAGTATCATAATACTAATTAATTATCCATTTTCAAAATTATTGGAGTAAATTAGAATTAAATTAATTATCGATACTATGATTTACCTAAACTAATTGAATCACAAAGCAAATAAAAGTATAATATATTATCTTAATCAATCTTCTATCATTGTTAAACATTTTTTTGGAATTATTCCATATTAAGCTAAGTGCAGAAAAAAGAGGAAATCCTTTAATAATTAGTTCATTATCTAAACTCAAGTTGTACATTTTTTTAATGAACATGATACAAAAATTTTAAAAAGGATATAAATATAAAGGGAGAAAATAAAAAAGGAATAGAAATTTCTTTGGCCTTTGTTTGTTATCTATTGTCTAAGGTCATTTTGATCAAAATCTAGTAATTATTTATACCTTACCAACACTTTAAAGCAAACACAAAAACCATAAAAAATAGAAGGAACTTGAAACTAAAAATAAGCTAAAATAAATACTTATCATAACTAAAATAACATAACTAAAATTAAAATGATGTTAAGAATCATAAAATGAAGAGCATAATCCTTAAAATGTACAAAGCTTAAAGGAAAGAAAAGAAAATAAGAGCTCAGTAAATAGTAGGATTATCATCATCATCACCTTTCTCCTCTAACATCATCAAAGACTATAGAGGTGGATTAGAATATCCCACATACTGGAAGTAAGTAGATAATTATTGCTCCATCCTTCCTAATTACTTGGGTAACCTGTGCAAAATATAGTTCTAACTGTGCATCTTGTTCTTTATGTAGTGAAGGTCCTATCAATCCTTTTCCACATTAGCTACTATAATAAAGGTTTGATGTCTTCTTGCTTCTCCATTATCTCTTCCTCCTGAGTTCTAACAACTTTTTGTCAAACTTCAATTGCTGGCTCAAGCTTTACCTACTCCTGCTCCTACTCTTGCTCTTATCCTTTAACCACAAGCAACTCAACTCCCTCTTTACCCACTAGAACATAGGTGCCACTAACCTTCCTAACTAATTGCATATACCTCGTCATTGGATATAACATGAACTTTGTGGAGTTAGTTGAGTGATGAATATAAGATTTATTAACCTAAAATAATTAGAGAGAATGTTTCATTGTTCTTAATCAATGTTAATTCGAGAAATAATTGGCTAATGTAGAATGACACTTTGTAAAATAGCTAATATTGTTAATATAAATAACATTTTGCGAGCCTTGGAGTAGCTAGTAAATGTTGCTCCTTTATAACTAGAAAGTCACAAATTCGAGTCATAGAAACAATCACTTTGTAAAATAATGCAAAAGAAAGGTTGCGTACATTGATGACCCTCTCCCAAACCTCGCCAAGTAGGGAAGCCTTGTGTAATAAGGTACGTTGTGCTTGTGTTGTGTAGTAGAGAACTAATATGATTAGGCTCAAATAGAGTAGATAATATCTCCATCTTCTCTGTCTAATCAGAACATTATATGATGAAAGGAATGAATTATACTAAAAAACTTGCATGAAAAGATTAATCAAAACTACTTTGACATAGAATTAAAATAAATTAAAAGAGTTTAATTTATCTAATATTGAATATGATTTATAGTTATAATTTATATTCATTACCAATATAATTAGGAATCTAATAGGTCAAATATACAGAACGAGTTAAAGAGACAAAAGAAGTTGTAATCAAATTAAACTTGAATGTAAATGTTGAGAAAATTTTATGGTTAAATATGATATATTTAACATATAATCATTTTTTAGAAGTCATATATTCGTATTTTAAATTGAGATTTTTATTTGTTTTCTATATTAAAGAATTCAAAATTTACATCAAAATTTTTAAGGTAGAACTTACATATGTGTCTTATGAATTCATTTCTTTTTTAAAATACTACTTACTATTATAAGTTATTTTAAGAAATATTTTCTAATATTTAACTTGTTAAAAGGACCTTTGAAAAGCTATTGTCTTATTGACTATTAAATAAATAAAAGATTTTTTATATTTTGAAACTATAATATATTTTATTAAGTAATTTTAAACAATTAAAAAATTTTAAATAAATATAATTATAAAAATATTTGTATTTTTTAACTAAAATTTTAATTTTTCTGCATATTTTTAAAGAAGGTTAGGCCTATTATCAAGTTGGTGGCTTCAACTCCACTATAAAAGTGAGAACAAATTCCCAATATTTTTAATTAAAGTTGTGAATACTATATGAAAAATTATCGATACGATATAATATCGCTATCAATAAATATCAAATATCATTACAGACAATTTTTTAAAATTATAAAATAATCTTTCAATTTTGTATAATTAAAAGTTAGCCTCTTATTATAAAATTTATCATTTAGAAGTACAAATCAAATGGATTTTTTAATGACCTTAACATTAATAAACTTAAATAATTAAATTATATTAATTCTATTTTTTTAGTAGTTAATATTGCATAGTCAAATAGTTTTTATTTATTTAATAATAAAATTATATTACAAATACTATGTGATTTCATCAATTCTATCAAAACTCCAAGCATTTTAAAAATCTCATGGGAAGTCTTTATTTTTAATTCAAAATTACTTCATTAATTCTTATCGTTAACTTATTTATTCTAACTTTTTTTTTGGAGACGCACGACACCATCATCTACGTCATAATGATTGAGAATTAACAAATTACAAGAGTGACATGCATCATGCATATTGATTTAAATAATTTCACTTATTTATTGATTCGTCATTTTTATATACCATTACTTATAAGGTAAAAGATACTAACTTTTAATATGGTTTCCTCCATTTCAACAAAGTTAATTTATTATAAGAAGCTCTTATATTTCTAAACGGAATCAATCCCTCCAGACTTATATTTTGTTAAAAATACCTGATTTCCATTTTGGGACTGGTAATATTTCATGTGAATAGTCACCTTACAACAAGTTGATTAGGAATTAACACATTGCAAGCCCCTTAGGGTGTTTAAGTTGGTAGAGTAAGGGGTATGAGGTCAAAAAATCTTGTGTTTGAATCCCCCTACCCACACTCTCTTAATCGAACCTGTTGTACAAGGCTCGTATAGTACAGAATACTCGATTGGCATAATTTGCAAGCTATTGTGTCAATCTGGAGGTTTACCCAATGCGCATCCTAAGGATAGCAGCTGTGAATTCCTCTGTTATAAAAAATATATATTATAAATATTCAAAACGTAATATCAATTCATTTTATTAAAAATAAAAATTGTATGATATTCATTAATTTTTAATAATATATATAGGTTGTAACATCCCATCCCCATATTAAGGGTTAGAACCCAGATTTCAATAATGGAGAGAATAGCAATGTGAGAGTTAGAAAGTTTGCATTTCATGCCCAACAACATGTCAGCATACATACATGTGAATTTGAATCTTCGCACATACAAAAATAAGTGTACATGCATTCATTGACAACTTCCGGATATGATTGTTTTAAATATGATTTTTGTTATTGGAAATGAGAAGTAGAGGGAGTAGAAAGAGTGATCTCGGTATGAGTTGTGATATGGAAAGTTTTGGAAAAAAAAGTGGTGGTTGAATTGGAAAATCTACACTGAGTGTGCTTCAGTCTATTAACCATAACTTTTTCTCTAGTTACCCAAATGAGACGATTCTTTGTTTGGATAAAACTAAAACATATGGCTAAATTTCTTATTAAGACATAGAATTTAAATTCTGTCTATAAGAATCTCAAAATTTGTCATGAAGTTGAGAACTGGTGCAGTACATTGGGGGATGAATGTAAAAAATTCATGTTCTGTATTCGAGGAAAAATTTGAATTAATCTAGGCTAATTTAGGCAAATAAGTCTTCTAGAAAGTTGTAGATCTTTCTTTTAGCTTTTCAACGATATATAGCATGAAATTTTTAGACATCTGAGCTGAAAGTTATGGTCCTTATAAAGGAAGATGTATCTTTTGTCTTTTCACTTCGTCTATGTTTTACTTCTTCTATGATGACGTCATCTTCGTCTATACTTCTTATGTGATGACGTCATCTTCGTCTATGTTTGACTTTTATTGTCTACTTTGACTTCTATCATCTATGTTTGACTTTTATTGTCTACTTTGACTTCTATCGTCTACTTTGACTTCTATTGTCTATGTTTGACTTTTTCGTCTATGTTTGACTTCTATCGTGTGTCCCAATTTTGACCCTTCAGACAATAAAATCTATTTGAGGTCTTCATCAAAGTTTTAGATCTTGAAATCCTCTTTCTAACAATATAAAGAACACCTCAATCAAATATTTCTAGAGAAAGTTATGGCTATTTCCCTGAAATAAGTTCAGTTTGATTGAGGACAAAAACATGTTTGATTATTTTGGCCATAACTTCTTCTCTAAATACTCAAAGGACTTGATTCTTAAACCATTGGAATTGTAAGACAATAGAGAAGATTTTTCTAGAATAAAGTGTTATGTTAGAATGTTCAAGGGTGTTTTTGGCAAGACACTTAAGTATAAAAGACATAAGGCATAAAGGGAAGGGCAAATGGGACAATTCTCAATCATTAAGGACATAATTGGAAGAAGAAGTGTTGTCTTGCTTATAAATGAAGAAGAAAAACGTGAATGGAAGGATAAGTTATAGAGAAGAATAAGAAAAACGAAAATGAGAGAGAAAGAGAAAGAGAGCTTGATGGTTTGAGAGAAAAGAAGAGAGCGGGTTAAGGTTTAATTCTTCTTAGTCTTCAAGAAAGATTTTGAAGCTGTCCATGAAGAGAAAAAGGAAGAGGAAGAAAAGAGCTTCCATTTGAGCTAAAGAACTCTCTATTTGATGAAGAATCAAGGTAAGATCATTTTGAATCTTTTGGATTTTTGGAAGGATTCTAGTTCATGGAGTTTAGAAAATGCTTGGGTATAAGTATTCTAAAATCAATTTTAGTGATTTTGCATTATAGGGTTTTCAATTGAATTCCTATTGGATAAGACTTTAGATATTATAAGATCATATGAGGTTAGAAATGAGATGACGAAAAATTGAGTTATGATATAAAGTAACCAAGTGTTCTTGAGGTGTAAGCTTATGAATAAGTTAGAAACATGAAAAGGGTAAAGATTGAAAGGAGAATTTAGAAAGATCATGTACAAATGAAGTGTAAATCTAAGTTTAATTAGACATATGTGAACTATTAAATGAGAATGAGCATAATATATGTTCTAGAACATATATCCGGTATTGTCATTGAGCATGCATTGTACATAGTCTACCTATACAATTGTGCGTAAATAAATGCTTAAATGTGTGCAATTATTGATGAGTGTGAAATGGGTGTCTTGCATAAATGGGTTGTGCAGGTCAAGTGTCCGCATTCAGGCATTCTCAGAATTTGGAAGAAAATGATAATCTAGAACGTACTATGAGTAGACTTAGATGGTCTCATTTCATTGTTTGTTTTGTTTGGTTTGATTTTTGTATTAATTGACTGTTGAATGTCGATATGAATGTGTCTTGATTGTGGATTCTAGACAGAAGGTCTGATGATTGTGATGTTTGATTGGAATATTGAAGTATTGATTGTATGTGAATTGGATGAACTAAATGCTTCATGACATGAATGCATGATCACAAAGTGTTCCTCAACATAATAGTTGAATGCCGGACTTAGGTCCGATGACTGTGAAATCTGGTTTGAGCAATTATGTGAAATTGTGATATATGAGATATTCAGGAATTGTTGCATTTCATAAAATGTATGCTCAGATAAAGGCGTTGTGACTCGAGTTGCCAGTATGAAGCACTTCCACGTAGAGCTTTGCTTCGTGATTTTCTGATTCTGATTTGGCACGTAGAGTTATGTTTCGTGATTCTGTCTGATTGAGCCCTATGGGCTGATATTCGTATAAGTCTGTGATTGGCACTCGGTCACAACAATAAAAAGGAAGCGAGTCTCATGTGCATTGCTTATGCATCATATGAATGATTAAGAGTATTGTATGTGAAATGTGAATTAATGTGATTTATGTGTTATGTGATTGGGTGAGCCATTAATGATGGTCACTCACTGAGTTCGCAAAACTCACCAAAAATTTGCAATTATTTTTCAGGATCAGAAGAATACCCCGTT
>JAOSBN010000006.1:12818795-12841005 GCA_027563595.1 Erythroxylum suave
CAACCGATGAAGAAAGTTGAGCAAAAAGAAGTCATTCAATTTATTAAAGAGAATTTGATCCACAGGTTTGAGATTCCTGAGTCAATTACCACTGATCAGGGGACAATGTTCACTAGAGAACTAGTTAGAGAATTCGCAGAGAATTATGGTATCAAGTTGGTAAGATCGAGCCCCTATTGCCTTCAGGCAAACGAACAAACCGAGGCCTCAAATAAAGTCATAATTAATATTCTACAGAAGATGATGGAAGACAATCCCAGGGATTGGCATAATCTCCTCTCAGAGACTCTATGGCATACAAGACATCAAAACGGGGCGCGACTGGGGTCACCCCATTTTCATTGACCTTTGGGCATGACGCCGTGCTTCCTATGGAAGTAGTGGTACCCTCTTTAAGAGTCGTATGGCAAAATAATTTGACACCAGACGATTACTCGCAAGCCATGATGATGGAATTAGAAGAATTGGACCATGTTAAGATGGATGCCCTCAATAAGATGATTCTACAGAAAAGGAAGGTGGCCAGAGCCTATAACAAGAAAGTGAGAAGAAAGAGTTTTCACGAGGGTGACTTGGTTTGGAAGTTGGTACTGCACATTGAAAGCAAGGACCGGGTATACGGTAAATGGTCAGCAAACTGGGAGGGACCATTCCAAGTCCACAGAGTGTTACTTGGGAATGCCTACTGATTATCAAGCCTATCCGGGAAAATTCACGACAGATGCATCAATGGCAAGTACCTGAAAAGATAATATCCCACCATGTGGGAGAACATCCAAAGCGAGTAGGATCCAATATTCACTACGATGGGCGGCCACTGGAAAATTATTGTAAAGTTGGCCGCCCGACCTTTGTTGTTTGCTTAGCATAAATAAATAAAATAAAACTTGATTCTGATCCTTCATTTAAGTTCGAATTTGGTAAAACCAAACACAAAGGTCTTTCGGAAAGGATTACAAACTATAAGGATCACAAAAAGGAATACTGCGTATGCCTGATATCATCCTACTAGACCAGGCAATTGTAGATGGTTCGTTCAGCACCTCTCAGATTCGAGGAGCACGTCAATATTGAAGGATAAAACTTTTTGAGCTTCTCGCCACTCTCGGTGGCCTCCTGCTTCTGCACCATCAAGGCCTCCCTTTTGCCCACTAAAGAGGCCCAGTTTCCCGACACCTCCTGCCAAGCGGCAGAGACTTTTGCTTGAAGCACCACAATCTCCTCCTCCCAAGCTTTTATTTAGGCCAGGTGGTTGCGGTCGCCATCTTGGACTCGTTGATATCCTCTGCTAGTATCTCCACCGTCTTCTTCTGAAGGCCGTAGGAGGCGTTCAAAGACTGGAAATGGCTCATCTGGCGATTGGCGTCATCCTGCTGGATGGAGCAGGCAGAGAACTGGGCCCGCAGACTATTGATCCTCCCTTTTAAGGAGTTTAGAACCACCTTTTCAGTGGCCAGGAGATCGGTGGACAAAAGGACCTCCATAGCCTGGAGCGATTCCTACACAGTAATCTCATCTAGCGACTCAAAATCAGATAAGAAGAAAGCCTTCACCTTTTCTTTGGCGGTTGCTGCTTCTTCCGGAGACACAACAACAGGGATAGCAGGAGGAAGATGGAAGACACTCAGGTCCATCGCAGCCAAAGGATCCTCCCAAGACAACTCTTCTTCAACCGCAACACTAATGGACACCATGGCCTGCAAGAAGAAATGCAAGTCAGTAAGAACATGTCACAAAGAAGCAGCATGTGTAACGAAGTGCATACCGCTGTGGGGGAAGAGGCCTGGTTACCAAGGGGCCTAGTGTCCAGGGTCTCCTCAGTGACCATCGACGCAGTGCCTGAGTGGTCAACCGCAACCTCCAAGCCCTGACCGACTTCATGGAAACTTAAGACCTCCTCTTCTTCGCCAGCCCTCTCCGAACCTTCATCACTGGAGACCTCTAGAGTTCCAGTGACCGCTTTCAATTTTGGCTGACTAGCCAATCTCCTAGACCTTCGGGAGCCAGCAGAGGCAGTTTGCTTCTTATCCAGCGTCTGCTTGGCTTTGACGATGGAGGAGACCTTAGGCTGCTTGGGCGTCTTCTCACCTGAAGGAGCTGCAAGTGCAAGCAAAGTCAAGGAAAGAAAGGAGGAAGAAAGTAAAGCGAAGGAAGAGCATTCACCTTGGGCAGATTTCCTGACTTTAACCTTGCTCGAGGCAACAGATGGCTTCCCCATAGAAGCAAAAGGGGAAAGAGCACCTGAAAACAAAGGAAATGTCAAACATAGATGTGACGTCTTAAGCAAGCAAAGTCACCAGATATACCTTGGTCGGGCGGGGAAAGGATGAAAATTTAAGAGACATGCTCCCACCAAAAGTCAAAGGATTCAGCCATCGAGGCTGGGTCCCTTTCGACACAAATAATTGGCATTACGCCAGGGTTTGTCAGTTTTTCTTGACGCTTCTCGATGAACTCCTTGCTCTCAGCCTCCAACAGAGAAACTCTGCTGCCATCCGGTTTGGAGAGTCGTTGGATGGCATCTGAAAAACCCTGCATCAACTCAAACTGGCGACACCACAGTTGTGACATGTAGATCTCACAGCAAACCCCCATCTGTTTGCCACCCCCTTTCAACATAGCGGATGTCCCACTCAGGAGGTGCCGAGCCTCGCAAACCAGACGTCAATCCTTTTGATGCTCTTCGAGCATCCCCGACATGTAGCGTTGCAAATACACAGGGAGGACATCCCATTCCTCCCCGCGATCAAACAGAAACATAGGGGGCATCCTCCCCCCTCAGGTTTAGGAAGTACCTTATCACCTCATCCTGGGACAAAGGGCAGGGGCAATAAGAGGCAGCAATTCCAGGAGCAACCTCGTCCCTCCAAGGCGAGGCGGAAGAGCGCAGAGCTGGAAAGTAGAGCAGAAGCCACAGTTGGAGGAGCCAGGTTGATGGCGGCAGTTCCTTGAAAGGATCGGAAGTGACAGCCATGTATAAGCCTCGGTAGCAGTGGCCGAGGAAAATACTAGCCAGCGAAATCTACTGACCTTGGTGCAATGCAAGAGCCAGATTCTTGGTCTCCTTGGTGAGGCGACCAGCGGGGGAGCAGGTGATGTACTTGGCGACCAAGTACCACATCAAAGCCAAATTCTGGCTCGGCAGGTCCAAATCCTTAGCCTGCTTTATCACCTAAAACAGAGGAAAAATAATGATTAGCAACTCTGGGAAACAGAAGAAAACAGAAGAAAACAGAGGGCAACCAATGTAAGGGACACTCACTCCACTGAAGGAAGAGGCGGTGGGCAGAAGAACCATCGACTCCTCTAAAGAGCTATCTTCCTTTGGGGAGACAGCAGAAGCAGCTTCCTCCCTTTGCAATGGGAGACCGGTGATCGCCACAACATCCCGAAAGGTCACTGACATTGGACCATGCGGGAACAGAAAGGAGTTACAACCGTGGCTCCAAAAACGCAGCGCCCCCATAACCAGATCCCGATCGAAGTACTGTTGGTGCAATGACAGCTCAATAAGGTCAGCGACACCCGCTTGCTTCCAGCGACCCTCAAAGTGTGGCCGTAGACTGGCCACCCAGGCCCCATACTCCGATGCATTAGGAAGCCAAGTCCTCTGTTTACTAGGTACGGCAAAAGAGTCTCGGTGAAGGAGAAGAGTCTCCCCCTTAAATAGCGGAAAAGGTATGCTCGGAGGGGTTGGGGAGCATGGAGAGATAGTGAGGCACTGCAGGGAGTCACCTTGAAGAATGGACCGAGACTTTTAAATGAAAAAATGTTTTGAAAGGGAAACAAAACATTAAATGGAGAGCCCATACCTATCCAGAGACCAGGGATGTAGTGGCAGGGAGAGCAACAGGGGTCTTCGAGCTTGCAATATAGAAATAGGGTCAGGATCCAGAGAAAATTTGGCAGAGTCTCCCCTGCAAATAAGAATTCCCAAAATTGCCTGCACAAAGAAACACACTTCGAAAATGTATCGCAGTACACACAACCCCAAACTTCAAACTCCAGAGGCACCCGAACTCCAGAGGTCATTAGGACTCCTCAGAGTCATCAGAAAGAAAGGGTCACCCAAAATCGAAAAGAAGGTTTGAGAAGACTCATACCTGACATAGTGATGAGTGGTTCACGGAGTTTCAGTGAAAGAGAGAGTAGAAGCATCGGTACGTCTGGAGAAGACAGCTTACGGAGGTTAGTGAAAGCCATGCGGATAGAATGAGAAAACGAAAGTGCAGGCTTACCAGATAGGTAACGACGACGACAAAACTCTTGTAGGCGACGGAGCGTCGACAACGTCAAAGGGCTCAAAACCAAGGAGAACTCAACGGCAGGAGAGAGGCAGGAAAAAGAAGCACGTGAATGGTAAAGAGAGGGAAAACTTGGGGAAAATTTTGGAAACTGATCTGCGGGTATTCAAGAAAGAATAGGAGATAGTTTTTTATACGAGTATGACACGGCAGTTTCTGTAAACTGAACAGGTCACGTTTAAAGAGGTGCAACGCATGGGACTTCTTCGAACAGACTTTAATTGGCGCGCTTTTGTCAGAAATCTTTTGAAATTTCGATGTCCATGATTTATGCTTGGGTGGCCAGTATGAGGGACTGAAGTCATCGCTAAACATCATGCGGAGGACCTTTGGGTATTACCCTGTGAGAAAATAAAGTGTCAAGTGAATATAGCCAAAAACGGAAGTGCCACCATATGGCTTATTCTCATAAGCCCAATGGTGTAGGAGACATCTGTTTACACCTAAAAATGGGTTCGGCCCATTTTTACTGTTTTGGGCCGAAAATTCGAAACTCAAAGAAAAGACTACGATTCGAAGTCCAACAAAAAGCCACTGACCCCGCCCATCAGATTTCAGTGTCCAGCAAAGAAGGGAATAGTAGAATTTGAGTTAGAGTGAGAGTCTTGAAATCCAAGATAATGAGGAGATAAGGATAAAGTTTTATCCAAATATTATCTCTATAGGATAAGATAAAGTTTAATCCAAATATTATCTCTATCCAACAAGATAAGGCTTTATCCAAAATTTATCTTTATCTAACAAGATAGAATTTTATCAAGATCACAAGTTTAATTGCAGCGGGACATTCAAATTCAAAGTCTGGACACTGGCCTCAGCCAATCAAAATTCGGTGACCAGCAGAGGAAGATGTGAGAGAAGTTAGAGTAGAAGGCCGGGAGTCCAGGTTTGAAGAAAGGATAAGAAGAGAAGATAATGGACACCGGCTAATCAAATCTCCGATAATAAGATGAGAATCATTTTGAACTTGATCTTTATCTAGTGAGATAAGCTTTATCAAGATTTCAAATTTGAATTGAGACATTCATCATCGGTGGCTATAAATAGGGGCTTTGAAGAAGAAAGAAGGATCCCATTCTTGACAAATCAAAATCTGACACTCCAGTAAATTTCGCACCTTTTTAGATTATTTCTTTATTTTTCGGCAACTCCTTTATTTTTCCAGCCTAGTATTTTTTCCTCCCAATTTGTCTTTAATTTTCCTTTCAATTTATTATTCATTGCGTTTTGTCGAATTGTTTTGCAATAAAGCAAAGTTCTTGTTGTTAGTTTCTTGTCCCTTTCTAACAATACACAGTCGTTTCAATTTTTAGTCAATTTATAAGGCGCAACCATCTTTTTCCTTATTTCTTTAGTTTGGAATCACTTAAATTCCCGGCATGCTCGCAAATTACAACAAAGGGCTACGCTTTGTCCTTTACTCAATTAAAGGCCAAACAAATATATTAATCGGTTAAACTTGATAGTAAATTAAATTGTTGTTTTATTATATAATAAGATTAATGAACAAGGTGATCAATTTCTCATTTTCATTTATAACTAATATTTTCTTGGTTTTTGTTATTAATAGTTAAAATAATATTTATTAACTAATTTATCACATGTACATATCCTGACTTGTATTCAATAGTTATAATAATTTTTTAATACTTTTTATACAACAATAAGTTACATATTCAATTAAATTATTTATTATTACGTAATTATAATTAAGGTGATCAATTTCTTATTTTATTATAATCCATATGTTTTAAAATTAATGAGAATTGATTATTTAATTTTTACTACTAATCAATAATTATTGATGAACTTGTCTTATTATATAAATCATTATATGAATGTTAATATTGATTAAATTTTGCTTATTATATTGATTTTTCTAATTAATTTTATTTTTATATGTTTACCAGTCCACTAGACTCAGTAATAGAGCCAATAAAATTTTCTTACCGTATCATATCAGATTCAATGTAAGTATTAACTAGCGTTTCCTCTCTCATCAATTCGGGGGACTTGAAGCTAGTATTAAATAATTATTTATGAATAAAAATAATTATTAAGTAATAAATATTATTACATAAGCATAAATTATTATAACGTATTAATCATCTTATTTATTAGTGTTACTTTTTAATAAATTTTTTTTTACTAAAAACTTAATTTATTCATTTTAAATTGATCAATTATTAATAGAATATAATATATAATAAGTATTAGTAAAAATAAATTTATATGTTGGTCGCATATTTATTTGTAATTTATGTTATAAGTAATAAAGATAAATATAATAAAATAAATTGTAAATTTCTATTTTTTAATAATTTAAGAGATGAATTAATCAATAAAAATAGTAGTTTATAGTTTATAGTGAAGTAATTACCAAAAATGAGAAGAGGGTAATGTCTAGAGCTTTATCCAACTGGACGCTAGACCATACAGTCTTGTTTAGTAACTATTTATGTAACATTTATTCTATAATATTTATTTATTTATTAAAAATGAATAAAATAAGTGATAATAAAATTGGAATAAATTTTAAATAATCTTGGACCTTAGAAATATTTTAACTATTTAATTATTAAAAAAATTTATAATAAAATTTTTCTCACTATTATTCTTAATAGTTGACTCAAAATATTTGTATAATTATTAACTTTATTTAACCTAGCATAACTAATAATTTCATTCTTGCTTCCTCTTCTTTCAATCCAAAAATGTCCTCCATAAACTGTGCTACCCGGCAGATTCACAGCCCAGAACCTTCTTTCCTCAACTTCCATTTGTGCTCCCGAGGCTGTGATGCTCATGCTCTTCTCTTCCAACCTTATCTCGGTGAGGTGGTGTAGATTAAGCTTCTGTGTTTCTATTTCAGAAGTCGGGGATGCGCTAAAATCTGCCTGGTACCGAGGGCCTTCTCCTTGCATCGTCGTTCCAGCTGAAAATTCCTGATCCAATTGATGGATTCCTCGAGCAACTGAGTATTTGCATTTTCTCTCTCCGTAAAGCTCCTACAATGCCTTTCTGCCCATTTTTTATAAGCCACTGGAAGTTAATGGTAAAACTTTAACATGATGACTAATTCTAGATTTTTTGCAAAATGTAAGAGTTTCCTAAAAACTTTATTAATAATATATTAAAAATTATCACTATCATTATCATTATTATTATTATTATTAAAAATAAAATATGTTTATATTTATTGATTATTAATAATATATTTACTAGTTTAATATGATAGCAAGTAACTTTTTACATAGGTTTATTCTTTACTTATCTTTTCAATGTAATAAAAAACTAAGTTTTTTAAATTGAAATTTTATTTATTATCTAATAATATTGATAAATAAAATAATTAATTAATCATTTTTTATCATAATTCATATTTTATAAATAAATAATAATTAATATAATTATTTTTAATATTAAGAAATTTATTTTTCTATAAATAGTTAATACTAATTTTTGTTAACCTTTTATTGTTAAAACGTAAAATCATAATTTTTACTATTTTATCAGTATAATGGTTACTCATATTAATTTTAATAATAATCAATAAACGTTATTTATCATATTTATTAAAAGATAGTAATATTTTTATTAGTTTTATATAATAATAAATTAAAATTTTCATAAAATTTATTTATTATTTAGAAGTAAATGAAAATTTCTTATATTTTATTGCGATTTATATTTTAAAATATATAAAAATTGAGTTTTTGATTCACTATTAATCCGTAGCTATTATTATTTTTCTTAACATATCAACTGTTATACTTAATGTCTATTTTAATTCATTTTTCATATTTATCGGTCTGATAAATTTAATAGTAGTGCTTATCTCATCAATCCACAACACTTGGTACTTTTTGTTATATTGGCGGTTAGACCCAGTGTAATTAGTAAGAAACTTTTCTTATTAGTGACTCCTTTGGTCTCAACACTAGTATATTTACTAAAACAAAATTTGTAATTTAAAAATTAATTTGTTATCATTTTACTCTCATCAACATGTTATAATTATCAATTATATATATTAGGTATGCAATAATTATTTATTTTCAACTTTTTATATAAATAATGAAATGTAAATGTGAGAAAATAGTAAAAATCTATCAAATTATTTATTTTAAAAATTATATATTAAATTTGTGTAAATTTGTGTTAATAAAATATTAAATTTGTGTTAACGGTGACTTTCTAGATTATTTGTTTTTATTAACACAAATTTACACAAATTTAATATTTTATTAAAAATAAATCTTGCATTCAATGAAATTGTTATTAAAACATTTATATTGTTATTGTTATTTACAAAACTCATAAAACTATTTTACAGAAGTTTCAAGTCATGGCGACTCGCCAAAAATAATAATCATCTATTAGCTCTAATGTCTTTAAAAATGTGTAAAGACATTGTAATTTGAATATTTTAGTTAACTTCATTTATGAATTTGCTTTGTGAAATTATTTTTTGAATTTGTCGAAAGTCTTCGCCACCACTCCATCGCCATCCAATCAACCCCGACTCCAGGATATTCCTGGCTCCGCCACTGGACACGAATGTCTTTGTTTGGGGGGAAACGTTCATTCTTTCCTTTTATTGTGAAAACTGCCAAACACATCCGTTCGTAGTCTTCCCTTATCCAAACACAACGAAAAAAAGCAAGTCCTCGTGCGTGGTGTGATAGCATAACCAAACCCAAGAATTGAGCAACTTGCACTGGCTTCACATCAACAATGAAGTAGCAGAATAGGAACACTCATTTTTACAGAAATTGAGCTGTCAAGGTATTTTTAAGTAATAATTGTTAGACATGATAATAATCTATATACATGTCTATTATAGAAAAATAAATATGTGGAATGTTATTACATATCTCCTGCCATTGATATTGAGAGATATCAAACAGATATAAGAGGACTCTTCTAAGCTTTTAGCAAATGCAAGAGATGGTGTATCCAGAATATTACTAAGCTTAGGGACCCAATCTTCTTATATTCCTTATTGCCTTCCATCAAAACAACAAAAGGACATGATGGTTCAAAAGGTCATGAGGTTTCACAATGAACATACACGACCCATCATATATATAGAAACTGTTGGTTAACCAACAGATAACAGTCTCCCACTTGGGTCGTAGATGTAATTGAAAAGTCATAAAACCTCTACTTAATTAAAGAAACCAAATGCACGAATCATGGCGATAAGCCTCTAAATGTGAGTATTATCTTCCATATATCACGATGCCTCCTATTTCTTATTCCACTTTAATTGAATGAATAAACCTTTATATTTATTCTAGGTCTATAATGGTTGCTATGCTTAAAATAAAAACATGTACACCAGAATAAGAAAAACAACAAATTAATAAGAGTTTCGTGAAAGTATATATATAAATCACACAATATGGAACCAAGTCCCATTCTAGCAACATAATCCTTAAAACTCTTTGGTGGCATGCCTTTTATTAAAGGATCAATAATCATTAATGCAATATGAATGTGTTGAATGATCACTTTGTTTTCTTTGACATCTTCCCTAATGATCAAATACTTAATGTCGATGTGTTTACTAAGACTACCACTTTTGTTGTTTTTGGCCAAGAAAACTGCAGCTGAATTATCATAATACATTCGTAATGGCTTAAAAATGGAATCCATAATTCTAAGCCCAGATATGAAACTCTTCAACCATTCACATACACCATGTGATGTAGCCTCAAAACAAGAAACGAACTTAGCTTCCATGGTAGAAGTAGCAGTCAAAGTCTACTCTGAATCTTCCAAGAGACGGTTCCATTGGAAAACATAAACACATATCCAGATTTTGAGTTTTGTGAATCAACACAACCAACAGAGTCCGAATACAAGTAGCCAGAGATTATCATTTCGTCTATACATAAGCATGTAATCTTTGGTCCTTTGAAAGTACCTCATAACCTTTTTGGCAGCTCTTTAGTGATCTATACATGGTTATTTTGATATCTTCCCAACATTCCAACAACAAATGCAATGTCAGGTCTTGTACAGACCTGAGCATACATTAGGCTCCATACTGTAGAAGCATATGAAATATTCTTCATTTGTTCCCTTTCAAGCTCATTTTTTGGGAATTGGTTCAAATTGAACCTGTCACCCTTCACAATAGGTGCTATACTTGGTGAACAATCTTTCATCTAAAATCTTTATAAGACCTTATTGATATACGTTTCCTGGGATAGACCTAAAATGTATTGAGATCAGTCCCTATGGATCTTAATGCCAATGAAATAAGATGCCTCACCGATATCCTTCATATCAAATTTCTTAGAAAGAAACTGTTTCACTTCGTATTGCAAACCCTTTTGTGACTAGTAAAATGTCATCAACATATAGAACAAGGAAACAAATTTTAGTCCCACTAACTTTCAGATATATGCATTCGTCCATGATATTTTCTACAAAACCATATAAAGAGATGATATCATGGAATTTCAAATACCATTGACGGGAGGCTTGTTTCAATTCATATATGGATTTCTTAAGCTTACACACCAATTGCTCACCATCACTACAGGAGAATCATTCTGGTTATTTCATATAAACTTCTTCCTCTAGCTCTCCATTTAGGAACACTGTTTTCACATCTATTTGATATAGTTCTAGATCAAAATGGGCAACCAATGCCATAATCATTCGTAAGGAATCCTTTTTAGATACAAGAGAAAAGGTCTCTGTGTAATCAATTCCTTCTTGGTGAGTAAATCCTTAGGTAACAAGTCAAGATTTATATCTTTCAACATTGCCTAATGAGCCCTTTTTTGTCTTAAAGACCGATTTACATCTAATGGCCTTTGCACCATTAGGAAAACTGACAAGATCCCTGACTTTGTTAGATGCCATAGAATTCATCTCATCTACCATAACATTGTACCACAATTGAGATTCATTGCAACTCATGGCTTGTGAAAATGTTTGAAGGTCATTTTCGACTCTAATGTTATAGTCAGCTTTTTGTAAATACACAACGTAATCACTAGGTATTGCTGATTTCCTTTCTCTAGTTGATCTTCTTAATATTGTATTGGCACCCTCTCGAGGAGGAGCTTGTACAACTTGTTGCTCAACAGCCTGTGGTGATTGTTGAACAATTAGATCTACTAGATTTTCAATAGTAGCTTGTAGAACTTTTATGATTGGTTGTTCACCACCCATTTGACTTTGAGGGATGTTATTAATAACAATCAATCTATTACTTGAAGTAGGAGTCTGTATTTCACAATGATCCTTCTCAAGAACTAAGTCTCGAGATTGATCACTCTCACTAATCAAGTCATTCTCAAGAAACTTTGCATTTCTTGATTCCACAAACCTAGTACTATGAGATGGACAATAAAATCTGTACCCTTTTGACCTTTCAGTATATCCAGTGAAATACCCACATATAGTCCTTGGATCTAGTTTCTTTTCTTATGGATTATAAACTGTTACTTTAGAAGGGCATCCCCAAACACTTATATGTCGCAAACTCGATTTCTAACCTTTCCATAACTCAAATGGTGTTTTAGAAATAACCTTATTTGGACCTCAATTTAATATATACACTGCTATTTTAAAAGCATCAGTCCACAAGGATTTAGGAAGTTTAGAGCTGCTAAGCATACTCCGCACCATGTCTAATAATGTTCAGTTTCTTCTTTCTGCTACACCATTTTGGTCCAGAGACCCAGACATAGTTTATTGAGCTATTATTCCTTGCTCTTGAAGAAACTTCGCAAATGGACGAGTGCTTGTCCACCCTCAATGTATCTACCTTTAAATTGTCCACCTCTATATGATCTTACGGTCTTTATTTGCTTACCACATTGTTTCTTTACTTCCATTTTAAATACCTTGAAGACATATAATGCTTCGTTCTTGTTATGAAGCAAATATAGATACATATATCGTGAGTAATCATCTATAAATGAGATGAAGTATTTCTGACCATACAAGTCCATTTCTGGACTACCAATGTCTGTATATATGATCTCTGATATGTCTGAACTTCTCTTAGCACTTTCTTTTTCATGTTGGCCTGCTTTCCCTTTATGCAGTCCACACAAACATCAAAATCAGTAAAATCTAGAGTATTAAGTACTCCATCATTTACTAGTTTTTTAATTCTTTCAAGGAAAATATGACCTAATCTTTAGTGCCACAACATAGAGGATTGTTCATTCATAACACATCTTTTAATACTAGCATTACTATGGACATGCATTGTATTGTGAATTTTTTTTCTTGCAAATTAATTTGGAAAAGACCATCAATCATTGTACCTTTCCCAACAAGATTAGATTCATGATACAAACTAAATGATGTATTTGAAAAGTTAAAGAAATATCCCATAGGTACAAGTCTTGAAATTGAAATCAAATTTCTTGAGAAATTTAGAATATAAAATGTTCTTTCCAAATTCCAAACAGAACCAAAATTTAAAACTAATTTTCATATCCCAATAGCTTCTATATGTAAACGTATCTTGTTGCCTGAATAGATGCATTGTTCACTGCCCACTAGCTTCCTGTGGTTTAGAAAACCCTATAAGGTATTGGAAATATGGATTGTAGAACCAGAATCAATTCACTAAATGTTATGAGAAACATCAACCATATTAGATTCATAACAAACAAGTGAGATTGAAACACTTTTCTTTATAAGCTAAGCCTTAAATTTGGTAGAATCCTTCTTTATGTGCCCTTTCTTTTTCCATAAGCGACACTTGAGAATGAAATTCTTTTTGATCTCAGTATGGACTAGTATTTTACCCTTTCCCTTTTGTTTGGCTTGCCCTCTATTCCTTCCTTCTGTAGCCATATGTGCACTTTCACCCAATTCCATTACTAACATCCCTTCCTTTTGAACACACATGATTAGAAACTCATTGATAGACCATTTATCATTATGTATGTTGTAGGAGATTTTAAAGGGTCCATATTGAGGTGGAAGATAATTAAGTATGTAATGCATAAGGAAAGACCTAGACATTTCGACCTCAAGAAACCTTAGATGAGCTGTAATATCCCTAATTTGCATTATGTGCTCATGCACACCTCTAATACTTGTGAGCTTCATTGATGATAACTTAGTCATTAAGGTGCTACTTAGGGCCTTATCTGAAGACTCAAATTGTTCATCAATAGTCTTCTATAGATCCCTAACATGATCACACTCTTCAATAGAACCATGAATACAAGGATGAATTTTTGTCTTTATGTACATCATGCTAAGGCGATTAGATCGCTCCCAACATTTATAAAGCGTAATTTCAGCTTGAGTGCTAGTTTCAGTATGTACAGGTGGTTCATCTTTTCGGAGAGCATAACCTCTTTCCATATTTTATAGTTATCACCATTCAATTCAAGAATATCACTTTGAATATCCGAAAAATTCACAGTTTGAATAATTGCGCAAAATTCAAATTACATGCTTATGTCACAAAATTTGTTGAAGCAAAGAAACATGTATCATATTTTACCGATGTTAAAACATGCAATCATTTTTCACATGTGAATCATATAATAATTAAAATTTCCTGTAGGCTAGGCTTTAATTAAGAATTCATACATACTCTTTATGATGAAACTTTCAAATTATATTCTTTTTCTTAATACCTGTAGGTAAATTGAGAAAAAGACAATTTGCTATTCCATCCTAATTAATCAGGCAAATATAATAAATCTTCCTATGGGACAAAATTTGTTACATTTAAATATGAATATTTAAAATTTGTGTCATTTTACTAGATGTGATCCGTAATGTATATTTCTGATTAATCAAAGATGTTGTGGCTAATCTTTAACTAATTAAAATTATATTGATCACATGACACCTCATTTTATGCAAAACTATGAATAAAGGTTCTACATAATCCTTTGCAATTTATTAATAATGAATCAATATCATATATTTGCATAAAATAAATATATACATGAATTTAAAATCAAACAATGATTTAAATAATGTAATTTAATAAAATTGGGATAATTTGTTAAAACAGAAATATTTATAACTTCTATATATAGATATAAAATAAATATGGGTCATAATATATATACAGTATATTTTCAATGAGGCCCTACGAAATATAAGCTTCAATTCATGTACAACTTTTCCAAAGTTCATGGTTATCAAGACTCATACAACAATAAAAGCAAATAGTGGGCCCCATGAAAAGCTTTTTAAGTTACAAAAATTTTATTAATGCTATATAACTAAAGGTTGCAATAATGCTCACAAAAATAAAGGGTTCTGCATCCTTTTCCAAACAATGGCCTACGTTAAAAAGTTTTGATATTGTTAGAAGTTTTGCATGGAAAGGCATGGAAACAATGGCCCACGTTAAAAAGTTTTGATATTGTTAGAAGTTTTGCATGGAAAGGCATGAAACAATTAAAGCAAACACCAATTAACGTTTATAATCGTGGGCCTCATGAAAAGAATGATTTGTCTAGACTTCACGGCAAATTGATGGTGTTTGTGAACTAAAACAACAAGGATGACGGTAGAAAATACTCCTGACACTTTATTGTCGTCATCTCCATCGAGACGAAGTACCGCAAGTTAAGAGATGAAGTACCACAAGTTACAGTATTTTTAAAAAGGTCCCATAACATGCGTAGCCTTATCTTTATTTAACAAAGAGGTTTTTTTATGACGATGTTTTGTCCTACTTTCATGCACTTAGTTATTTAGTAATAAATACGATAGAAGTATGACTATGACAATAGAGATAAGGCTTTTCAAAGAAATCAAAGCACAGTCATAGAAGGACGACTATAATATTATCAATATTTGCAACAGAAAACACACCCTATCATGTATAAAATTGTAGAAAATCAACTACATCAAGGAAGTGGTAAATTTTACTCTGATACCAACTGTTAGATATGATACTAATCTATATACATGTCTACTATAGAAAAATGAAAATGTGGAATGTTATTACATACCTCTTGCCATTGATGTTGAGAGATTTCGAATAGATATGAAAGGGCTCTTCTAAGCTTTTAGCAAATGCAAGAGATGGTGTATGCAGAATATTGCTAAGCCTAGGGACCCAATATTTTTATATTCCTTGTTGTCTTCCATCAAAACAACAGAAGGACGTGTTGGTTTAAAACGTTATGAGGTTTCACAATAAACAGACACGAACCATCATATGGAAACTATTGGTTAGCCAACAGATAACAATATTGTCAATGGCGGCAACAATCAATATGCATGGGCCTTAAAAGACATCCATTAGTGAACTTCCGAGCTCTATCATTCTCAATTCCTAAGGTATCATTTTCTATTATCACTAACTTAGCTCCCACCAAGAGAGGTTGACTTTCTCTTCACCATCCAAAGAGGACAAATTTCATTGGCCCTTTCACTAATATGTGTACCCTCATGTGCTTTTTTCTTTCTCCTCTTCTTTTTTGTCCCTCAGTCTTATTATTATTTTTCTTTAATTTTAATATTAGTCACTGTTACATTTCTCAAATTCCTATTATCGAAAAAGGTCAAGATTACAATATGACTTTTCAATTTGTTAAAAGATGAGAGAATGAATAAATAATTAATAATTTGGTTGTTATATGTCTGAGATATATCTTGAATTTAAGGTGGAGAGTAAAATCTCATAAGTAAATCGACATTGGTATGAGACATGGGATCAATGCCATATTCGTACAGTTTAGCAGTATGAAGTCAGAAGTAGACTAATATCGATGTCAAAAGTAAGTCAGATGTCGTACTTGTGGCACGAAATCTAAGGATGCACAAAAATAGAATGCATTGACTTTATGCACCTATGGAGATAGACTTTTACTTTTCTTAGACATCTTACATATAATTCTAAATACCTTGGTAATGGTTTTGTATAAAAGGATTTTGGTCATACTATTCTTTTTGTATCTTTTTCTCACAGTAATAAGAAATTTAACCTTATGTTTATGGATGTAGGTCAATATATATGACCTGAACCACATAAATTCTATAATTTTACTTCATTTATTTTCTTATTAGATATTTTTTTTGTATCATAATTTGTATCAAAGCCAATAATTGATATTAAAGCCTAGGGTCTCTTTGCGAATCTAGGGTTTGTTGTTAGGATTTATCTCCATAAAATTGATAATGAGAAATTCAATGGATTGAATAATTTCACTTTATGAAAGTTGAAGATCAAGGGACTTCTTATTGAACAAGAATGCAAAACAACATTGGAAGGAGAAAGAATTTGGAAGCGTTGCATAAGGAAGAGATATTATCAAAGGCACACAATGCTATTATGTTTGAGTTTGAGAGACAAAGTCTTGAGAGATTTGTGAAATAATTGTTTCATCATTATGAACATGACTTGAAAGTAAGTATCATAAAAATTTTCTAACAATTGTTTATATCAAAAGATACAGTTGTATGCCTTGAGGATAAAAAAAATACACAGGCGAAAGTTCATATAGATAATTTTCCAAAGTATTAGGTTTATAATTGAATACGATGATAAAGTAATAATCTTTTGTATTCCTTGACTAATTCATATAGAAAATTTGTTGATACTATCTTGTATGGTAAAAAGCCTATTTCTATTGGTGATATGACAGATGCTAAGTAGTCCAAAGAATTCAGGAAAAAGTCTCTGACACATATAAAGATGGATCATATTTGGGTCTAATTGTTAGTAGATGTAGTAACAAGGAAAAGGATATTGGAAATAAGAGCAAGTCGTGATCTAAATTAAAATTTAATGCTTTAAATATTGTCCTTACAAGTCAAGTCAAACAAGTTTGCTATGTCAATGATACTGTATTGGGTAACAATTGGAAGGTTATTCAAAAGTTTCAATAAAGGAATGTCTTTGATTTTTGTGAAAGGGATATTGGTGAATTGGATGAGGATGCAGATAAAGTCTGCCAAGATATTGGATTGGAGTTCAATAACAAAGGCATTCCAGTAGAAGATGCAATTATATCATCATTTCATAGGAGAGATGTCGAGCCCAATATAGTACAACTAAATGAAGTCTAAGCCCATCTTATCTTACAAACAGAAGAAGACTATAATCAGGATGACTTAAATGACAATGACAATACTTTGCTCGAATATATTAGTGATGAAAAATCTAATGATAATGTAGTTCATGATGATGATTTTCAAAATCTTAATCATGATGATTTAATGTAAATAAATTTTTTGTATTGTTTGAAATTTTATGTTCATAATTGTCCTATGTTATTGATGTTTTACTTATATTAATTAATGATGACTAGATGCATATTTTTAATGTTTCACTTATGTTTTTGCAGATTGTTACGCCAAATGTTTAGTATTTGACTACTGATATCCTAGTATTCATGTGAAAATTTGAATGTAAATAAATTATTGTGTTGTTTGAAATGTTAAGCAGATAATTGCCTTTTATTGTTGATGTTTTACTTATGTGAATTTAGGATGACTATAAGCATATTTTTAATGTTTCACTTAATATTTTATTTTTCAATTACAATTATACCTTATGTTAATGGCACTAGGTAGAAACAAGGGAAAGAGGGTGGTAATGGTAGATGAAGTTTCTCCTATAAAACTACCAGCAATTGCATCATCGAATGAAGAAAGTCAGCAACAACCTTTACCAACATCTTTTGTTAGTCATGAGGGATTTTTAAGTCTGTTATTGTTAACTAAACATATTTACATTTATACTAAAATTACTCATTACATGTTTAGTGTGTCTTCCTCATTATGTTTTTTTTAGGTTCCAATATTGACATCAGAAAACGAGATAGAGGTAAGACAAAAGGAGTTAAGTTGCAACGGATGAATGTTGCAATGAACACCAAGTTGTTTGTGATGATTGACCCCACACAACGTCAATCAGTGGATAAGATCCAACTTGTAAAATTGGCCAGTGAGTTGGGCATCGTTACGAGGAATGAGTTCCCTTACTTTCAGTATGTTAAGCAGTTAAAGGAAGACAACTTACTTCAAAATGTTTTGGACAAAGTTTTGGTAATATTTCAATTCATTTTATTATATGTATTGCGATTTTATTTATAAAAAATAACTTAACTTATACGTGTTTTTCACAAATGAAGCTCAATATCGTTGATATCGAGATGCTCGAGGTTTCAAGCAATGTTAGTTCACTATTAAAACAATGGGTAAGGATCATCGATATTGACTTCATAAATATTACCAGTCTTTCTCTTCCAATGAAGAGGCAAGGAGACATGTTCCTGAACGGGTGACTCCAAAAAATTGGACTAAAATATGTGATTATTAGGCCTCAGCGAAGGTTCAGGTCTGTTTTTTTCTTCTTCATAATTCCTTCCTTTAATTTTGTTTATACATCTCATGACTACTTCTCTTAATTTAGGAAAAGTGTAAGAAAGCCAAGGTTAACAGAACAAAAATAAATACTCCTCATAGCATCGACTCCAGATCATCTGTCGTCGTCTGATAAGAATTTGTAAGTGTAACATTTTCTATTTCTTAATACAATAAATTCTAATTGGTTATAAAATTTTAAATTCATATAATAGAGCCAAACATAACTCCAAGGACAAGAGTGTGATAGGATCACACTGTATAAGCTAACACACTACAAGGAAAGTCAAGGCTGGACATCTGCAGAGGCACAAAGTAATTATATAAGTACAAACAAATTAATATTACAATTTATTTTTCTATGTAATATTAAGTAATAATATTTTATTTAACTCGATTTTGTACTTTAAATTGTAGGATATGATGCATGAGTTATTGCGGACTTTACTGCCTGAGGGGAATAGCCCAATGTCGATGACATTTACAACTATGTCCTTAGTACAAGATCAGGCTATATCAAAGGTCTTGAGTATAACCTCAAACCTATTGGTGCATCTCCGTCACTACCAGCTATGTTACTGCGCTTCAAAAGGAGAACTAGTAACTAAAGACTAAGTTAGACTGTAATATTAAAGAAGTTAACAAGCTTAAAAAATGGATAAACAATTACTAGGTTTTGCATATGTTAGTGATGGTGATTTAGATGAAGACTCTTAGTTTGTAAATGATGTGTAAATATTTTTTTTGTACATAATGCATTCCATTTTATATGTTTATTTTATTTTATTTTATTATTATTTAAAAAATATGTCACTAACATTAATTATAAAATGATTCATTTTTATATTTCAAACTGCCTTAAAAATTGTAATAAATTAAAATAAATTTGTTTTTAACAATTATAATAATATTTAAATTCAAAATTAGATTTTGTCACTAAATAACATTAGCTACCAAAACAAAATCGTCACAAAAAGTTATTATCTACGTTTACACAAACGTCCCTAAAAACATTTACTTACAACCGCAAAATTAGTAGCTAAAACTATTCTGCTACCAAAATAGAGTCATCACTAAAAACTATTAGTTACCAAAACTAAATAATCACAAAATTTTTTTACCTACGTTTGTAGCAATGTTTCTAAAACATTTCCCTACAATAAATGATTAGTAACTAAAACTATTCTGCTACCAAAAAGAAATCGCTACTAAAAATAATCACCTATAAATACAGTTTAGTAGGGTAAAACTTTTATAAAAACGTCTCAAAACACTATATACAATGTTCTTCCTTCTCGTCGGTTATATTTTTTACTGAAGACTTTTTATGTTGAAAAAAGGTTTTTGTGACGATTTTAGTGAAACGTCGTAGATGTCGTTTTGCTATTGGAATTCAGCAATGATCGGGACGACAATTTTTTTCATCGCAAATTAGTATTTGCGACGATATGGTATTGTTTAGCGATATTTATTTTCATTGCTAAATGTAGTATTTGTTGTAGTGCCTCCAGTGTAACCAGAATGATAGGATTATATGGCTTAAAAGTTCCTCCAACACTTTCACCAATTCCTCTTACATATCTCTTTTCAATCCACCCTCTTATGAGGTCAATTGTTGCAAAACTTTATCTAGTCTAAGAAGAATATTGTAGATGGCCATCAAAGATCGACTGTTGATTCTAAATAAAGCACCTTAGAATGAATCAATAATATGCCAATTTGATCTAGAGACTTTGATCATCTCATGATCATGCTCATACTCAAATACCCTTTGGAAGAGGCTACATCGCAATTGTAATCTCAATATCATCCTACATCAATGAATGACACCATACACTAAGCTCTAATTGTAAGATCTTTGAAGATTGACTACAAGTTGATTAAGGTATGTTTGAGTTGGGAATCTAAGAGATTTGTGTAGAGAGACATAGTAGAAGATTCCAAAATGCAAAGCTAGAATCACAAGTACTTTATAGGCTTGTATATCACAATCTGACAAAATTGATGGTCACTAAGAACTTGCACATGAAGTGTAACTCTATCCATAAGGAAAGATGGAACCTTATGATTGTGCATATATGAGGAGGATCAAACTGGAGAAAATTCAAGTTCCAGGATCTATAATTCCAATTTCAGTCATGTTTTTACTACACATCAAGATTTTCAATTCATACATTCGAGTTCTAAAAATAAATTGTGATGAAAATATGGATTTATGTATTTGGTGCAGGAAGGAACATGTCGGACACCTACTCAAGCTCGAACTTGTGCTCATCAACTAGCTCGGATGGTAAGGTGGAAGGAATTTCCAATCGATTCTACATCAAGTAAAAGCTTAATGAAAATTGTTAATCTTTGGAGCACTTCCCTTGCACATGCACCTGTGATATAATTGCATCTGTGAAGTAAGGTGGGATGTATAAACCTAGTTCAGTAGCATATTAAGAACCTACATAAGCTTGAATCATCTCGAGCTTGTTATGTGCTACTCACATGGTAATGCTGATGATAGATTCTTCCTCATTTTATCGAATCCAACTACATGCAATAAGAATAGCCTTTCCAATTGAACTCTTTCTTACGTCTAAACTTATTGACCACCAGCCGTAGGTGAATTAACTCAATAGCACAATAGTGACATGTAAATTTAGCTTATATTATTTTGTCTAAATGCGTAATCTATTTATAATTGGCTAGAAACTCATATATCAACTTAGACTCATTTGCAGGGCTAGTCCCGACACTTTCCCTTCTTATATATATATATTCTTTTACATTTAAAAATAATAAATAATATGTTATAAGTTTTAGATTAAATTTAATAATATATACATACGAATAATATTTACAATAGCTTCATAATAAATATAATAATTTTAAAAATACATATAAAATATTTTATTTCCTTATTTATTTTACATTAATAGCCAGTGGAAGGAATGGCTTTCTATTCACAAAATTCATCTCTATCAAACTGAGATTCTACTAAAAGTTGCTATGATACATATTATCAATACACATACACATACATACAAAGCACGTATGATAAAAGTTGCTATTATTTTATTTAAAATAGCATATATTTTGGAGAAATTAAATAACGCATTTACTTTTTTTTTTGAAAAGAAAAAGTTAATTAATAGGCAAATAAATATGTACAAAATGTCTAGGCAAGAGCCCATTCACACAAAAGATCAATGATCAAAGCTCTAACAACAATAGGTAACAGCTAGTAATGGTAAGCTTGCAAGGTGAGGTTGTTATCGGAAGGGGGCGTAAGCCGATAGTAGAGTAATCTCCTGAATACCTCTGGTGATGGCAGCCGTAAGTTGGTCCCGGGAGTGTCGGGTGGCCTGAAATCTGCGCGCATTGCGCTCTTGCCAGATGGTTCGAATGGTCAATCCCAAGCCAATGGTGTAGGTGTCCCGTGAAAGAGTTGGAAGCGAAGAAGTTGACGTTAGGTAGTGAATTGCACTATCAAGAGACATATCAGACAATTGCCAGCCACAAAAGGATAGGACCTGGGTCCAAATCTGTTGAGCAACGGGGCACAAAAAGAAGAGATGATTCCT
>JAOSBN010000006.1:12845123-12902649 GCA_027563595.1 Erythroxylum suave
GGAGCGAGGAAGCAAGGGAGGGCAAAGGTGGGAAATCTGTGCTGACAAGGTGGCTGGAAGTCGACATCGTCAGAGGAGAAAGCTGGAAAAGGAAAAAGGAAACAGGTCCCAAGATGGAGCTGTTGCAGGTCAGGTAGCAAGAATAGAAAAGTGTTTGGGCGGGAGGACAAGAAGGGGAGACAAAGGCAAAAATGCCCTCAGAAGCTCTCTCACATCGCACTCTCTCTCACATCACACTCTCTCTTACTAGCAAAAGAAGTTTGATACAATTGAAAACCAAACTCTTCGGAGTAGCTTAACTCTACAATCAGCATAAACCCAAACAAAATAAAAAGCTCATACGAGTTTATTTAATTTCTCCAAAATATATGCTATTTTAAAGAAAATAATAGCAACTTTTATTATACATGCTTTTGTGTGACAAGAATTATTTTGTATTCTTTTAAACATTGATATTAATAAAGAAATTATTTTTAATATTTATATATATGTGTGTGCTCAATATATATTGATATATTGTATAGATATGACACAAAATGAGGAAATTTAAATGCATTAAGATTATATTAATTTCTTTTATATAAAGAAATATATTATTTGAATATTTTACACACATAGGCGCATCCACACAGATATTATTTATATATTAGCCCATAAAAATTATGAATGTTTTTTTCTATAACAATAAAATAATTTTATATTAAAAACATTAATTATGTTTTAAGTGAAATGCAATTCTTAAAATTCATATTGAAATTGTTATAAATTTTATATTATGTACTAATTGTTATAATAAAAGTTTAATATTTTATATTTATAAAGTTTGTTTTAATTTTAACATATGGAAAGATTATAATAATTTTCTTAAGTTCACGTTCTTTTATTTATTAAATCTTTGAATATTGTATGTGCAATCTATTAAAATATAAAGAAATAAGTATAATTGAGCATAATTTAAGATTTTATTATTAAATATTATATTATTGAGATAATTACAAGAACTTTAAATTTATCCGTCACATATAAATATCTAATGGTAGATGAATTTTTTATAGAAAATTTTAAAGAATTCTACCTCTTCGGACAAACATGATAGTAAAAATGTGATGCATTTATTAATTACAAATCATAACTAAAATTAAATATTTTTAATTAATTTATATGAATCAATCATTTATTAAGAAAATTAGATAGTTAATATTTAATTTGTACAAATTTTAAAATAGTTAAAATTGAAGATACGTTTACTATAATTCATCACATATCAAAATTTGCAGGTTGTAGCTCTCCTATATATCAGTAAGATCAAATTCTTTATTGTCACATTAAAACTTCAGCTATTAGTTAACTAAAATTCTGTTTCTTTTAGGACTCATACATAAAAATTGAGTCAACACTATTGAAGTTCAATCAACTTAAATTGGAACCCACCCCCATGCAAAATGCATTCCCTTCTTGACTTAACTCCTTGCCGTCGAAGTTGGAATTACAGATACACGGGTCTATGGGGTGGCTTCTAATTGAGTCACAGCTCATTATTAAAAAAGGTAAAATAACAGTTAAACTGAATAGACTAAAAAACACAGAAAGTGGAACAGGAGTGAAGAGCACGTCTTGCCATTAAGTTTAGGATTTTGGTAATAAATAACGAAAAGAACTGCGCGTAGTGGCCAACTTGAATGGATATATAAGAAGTGGAAGGATAACAAGGTGTGTTTATTATAATTTCATGTAACCAAGTGGTGTCATACCCATCTCGATCAATTAGGTGTAAAATGCAAACCCTAATTATTAAGAGTGCAACTTGGCCGACCGGACCCTAGTAACTAACAAAAACGAGCATTATATTTCACCATTATTAAATCTTTGATGTACCAGCTCAGACCTTAGATATTGCACCTTCCGAACCTTGCAAAAGGTTTCTTCTTGTACTATGTAGATTGTAAACTAAGAGAATTGCACGTTTTTCATGAGCTTTTTCTTTTTAGTACGTTGTTTGGGATTTCTGCATATAGGCTCTAAAAGGTGTTCCTATGCGTATAAGTTGTGCCCGAGAGGTTGTACTTATTCCAGAAAAAAGTTACGTCTTAAGTTAAAATGAAGATTCTTGTATTTTTATTAGCAGTATCGTTTTAAAAATATCTTTCATACTATATCTGAAGGGGTGACATTTTTAATGATGGGTATGTAACTAGAGTAGATCAACTTACCAAAAAGTTGAATCTATATCTATATCCCTCCTACCCTCTTTTAATTCAAGTACTTATCTTCTTGATCATTTCAATTATTCACCTGTAAAAGTAAACAAAAGGATTTCTCCAAAGCCAACAATCTAAGGTGACGACAACCACAAGATATTTCACCTTCTGAAGGAACATTATTCATGACGGCTTGTACTTTGATTGGTCCGTCCATAGTCCTTTCCCATGAGCAGTGCCTATTTGCCGCGTTAGTCAAAACACTGCAATCTCTACGACAACTACGTTAAAAAATCAACGACAGGGCCAAAATCTTCTTCTGTCAAAGAAATGAGGACATTCCTCTGGTCCTTAATTAATTTCCATTATTAGTACCCTACACCAATTTCAATCATGAGTGGGTGGTGTAAGTAACTGCAATTTTTTTTAAGGGGGTGTAGTTTTGCAAAATTTCTAATTCGGCTGGATTACTTTTAGGATAAATGAAAATAAAAAAAATAAATACAAAATAAACAAATTAACGCACGACATTTGTTAACGCAATTTGACATGCCTTATCTACGTTTGTGGCGTCTTTACTAAGTTTAATTACTTTCACCTGTGATATAACAATAGTTTTATTGAAGGCACTACAAAGCCGATTCACTCAACCCTTGACACTATCTCTCGTTCTCACTATCCATAAAAGTAAATCATATCCAATAGTACGACTGTCTCGTACTAATCTCAACAAAGGATTTTCTCAACAATATTTAATGATAATGATACGAAATAAAAAATTCAAGTGATTAAACAATAAAGAACGTAAATAAAAACGCTTGAAAGAATAAACCGAAACCTTCCCTAATAATTTCAGCTTCTTCAAAGAGAGATAAAAAAGTTGTTCACCAAAAAACATAAACATTTCTTCACTAGAACATTGTAAACATCAGAGTTGCAAAATTCACAACGGTTGTTGGAATTTTTCGCATGCCAACAACATTATCAACAATCACCAGAAACATACTCAATCCACTCAATAAACATCACATCATCGACCAAGAATAGCAACTGTAACATCTGGAATTTTCTCACATCATAACTTACAATCAGCAATGTTGAAATATAAAGTGAGAGTTTGTCTCACATTGAAAGAATATATAGCCTTGAGCATGCATATAAGCCTAGTGAGTTATTTTTCCTATCACCAATTGGTTTTAGGATGGAATCTCATTTGAACTTGTATGAGTTCATTTTATTTGGGCTCAATCATATAAAATTTAATATGATATCAAAGTAGGTTGCCCTTCGATTAAGTCATTACCATCTCAATACAATAGACTGTGTCACGGGTTGGGCCTTAAATTTGCCCAAATGTGAGGGGGGCATGTTGAAATATAAAGTGGGAGTTTGTCCCACATTGAAAGAATATTTACCTTGAGCATGAATATAAGCCTAGTGAGCTACTCCTCCTATCATTAATTGGTTTTAGGATGGAATCTTAATTGAGCTCGTATGTGCTCATTTTTATTTGGGTCCAATCTTATAAAATATAACAAGTAGCCAAAAAACTAACACTATGAACAATAAGATAGCCATTAAAGATTTATACACACATCAGCAAAACCCAACTACAAAAAAAAGAAGAAGCTTTCAATATGCTCCACAGCCCACCTCAATAGACATTTAAAACATAAGAAAACCCAGCTCTAATAATCACACAAAATCAACAACTTTTTAACCCGCTGTTGTCGTGTAAAGATGGAGAATAATCTCCCCCTTTTTGGCATTATTTGTTACATATATGAAACTCTTCCTAAAGGAGATAATTGGACATATAATATCGAAGTCACAAACTACATGAGAACTCACAAAATAACTCCCTTTAATCAGTCAATAAGATCTAAACATAAGCAATCATCCGAAGATACAAATATCTAAATAAACAATAATCATCCATTCTCTTGGGACCAAAAGATGTCAAAAAGAAAGACTAATAGTCACATCTTTCCTTGAATTGAATAATCACCAAAAACAATCCTATATCTCTTCTTTAGGACAAAACAATGCCAAAATGAAGAATGACTTTAATGCAATCAATCTCAACAGATAAAGAAGCATAAAAATTAGTAGTAAGTGCAGGCAAATAAGGATAAGCATGTCAAGATAACAATTTACCACCAATAAAAGCACTAGCCAATGACATTACTTACATTAAAGCTATCCACATATGATTGATTAAATTCAAAAACCCCAAAAATGCATTCAACAAATCATAATCAAACTTAATCAACCTCTTCCTCACATAAACCATATGAAAGCAAATTGCCTAAATTCATATAGCTCACGATGTAAAGAGAAATCAAGATAAACTTAAGAAACTCAAATCATAGAAAATATGAATCTTCCTACAGATCTCCGATAATACCCATTGTTAGGGGTTAGAAAATTTAGGAATTTCTAGTACATCATACGCTTTGCATAATTGAATATTTGCTGATATGTGTATATGAATTTTTGCATATACAAATAATTATACATGCATTCATGACATTTTCCAGCTATAATTGATCTGTTAATGTGAATTAAAAATGCGAATTGTGGATTAGTTGCGTTAAAATTTTATATGGAGATTAGTGGTATTATTTCTGAATGTTTGGTAAATTTTAGGAAATTTATGAAATTTGGGGTATTTTTGGACTAAGAAAAAATATGGAATAATGGACTAATAATATCATGGCATGTGGAAAAATATGCATAAGACAATTGGCTTGTTTGTATGTGTGGTGATAAGTGACAGATGTGGGACATGCAAAATAGCCACGTAGGTGAAGCAAAACCAATTATGCAACTTATGTTGTTCTCCATTCGGTTTTGTCCAACACCGAAAGCACCAAGTTACATCTATTGAGAAATTGTCTTTTGAATCTTACCTCAAAGTGAGAATTTCATTACTTAGAGAGTGTTTATTCTATTATTTTTGGTTTTCTTCATCCACCGAGAACATTCATTGCTGGAATTTGAGCTGAACCAAGTTAGTGGTTTTGATGATAATTTTATGGTATTTTGATAATGTATGAATTGGATTGAAATACTAGTGATAACTAGAGTAGAATGAAAAAGGTGTAGAAATTTATGAGAATGGATAAATATGGATACTCTGTTTTGTTTTGGAGAAAACTTGTATGTTGGAAATATATACATGCATAAGAAGTTTGTGCAGTGTGATCTCAGTGAATGAATTCACTGAATGACTTGGGTAAAGATTTTGGGTCGTGAGTGTATAAAGATAGTAGTTAGAGTATCTGGAATTGAATATGAGATTACTGGGTGTTGAATAATTTGAAAAGAAAATGAAGAAGATGAAACGGATGTAGTAAGAATGAAAATACACAGTAGTGAGAGAAAGCTTGTGTAAGGAATCAATTTTTAGTGTCTGATTATAAACTTGGTTTTGAGTAGTGATGAGAATGAATTCAGATGATATAGAAGTGAAATAAAATGGTTTAGGTAAGTGTACAAGTTAGTGATGAAGAATTAAGGAGAAGAGAGGAACAAGATGATTAAAACGCAGTACAGTTCGTCGCAGCCAACTCTCTTTAGTTTGCTGCGGCCAACTTGAAGGATTTCATTTCTATGAAAGTTCGCCACGGTCAACTCTTGAGTTCGCCGTGGCAAATTTTTAAGAATTTATGAGGAATTTTCCTCTTTGGAAAGTTCGCGGCGGCCAACTTTTGGCTCGCCGCAGTGAAGTTTCCTGACAGTTTGAACATACTTCAGTATTTTAGGAATAACTTTCTATGTAGTTATCCAAATGGAGTGATTTTTCATTTGGATTAAAGTAAAGACATAAGACTACAAATTTTATGAAGATACTAAATTCTAATTCTACCTTTAAGAATTTCAGAATCTGATTGGAATTTGAGATAAGAATTCTGTTGTAGATTAAGAACAGTCTAAAATCTTTTAAGTATAACTTTCAGTATACTAAATCAAATTGGATGAACTTGGTATCATTGGAAACCTAAGACAAAGAGGGAAAACTTTCTAAAAGGAAGTATTACCTAAGTACCTCACCTTCCTAAGGATAATAATTAAACAAAGTGGACTCGAAAGTTGGTTGTGAAATAAAAAGAAATCAGACCTTCCACACAAGAAAAGATTACAATTTTCTGGAAAGAGATATTCTTTTTAGGTATTGTCTTCTGTTTTCTTTAGATGATTGAGAATGTGACAAGATTAAGGATAAGAAACCAAGAATTTGTCATAAACATGCATCATACATATTCAGTATACATGCATGTACATAATTGAATTTATAATTATGCACAATAATGATATGAGTTTGTATTAAATGTTTTAGAACCCATAGAGCGACCGATTCTAGATATTGCAGGGACGTCGAGGCAATAAGCAATAAGGGAGATTTAGTAAGTAATTTAGACGATAAATTTTGTGAGTAACCTAAGATGGTCTTACCTTGATTTGTTTTATTTATTATTGAATTGAATTTTATGTTGATGAATATGTACTGAATTATGTACTGATTCCGGACATGAAGGTCCGAGGTATTCATTGATAAATGTGATATTGAAGTGCTACTTGCATATGAATATGACTGACTACTTGCTTTGCATGAAATGTCTGAAATGACTTGATTTTGTTTTAAAAATATTGAGTCCTAGTTGTGGATAAATAGGCATGCCTAGAAGGGTCTGCAGCTGCTTCTGTGACACTTTAGTGTCTTCTGTTATTGACACTTCAGTGTCTTCTGATAGTGAGACTTAGGTGTTGAGACTTTGGTCTCTTCTGTGACACTTCGGTGTTGAGACTTCAGTCTCTTCTGTATAAGTCCCGTTACCTGCTTCTGTAAATAGATTTAGCAGTCTCATGATTTTGTACTTTGATATCAGTTTGACTATGACATAAATATTATTGTGTTCTGATTCTGAAGGGTTTATACCCTCTTGGGATATTCAATTCTGTTAATTATAAAGTCTGTTCTAAAATACATTATGTATAATTTATTGTTTAATGCATGTATATGCTGTTACATGATTCAGTATGATAAGTTATCAATTTATCCATATATTAGTTATTACTTACTAAGCTACATGCTTAGCACGGTGGATTTGCCCCTTGTATTTTCAGAGCAAGGTTTATAAAGGCTGGGACGAGTTAACCGTATTGGCCAATGAAAGAATGAAGTCTGAGTCTTGTTTCGTCAAAAATGTATTTTTTTAGTTTATTTTGGCTTGTATATAAAGTTTATGGTTCTGAATTATTGCAAACTTTTTGTAATAACTATTATCAATTTTTGGAACAAAGTTGTATTAAGTTCAATGTTATACGATGTATGTTTGTTCTGAATTGCTTCCAATGGAAGATTTTTGTATGCTATGTTTCCGTAAAATGTTTTGGTTTGTTTATACTATCTTATGTGGCATCCACATATCCTCCTAGGGGGTATTAGGGTGTTACATCTCCAATAAAGCATCAACATATTCTTGATGTAACTCCGTAAATCAACATTCAGAAGCAAAAGCAGAGCCTTATTCTCACATCAAATATACTATTCAATAAGGAAAAATCCAATCACACACCAATCACTTGAACCTTATAAAACCCATAAAAACTCAAAAAGCTTAGATGTTAACTCCTTCGAATCTCCTTTTTTAAAACAAAATCAAAATATACTTAAAAATGTAAAGCACATAGTCCCTGTGCGCTTTGAAGAAATTCAAATATGGGTTTATTCCTCATCACATCATCTCTATCATTAGATATCTGGTTGGTTTCTTTTCCAGTAACAACTAACTATGGATCTGGATAGTTTCTGGTATTAACTCCCTTGCGTATCTTTTCTGATATGTGAGGCTAATTTTTTTCTAACTCAAGTATGATTAGGTAATATGGGTTACTGCTAGAAATTTAATGAAGAATATTTAGATTTTTTATTTTCCCCGCTTTAAAATATCATTTGTCGTAACTTGTAGCGTTTCTGCCTTATGTGCCTGATAACCCCACAAAAATGACAATATAGTTATAAATTTTCAATTCTTCATTGAGATTTCTCCTTGGATAGATCTAATTGCACCAATTTTCTCATCATTAGACTTAGAATATTCACCTTTATAGCCAATGGCTTGGAGATCTCCTTTAATCTTACCAATTTCCAATAATTGGTCTAATTTTTTTGTACCTCCATTTGGCATTCTTATTTCTTTTTCCGTACTGACCAACTTCAGTTTTGTTTACAACAACTTCTTTAGATCTTGAATGATGTTCTTTATGGAGATGTTTTCCTTCTTTAGCTTTTCATTTTCTTGCATGCTTGCACTTATTTTGCACACTTTAATTTATAGGCTTTATAGATAACCTCATTTTTGTCAGTTGAACCACTATCATAATTTGAGGTTAGACTTTGAGTTGATTCATATTTCCTAAATTTTTTGATTTATCCACATTTTAATCATCAGTTTCTTCATTCTTGGTTGTTGTTAAGCAAGCAACTGGACTTTTGTTGTATAAAGCAACCAATGCAACACTACTCATAAATTCTTCTTCACGCTATACTCACTTTTAGATTCATTCTCACTCCAAGTGCTTGTATAAGACTTCTCTTTTCTCTTCTTCAAAGTGTTAGTGCATTTTGGTTGCACATGTCCAAATCCTTGACATTCAAAACATTGAATTTTCTTCACTTTTCTTTCACCTTTTTGGGTTTAAACTTGTTGATTAAAATTACTATTTAATGAACTCCCATCGTTTTACCTAAAATTGGATCTATCCTTCTTCACTTTCTTTAATCACTTTTTGAAATTTCTTATCAATAACTTCATATCCTCGTTCTCATCGGATTCATCTTCAAAATCATTCATGGCTTTACTAATCTCAGCTTGCAATGTCAATCTGTTGTTCCTCTCCTATATTCCCCTTAACAAATTCATCTCAAAATTGGTAAGAATTCTAATTTCCTTGTCTAATGGCAATTCATTAATATCATGAGCTTCCTCAATTGCTGCAATTTTCAGTATGAACCTCAGAGGCAATGATCTCAATATCTTCTTCCCGAGTTGATGTGCTTGGTTTGCTCTGTTATGCAGTCTCTAATGGTTCCACTCTCATCCATTTTTAGCTCTTCAAATCTCACAGTTCAACATCTGAAGTTTTGAGGCTATCATAGATTTCAATCCCTCATGTATAGTTTGCAAAGTATCTTATGCTTCTTTTGTTGATTCATAGGCTGACATCATAGTAAAATGACCTTCATCAATTTCACTAAAGATGGCATGTAGGGCTTAAGAATTTCCCAGTGCTCTCTCTTCTTTAACCCTTGTCCGCTCAAATGCACCTTTGAGCCTACTTCTCCTTTTTCAACGGTCTTCACTGGATGTGTTCAACCATTTAAAACCAGGTTCTATGCTTTTGTTCCTTGTGTCTGAATGAATACTCTCATTCGTGATTTCCATATAGGATAATTTAAACCATCTAACAATGGTGGTCTAATGATTGATGTCCTTTCTCTTATATCCATAATTGTGAAACACGAATTTGTACTAACTTGATTTATTAAGTTTTGATTTAGTGGCCCGCTCTGATATCAATTGTAAATTTTTGAAGGGGTGTAGTTTCACAAAATTTTTTATTCAGGCATGAATATTTCTAGCATTAACAAAAATAGAAAAAAATGCAAAATAAACAAATCAACATATGAAATGTATTAACGCAGTTCGATTTATCTTGCCTATGTCTGCAAGGTTGGCTCAACTTAATTACTTTCACCTATAATACAACAATAGTTTTACTCAATGCATTATAGAGCCGACTCACCCAACCCTGGACACTATCCTTCGTCCTCAGGACCCGTGAAAGTAAATCACACTCAATAGTATGACCGCCTCGTGCTAACCTTAATAGAGGATTTTCTCAACAATATTTACTGATAATGATACGAAATAAACAAGTTAAGTGATTAAACATAAAAGAACGTAAATAAAACACTTGAAACAAGAAACAAACAACTTCCCTAATAATTCCATCTTCTTCAAACATAAAAGTTTCTTCACTGAAACGTTGTAAACATCAAAGTTGCAAAATTCATGACAATTGCTGGATTTTTTTGCACCAACACCACTATTAGCAACTAGCAACAATATACCCAATCAACATTCAATCCACTTAACAAACATCACACTATCGACCAAGAATAACAGTTGCGACATATGGAATTTTCTTACATAACAACTCACAATCAGTAGCCATAAAACTAACGCTATGAATAATTAGACAACCACCAAAGATTCACGCACACATCAGTAGAACCTAGCTATAAAAATCAATTCTTTCAACCTACTTCGCAACCTACCTCAATAGATGTTCAAAGCATAAAAAAATGCAGCTATAATAAGAATCACACAAAATGAACAACTTTTCAGCCCACTTTTGTTGTGCAAAGATGGAGAATATGCAGCATTAACGATAAGAAAAGTGGAGCGCACACACATCAACCTAGGTTGTGTGAAAACCCAATAGAAAAATGGTTATACTTTCATCCAATAAGCAATGAAAGTTACAAAAAAAACACAACTCAAATATCTGCACAAGGCACGTGATTCAGCTTACAAAAGTTTGCAACAGATAGAGTTGTAGCTAAACACAATTAGCTGGTAGAGATCATCGAAAATCACTTTAGGAATCTCAGTTGCCAAGTCATGCAAAAATGACACCATTCAACTCATATCACATATGAATCCCAACCATAATCAAGTTAAATTTTTAGAAGATAACCATTATCACATCCCATTTTGATTAGAATGTGAAACTTATCAAACTTTTTAGGAAGAGTGCCACTAAAACTCAACTAAGTCCAATTATCAAATAATGTCTAAAATTAAATAATTAAGATATTATAATTTATATCTTAATAGTAACAATAGTCAATTAAGAAGGTAACAAAGACTTGAAGTTTTCAGTCTCCTATAGCCCAACACAATACTGAGAAGTAAACAAGTTGTGGTTGCCATTTCGTTATTAAGACAGTGTGATAGGGACACATACACATATACATGCATGTTTGAAGTGGAAGCTATATGAGATGAGTGGAGGTTCTCTCGGAAAACCATAGTGGATCAGCGTATTGCAATCCTGTGTTAATCTCAATGTGGAACCTGACATCCCAACAACCTCTGCACGAGTAGTTGAGTATTAGTAGCAAGCTTATATGTACAGTTTGCTTTAGAATCATTCTGTATTTTATAATTATTGATTATCTGAAAAGATTTCTTCTCTGATATACTCAGCATGTTAAAAAGTACAATTACTTGCAATAACTTAACTTGAGAAGACTTACTTCTAGGCATGCGAACTAAACATTTGGCCTTCGCACCAAAATTATCAAGCAATTGAATCTCCCGGTTCGGCATGTCAACTTTATAGACAATGCGGTCCTATGAAGAAATTTTATGTGGTGCTGAGCTCATTTAGTATCTTCAATTTCTTGTTTCTAAGCCTATCAATCAGTTGCCCAAGATAAGCAATTACTCAAATTTCCCATGAATCATGGGGGACTTTTAGGTGGGTATCATCTCACCACCTTGACAATTCCATCATTTGGTTATCAATGCTGATTGCAGTTGTTCCACCTAAATTATCTTTTTCTCCTCATTTCTTTTTACATTAAAACTGTAATATTATCAGTTTGCGTAAAACTTCCTCCAACTTGAGGGATTCTCGTTTCATGTTCCATCTATATTTTCCTACCACCCAGGAAAAACAACTCTAAAAACCAATCCCTAGTCAGGACATAGGCTTTTGATGGCAATTTAAAAGATAATGGATAAAAATTGATGCAGACAAGTCCTCCGCTTGTATAAAATAGACTGTTGGTTTGTTGTCTTCACAACTATATATTTAATTTGTCAAGGAATATGCCACTATAATATACATTAATTAGTACAATCTTCTTTATCCTTTGATAAAACAATTATCAATACTTCTTCATAAAATTCTAAATAGGCTACATTAGATAGGTTCCAAGAATTGATAACTTGACAAAAACACAAATGAGACGCTTCTTATCTTGCTGCTATTATGTTAACAGCAGATGATTTAAATTAATTAAACCAGCGTTCGTGGCTAGATGACTAATCAATAAGCTCAATTATGTGCATTTCACATGACATTGTTGCATTGCTAATGGATAAGAAATTGAATAAAATAGTTACTGAAACTTACCAGTAGAATATAAAACTTAAGGTGAAATATCTTGAACTTAGATCGCTGTGGACTTCTAAACTGATTCGTTTATTTGCTATCATTTACAAGAAATTGTAATAACAATTTTGATAAAGAGTTTTATACTTTAAATTATTCATTCTTAGATGATTTTACCTACAATATTTGATTGAAATTGTTTTTTGTTTTTTTTACCACAAGTGCAAGGTGTACTTGTAATAAACACTAGTGAATATGGATTGTTCCTATTAGGACTACAAGTATTAGTAATGATCCTTCGTTTTATTATCTAACTGATAGATATTAGGCATTGTAATTCATCAAAATTAAAATAAAATAATAGACTAAAATAGATCAACATAATTGATAAACTAGAATTACAGATGCACTAAGAAACAATCAATAAAATAATAGTATCTATAATTCGAATCCCCTTAGGATTTTTCATGTAATCGTGACTTCACCAATCAATTTAGTTTAAAGTTTATTGGACCATGAAAGTTTATCAATTATACCAATATCTTTCTCAAGTCCATTAACACTTAATCTTAAGTTGATTCATTGAACTCTCTTTCTAATTAAAACTCATAAAATCGCATTAATTAATTTGTGAATTCTACTATTAAGTTTGAGCTAATCTAGAAGATTTATATCAACCTATCTCTAGTTTTGCAAGTAACTCCTTTCAATTATGTTATATCTATTTATAAAAAGGATTTTTCAATCTCATCCGTATAAAATCAAACATGTTGATAATATTCTAACTTAATTCAACGATTCATAACAATTAAAAATGCTTTAAGATAAAACTTGACAAATTTAAGATCTTTATAAATAGAAATCAATAAATAAAAATTAAAATATGCTTGAACCATAATTAAATCCATATTAAAAATCATAATACCCCTTCCTCACTCTTAAAGATGTACATTGTCTCCAATTTACATAATAAAGCATAAAAAGAATAAAAAAATAACTTGAATAAGAGGTAAAGTGAATTGATAATTCCCTCTTTTATAATCTAGAAGTTTGTATCCATGGTGTGAATCCATCCATTATCAGTCATCCTTCTGAAATCAAACAAAGTAGAGCATAAAAAAATAACAAGAAAATATAAGAAACATAAACCAACTATAAATCTATGAAAAATTTACAGTTTAATATATAATGTTTTTACTAACTATCAAGACAATATAAAATAAAAAATACATAAAAATAAAAATCAAACACAAAATAAAAATATCCTATCATTTTTTTAAGAGTCATAGACAATCTAAATAACCATAATAGATAAAGAGTTTAATATCTAGTTGTATGTCTTCTGCAGATTTATCTCTACTTATGTATTCGTATGTACGAAGGGAGTATCATGCTCAAGATTTTCTTCAGGCATTGCTTTTGCTTGCATTAGGTAATCTGGCTATTGAGGAGCTGGAAATAATGTATGGACTTTTATAATTGGAGGTAGGAGCATAAGTATCAAATGATTAACAATTTGTATAAGGACCTCCTCTATCCATCGATTGTGCACCTATAGTCTTGCCACCCATCTTGCTAGATCTGTTAATCCCTCTCAAATGGTTCACTCCACCCTCAAGATCTAACACATATGCTGCTCCAACTAAGCGATCTTGAGTTGGTCTTAATGTGGAGGTGTAGAAGGTCAGTCATGAGTGCCTATACTTGCTAAAGCGTCATCTTATAGCTTAGGTGTCACTAGAGATTGTGGCAGTGGAGCATCCTGTTTGGTTTACTATTCTATATATTAATGCAATCCCCTTCTACTTTGTCTGCAAAAGCTTATATGATGTTATAGAGAGTGGTTATGAAGTGCCAACAAACCAAAAAGAATCGATTATGGATAGAAATACAATAAAAGGAGTACAAGAAATATGAGCAAGATGATGCCAAGTCCATGCTATTCATCCAACAAGGAGTTAACAAGGAGAATTTTCCAAGGATTATGGAAGCAAGCAATGTAAAAAAGGTATAGGAGACACTTAAAAATGAGTTCAGAGGTATAGACAAGGTAATATCCATCAATCTTCAATCCTTATAGAAAGATTTTGACACATTCTTATCATAGGAAGACGAATCGACACAATCTTTCTTCTGTCGTATCTTTAATATCTTTAATCAAATTTAAATTTATGAGGACACAATAGAAGAAAAGAAAATAAAAAAATATGAAGTCTTATTACAAAATATGATCATATTGTGGCTGCCATAAAAGAATCAAAAGATTTATCAAAACTCTCTCTAGTAGAATTAACGCGCTCTCTAGAAGCTCATGAAGCTAGAATAAAAAGATTCGGGCAACGATCAGAGCAAACATTCTAAAAAAAATATCAAAAAATGATGGATATAAGAAAAATAGGCATGGTAAAAATTATCAAAGAAGAGGAACAATTACTAACGATCGTAGGAGAAGAGGAAAGCAAGAGAACAATCATACATCAAACTTATATTATAAATTATGTGAAAATAATTATGAAACCAAAGATTGTTGATGCAAATGTAAACTATGAAAGTACATTATCATTATGAAAAAGATTATTGGTATTAATAAAAGGAAGAAGAAAATTTCTTAGTAAATAATGAATCTTTTGATTATACAGTATGATCACGAGGATTGAGGGAAGTACATTGATAATGGTTGTTCAAACAACATAACAGAGAACAAAAATTACTTTTTTCAATTAGGTAAAAGTGTGAAAGCCCAAGTTGCACTTCTTGTTGGAAATATACACTCGATTAAAGGAAAAGGCATTGTTGTTGTTCAATCCCAAGATGATAACCAAAAATACATCCATGATATTTTCTATGTACCAGTCCTTGCTCAAAATCCATTATGTGTAAGTCAATGTATTTGCCAAAATTATAAGGTTATCTGTAATATCCCGTCTCCTAAATTGTTAAGGATTAGAGGTTTAGAAGATTAAGAACATGCGTATTGTGTTGATCAATTGACATATTCTGAGATGCTTGGATATGATTTTGATAAATTAGAATTAAATTAGAAATTGATAGATTTAAGTTAGTGATTTGAAGTTAATTGTTAAAAATTGAAAGTTTAAGGAGTCAAATGTGTAAATTGGCTTAGTAAAATTCCTAAGTGGTCAAATTGGAGACAGGTGGCACTTTATATTTATGACAAGTGGCACTTTATATTTATGAGAATTGGCCCTTTAATTTGTGACAAATGTCACTTTAGACTTGTGACATGTGGAGCTTTAGAATGATGACATGTGTAGCTTTACAAATGGTGACATATGTAGCTTTACAGTTAGTGAAATGTGGAGCCTTATAAGTAGTGAAATATGGAGGCTTAAATGAGTGACATGTGGAGCCTAAAGTTAGTAACATATGGACCAATAGAATAGTAACATGTGGACCAATACAAGGATAACATATGGATCAATAGAATGGTGACGCATTTATTAGTTTGAATTTCTTTAAATATCTTTAGAGCACGAATTTGAAGAAAGAAAAAGAACAAAAGTTGTAGATATAGGTCTTAGCTAGATCTCTGTGAAAGTCGATTGATAAAATAGTGTTTAAAGCTTGACTTATGCTTGTATCCCTAATACTACTCGTGATAGACCCCTGTACAGGAACCTTGTATTATTTCATAATTTTTTAGGACTTTAGAACCCGAATTAGTCAAAGTATAAAACATGAAAAACGATTATTGATGTCTTATTAATGCTTTTGCGAAACTTCTTAGCTAAAAGATGTCTCGATAATGATTTATTGTTTATTGAACATTGGTTGCCAGCCAGTTTCTTACCAGAAAACAAGCTAGAATTTGGATGGGGAGTGTATTCTAAAAGGAGATGTTGTTTACGTAATTTTTGGATAAATTAAGACTACTGGAAGTATAGTTTTAAGAGGCATAAGAATCATGGTATTTGGATTTTTGTAAAGAGTGTTATGATTAAAAGAAGACAACTTGTTCATAAACTAATATTTGGAAGAAAAGGATATAAATATTGCACTTAAGGATTGCATATATATTCTCACTATTCGTTATCATTGAACAATGTTCATATGCATGTCTAATAGGCTCTCAGAGTGACTTTCAATAACTAGATATTGTCAAGACGTCAAGGCAATAGCTCGTTAGAGTGTTCTCTAAGTTAACCTTGAAGTTTCTATGATTGATTTGCTTTTGGTTAAATTTCAGTTATTGAATTGTTACTTATATGATTATTATAATTTCGGACATTGTTGGTCTGGGGAGTTTGATACTCAAGACTGTATATGAAAGTGTTTTCAAATTGAACGTTAGTTGCTAATTATGTGATTATCCCTGAAATGCTTAGTTGATTCAAATTGAATGTGAATTCTGGATAATCAGTTACACTGATGAAAGCAAATGACGTGTGAGATGATTCGTATCATTGCATTTGACATTTATGATGAGTTAGTGTGGGTTGTGATCAAAATGACCAACACGGGGGCAAAATGCTAGTAATCAGGGTTTAAGGCTCATAATGTGAAATCAGGGCTTAATGCTTGTAATTTAAGATCAGGGCTTAATACTCATAATGTGATTAGGACTATTATGCCTATCAAGCTAGCCAACAGAAAATTGTTTGAAACCTGGGGCGTGAATTGGTATATTTGATCACAACAAAAAGAAAGAAGAAATAAAGCACAAGTGCATTTGCATTTGCATTTTTGGATATGTGATATGTTCTAACTGAATCAAAATATTGCAATACGTCAGCATATCATTAATAATGTGATATGGTGATTAGAATTGTTCTATATGATATGATTGTTGATGTACATTATATGATATGATTGTTGATGTACAATATGTTGCTGAAATTGTCCTCTATGATATGACTTACGCGAGTGCATCGATGATGGTTCACTTACTGAGTTCGCAAACTCATCAAAATTACAATGTTGTTTTCAGGTCTACGAGACGTCTATCTAGTCTAGTTGGAGTATAACTTCTACATTTGGATATAAGTAAGTGGTTAGGATTAGTTGTACCTGCAGATGTCTCTAGTTATTTTGCATCAAGAATAACATTGTCATATTATCTTATTGATATCATACTTTCTTTATGTCTTTTAAATATTACGCAAATTGTGATATGCTGCCGGTGCTACTTGGTGTATGTTTTGGGTATTAAATATAGTGCCAAGAGTTATTAAATATATATATATATATATATATATTGAGACAATTTAAAAGAAAGTTGAGCTTTCCTTTATGTGGTTTACACAGGTTAAATATGGAAGGTATTTTTGAAAGTAAGGTACTTTGGCAATTTGTTGATTAAATGCCTCCGTGCTATATGATATTATGTGCAAGATGGAATATCTTTTTGAATCATTTTCTAACATATCATTTTAGTAGTTGAAACAAATCAATTTTTTTTTCCACCTTACACATAATATCATATAGCATGGAGGCATTTTAATCAACAAATTACCAAAGTTTCACCTTACTTTCAAAAATACCTTCCATATTTAACCTGTGCTATGCTAAATGCAGTATATCTCTTAAAGAAATCCCTATATGGTTTGAAGCAATCACCAAGACAATTGTATTCTCGATTTGATAGGTTCTTGAATTCTATTGGACTTAGAAATAGTAGTTATGATACGTGTCTCTACTACAAGAACTTGGATTCACATTTCAGAATTTTTCTGTTACTCTACGTGGATGACATGCTTATTTTGAGTAGTTCCTTTACTGAAATTAAATCATTGAAAGGGTTACTTAAGACGGAATTCAAAATCAAGGAACTTGGAAGAGCAAATAAAATCCAAAGAATTCGGTTTGGTAGAAATTATAATGAACATATTTTGGGATTGTCGCTGTCGGATTATGTGAAGAAAATATTGTTACAATTTGCAATGGACAATGATAAGTCTTCTTCTATTCCTTTACCTACACATTGTAAGTTTTCATTTGCTCATAGTCCAAAATCAGTAGAAGAGGAAGAATACATGAAGAAAGTTCCGTATAGGTAATTAGTTGGGTCAATCATGTATTTGATGATTTGTTCAAGACCAAACTTAGCAAAAAGTATCAGTTTCATGAGTAAATTCATATCAAATCCTAAAAAGGCACATTGGGAAGGAATTAAGTGCTTGCTAAGATATATCGATGGAACAGAAACGTATGGCTTGATTTATAAGAAGCGAGAAGATAAAGTTAATGCTTTGGCTAGACTAATGCTAATTTTGCAGGTGATTATGAGTTAAAGAAATCAACTTTGAGTTTATTACTTCACAGTTGAAGGTAATTATGTTAGTTGCAAGAGTCAATTATAACCAATTGTTTCTATCTCAACCACAGAAGTAGAATATATATATGCAATTAAAGGAATGAAAGAAGCCGTGTGGATAAAAGGCTTGCTGACTGAATTGAAGATGCTCGATGGATATGTGAAGTTATTCCTTGATAGTCAGAGTGCAGTATATTTGTGCAAAGATGTAGTGTTTCATGAAAGATCAAAGCATATTGATGTTAGACATCATTTCATCAAAAATCTAACTTCAAGAAAGGAAATTACAATGGATTCAATTACTTTGGTACAAAAATTGTTAGTTGTAAGAAATTTCGTTACTGTCGAGATTTCATGCATATTCAACATATTTGGTGAGAAGAAAGAATTGGTGCTGCTTAGGATAAAGATTTAAGTTTGAATTGATTATCTTTGGTTGTTTGAATCACGGGGGAGTATGCTATAATATGATTCAATACAAATGACAAGTTGGTTATCAAATGTATGACATATGTCAAGAGAAAAAAAAAGTTTGACGGTTAAATGGTGATTAATGGTTATAAGACAAAGAGACACGAAGAATTTATTTTCAGTTATTTGTAGTTCTGACAGTTATGTAACTTGCTCTATATATATTCATGCGTATGGTTGTTGGAAGACACATAACATACACAGTTTGGAGTGTATTCTAGAAACTAAATCATATTGTGAGTTCCTTAGTCTGTGTGTAAGGAATTTCTTGAGTTCTTTGTGTTAAAGGCAATCTATGTAAGCCTTATACTCTTGTACAGAAACTATTATTGATCATAGTGAATTGGAGTCCTGAGCAACTCTCATGGATGTAGTCAAGTGTTGATGAACCATGTAAAACAACCATGTTCATTTCTTCTTCTGTGTATATGTTATTTTACATAAAGAAAACAAATCTAAAAATTCTAAAAAAATGTATTAAAAAATTAGTCTAGAAAGCATAGGAAAGTATTGCAATTAATTATGAAGAAATATCTTATCTGAATTCTATGTCTAAAATGATGGAAACTAGGTGGTAAAATAAATATTAGCAAAATATCTAGACTATTTAAAAAGTCACTACCGACTTCCTAATGCTATCAAGGCTTAAAATGTAAATCACTGAATTAAGAAGAAGAATATTGTAAGTGTATTGCAAGTTAAAGCAATAAAACTCTTTTTTATACAAATCCTTCTCTTCCCCTTTCTTGTTTCCAAAATCTAATAGTTCAAGGCATCAAATTAGAAATCTGCAATAATAATAATAAAATATTAATGAATTTGGTTAAAGCTATCTTTTCTATATGATTCTAAAGGATAAAGAAATTAAAAACTTGGGTTAAATACATTAAATCTTTTATAGTTTAATCCTTATTTCACTGTTATTCTTAATTTTTAAAAGCTATCAATTTTTTTATTTTAATTGCGAGAAATTGTCATTTAATTATACGTGTAAAAATTATTGTATAAGGTAACAACATTTTCTAAAAAAGAAAACACTTATGTACACTATTTCATATTTATTGAACTATTTAGTAATTTTATTTAATATGAAATGGTATTATATTAGGTGCTATAAAGGTTTTCCTTCAACACTGAACTTATTTGCAACACATGCCTACTCCTTTGCACGACAATCTTAATTAGGTCCTTCTAAGCAAAACTCAACTTTCCCATGTGATTGTCAACCAATAATCCAGTTCTCAAACACCTCATGACCTTCGTAGTGTTTAACTCTCACACTCGCAAGAATATTGCGAAAGCATTAAAATAGTAAAGGCAACAATAAGAACAAGAAAGAGATACAACTAAAAGCTAACCTCCATTACTTTCCTCAAAGTATACAAAGGAATACTCTCTCAATCTCTGTGTCTCAGGACACTCTCCTTTTGATTATGAGAGCAAGGCTCACATGAGCTATTTATAGGCATCTCTAGATGACTAAGTTAAAATTCTAATAGAACTCTACTAGCTAAGATCACAATCTTATCCTTATCAAATTATATCAAACTAACCAATAGATGACATCCCCGTCCATTAGGACTCTGTCTAATAGGATTAAGCTACACCATAATAATAAGATAAAAGGTTATATTATCTAATAATGATTATCCATATCCACGAAGATCTCCTCTATCTCCAGATAATCCTTCTACATGATCTTTATCTTTTAAAGCTGATGTCCATCCATTGTGATCTTATCCGCCACATCATCTAAGATCTCCTCATCTCTATCCGTTGATGATCAATTATACAAGCCAATACCACACTGGTCCATCTAATGCTTACCCATGCCAACTTCATTAGCCATGGTTCGTCTACTTGAGCACATTCTTAAGTCCTTAGTCCATCAAGAACTTAGCTTAGCCAAGTTAGCTCATACAAGGTCCAAAACTCTCCCTAAACTTGCACCATGCTTGATCTAATGTGCTAAGTCACCTTGGAGCTTTCGCATGCCACTGCCATAAATGTGATCCAACTAACCTTCGATTCGAATTCCATCTCAAGCCTTCTTTTGGTTTTGCATCTAAATCTTGCATCTCATCAAAGATTTCCGTCAACGCGCACTAATACATGCCAATGCTTGACATTGCCCCTTCTTGTCCTTGCCTCCTCGCAAGTCTTTGTCTTATTTCATTGTCCTGCATGTTGAACACTAGTCAAGGCTTGCCAATGCTTGCATGATTCCGCTATCTCAGACTTAGGGGTGTAGCAAACCACCCTACTAAAAGAAATCGACTCCCTCGTTGAAATAATATGTGGACATTCCTCCAAGTATGGTTTCCTCGAAGACTCCTTAGCTATTGACACATCTCTCACGTACCATGTTTCCTGTCTATGGAGTGTCTCCTTTATTTTGTTTGGATGCTCCTTCATAAGGCCCATTACGCCCAACACAGCAAAACTATTGAGGTAGACTTCTTCCATCTGGTCCTCATCTCCCACTCCTTGATCTTTCATGACCATGGAATTTATTTACTCCTCACCCACCTTCCATCTTGGGCATTCTTAAGCAAAATACGACCCTTCACAAATGAAACAATCAGTATCTCGTTTTGTTTGTTTCTCACCTTGAGAAAGATTCACCTACCTTCTTTTTGCCTTTCTCCAAGCCATTCCTCATCCTACCATTCTTTTTGCCTTCGTGGTTAGTTCGAATTGGTGGTAGCATTTGGAGATTCACCAAGGCATCTGCAGCTGCTATCGCGCTTAGGAGGTCCTTCACATTTTGCCTCCAAAGCTCCATTTGTGCCTAACTTTACAAGTCGCTTATGAAGTTGAACAACTTGTCCTCCTCCAACATATTCCGCACATCCAACATCAAAGATGTGAATTTCCTCACATACTCCTAAACCGAGTCGTCTTGTTTCAACCTCTTCAAAACTTCCTTCGTGACCCATAAAGCATTGTTAGGGAGCAATTGATCCATTAGCTCCTTCTTCATCTTCTCCCAAGTGTTTATGGGAGGTATACCTACACTAATGTCATTGGAGGTTCTCATTCTTTACCATAACTTTGCATCCTCCACTAAATACATAGTCATGATCAACATCTTCTTCTAGTTAGAAACCTTTTCCGCAGTAAAGTATTGCTCCATATCCCACAAGAAATTTTTGAGTTCCTTAGCACTTCGCTTATTGTCAAAAACTTGTGGCTCTTTCACCTTTACCAAAGTTCTTTCAGCATGCCCAACATCTTATATTGCAACAACACATCTTAGGATCATAATCTCGAATCTAAAATCCTCCTGTTCCTTCATCAGCTCCGCGATTTGATGTTGCAATTGTTGGATTTATGCCTCCAACATCTTGAATTGAGTGTTGTAAAAAATCACCTCTTCCTCCTCTTGAGGAATTGGCCCAATGACTGGCTCCACCCTGTTGACATGTTCCATCAATTTTCTACCTCCTGCTGTATTGAAATTAGGCTCTGATACTAGCTATTACAAAGGTTTTCCTTCAGCATCGAACTTATCAACAAGATGCGCCTACTCCTTTGCATGACAATCTTACTTAAGTCTTTTTAAGTAAAACTCAGCCTTCCCACATGATCGTCGACCAACAATCTAATTCTCGAATGTCTCATGAACCTCGTAGTATTTAATTCTCACACTTGCAAGAAAATTACAGGAGCATTAGAATAGTAAAGGCAACAATAAAGACTAGAAAGAGATACGGATAAAAGCCAACCTTCATTACTTCCCTCAAAAAAGGAATACTCTCTCAATCTCTGTGTCTCAAAACACTCTCCTCTTGATTATAAGAACAAGGCTCAAATGAGCTATTTATTGGCATGTCTAATACTACTAGCTAAGAACACAATCTTATCTTTATCATATTACATTATACTAACTAATAGATGACATCCTCGTCTCCTCGTCCAATTAGGACTCTATCTAATAAGGTTAAGCTACATCACAATAATAAAATAAAAGATTGCATTATCTAGGAATGATTATCCATATTCACGAAGATCTTCTCTACTTTTAGATGATCCTTCCATATGATCTTTATCTCTTAAAGCTGATGTCCATCCACTTTGATCTTATCTACCACATCATCCAAGATCTCCTCATCTCTATCCGTTGATGATGAGTCATCCAAGTCAATAACACACTGGTCAATCTAATGCTTACCCATGCGAACTCCTTTAGCCATAGTTCATCCACTTGAGCACATTGTAAGTCCTTAGTTTGTTAGGAACTTAGCCTTAGCCAAGTTAGCTTGTACAAAGTCTGAAACTCTCCCAAAACTTGCACTATGCTTGATCTAACGTGCTAAGTCACCTTGGAGCTTTCACATGCCACCACCATGTGCATGATCCAGCTAACCTTCCACTCGAAGTCTATATCAAGCCTTCTGTTGGTCTCGCATCTAAACCTTGCATCTTGTCAAAGATTTCTGTCAATGAGCACGAATGCATGCCAATGCTTGACATTGCCCTTTCTCATCCTTGCCTCCTTGCAAGTTTTTTCCTTGTTTCGTTTTTTCTCGTGTCAAACATGGGTCAAGGCTCTCTAATGCCCACACGATTCCACTACCTCAGACTTAGGGATCTAACAATAGGCTTCTTTTCTATTATTTAAAGTATAGTCTTCTTTATATGGCAATTGTTGTATATTTAAGCTATCGTGTATACCAATTAAATTGAATAATGATATGGTTCCATATCTCATGGAAAATTTTTAAATTAATATTTAAATGTAGAAAAATATTATGTAATGTTTAAAGTTCAAAAGATAAGAAAAGTTAAATTAAAGGAAGCCCTCTTTTATTTAACTCTTAAAAACGGATGCTTTAAGTCTTTCTAATGAAATAAAGTTCAAATTCTTTCAAAACTTTTTGCAAGGTGGGGTTCTACGTATACTAAATAATTTACAATTAGAATATTGAATGCTTCTGTTGGTGGAGAAAATAAATGCTTCGGTTGGTGGAGAAAATAAACTTTTTTCTCATTTAAAAACATGTATATATCTGTTTTCTGTTCACACTAATATATACATAAACATAACTAAAAGCACCTGTTTGACTATCTTTTCAGGTGAAGAAAAGTGTAACGGAAGCACAGCAAGGAGATATACATAGTGCATATGTTTCGAAAGATAGATAGAGGAGCTTATTATTAAAAGTCCATGATAGTTATCCAATTCCAAATGTTGAGAATTTGTGCTCGTGGGTTTAACTAAATATGATGATAGGATGGTCCTCGTTGGTACGCATAGTCTTTTCCTTGCTCCTTTTGGATGTGCAGAACATGCAAAGGACTCGCTAATATTTGCTCAAGACTTGCAGCTCCATTTTGGTTTTTTAAAATAACGAGTGTTGGATACCAGATTCAAATCAAATCGTAGTATATTAGCGGTTCATTCTTTAACTATTTGGGATACAATAAGAGAAGTTTCCTTTATTATTTCCAAACGATAAGATTAGCCACCTAATATCTCTTTTTGTTTTACAATTTCCAAAAGCACCTCTAAGAAACCAAGAGAGACGTATTACCCAACTTCATTTTTGTTCTTTAGCTTCACATCAACCGATCTTCGTATTTTTAAGAAACTATTTTTGTGAATTGAAACTATGATGATATGTTTTTTTTTTAAAATAAAAGGTACTTGTTACTCCAAGGCTACTTAATCAAATTATAAGCCAATTCTTACACAATGTAACTTTTTATAAAAATAAAAGCTTGAACTATATTTTAGGTGTACAAGAAGTGTCCAACAGATGTATTTCGTAAAATTGTTAGTCAAATAATTCAGGTTACAATTTTTGACTTTTTGTCAGGTTAGGCTTGACTGGACTGCCCATTTCCCATTTCTTAATTGAAATCCACCGTACCTGTATTTCTCTCTTTATACGTATTTCATAAGAACCAATTGAAGTTCATTTCATCAACAAGTCAACAATCTTCCTTCCAGGTGACAGGCCTTTAGTATGATTAACTAGTTACTTCGTGATAGCATCAGCCACCTTTTCAAAAATATCCAACAGACAAGAAATCCTAACAATGTCCCAAAAAGACAGCCAGTCCTGCATGAATTTAGTTTGTTAGATAGATTTCATATGGTAGACGTCATTAATCAATAAAATAATAATAATTTTAGACAAACTTAAAACTAAAATATCAAAATTATTATGTAATTTAATTGAATTTGTAATCCATTATATAGATATAAATACACATATACACAAGTGTTCTACTAGATGCATGGCTTTTTGAAATGAAATAATTATTTTTAATTAATTACGATACTTTGTCCTTGATTTCAATAATTTAGGATAAACTATATCAAAATGCAAAGTTGTAACTAGTAAGAATTTTAGTTTTAATTTTTTATTTATCTTTAACATGAAAAGAAAATCAATTCTTTTTCTAATATAACATATTTAGTATTATACTTTTTGGCATAAAATTTATAATTTAAATTTTACAAAAAATAACCTGTCATTGTTTTTCTTCAAACAAGAAATATTTCATAATTTCTGGCAAATATTTATGTGTTTAAATTATGATATTTAATGTGTCACATCATGAAAAAAAAACTAGGTTATTTGATAGAAATTGATCATGTTTTATTTTGTTAAAATTTTAAAATTTTATCTATCAACGATAAAGTTTAAATTAGAAGTGTAGGTGTCTTGCAATTTAAGATGGTATACCGATAAACTTCCTAGTAATTCACTAAAAAAAGATACTATAGTTTCTATAATATTGAATCATTAATGTAATATCAAATTACCCACGACCCTATGCGTAAAAGTCCTTTTCTCACGTTTGCACCCAATATGATTTTATATGGCGGAATGATTCCTATGGTTTTAATTCTTTTACTTTTAATTAAAAGCTTATACACATAGTTGATTAAGATTATTGCTTAGGCACATTTTGTTGGTTTTAATTTACTGTGGGAGTATACTAAACATAAAACAAATATACTAAACATAAAACAAAAATGAATCTAATTGCATAAATGAAATTCGGTTATCCTTTATTTCTATAAATAAAAAGCAATTGTTCCTGTAAAGATTGTTTACAAATTGCGCAAGATTGTTTACAAATTGTGCAAGTTAATTTTGTGTATCAAGTCAAGTCTAGAAGGCATTTTGGTTTTGCTAGAATCTTGATGGATTTGTAATAAACAAAAGAAATGCAGAATACCTGATTCGGTTCTATTTCAACTTTCGAGGTAATTTTTTAGGCCGAAACAAGCTTCAATCTTTTGGGACTTTCGCGAGAACCCTTTATCGACACATGGTTAACGTCTTGCTACAATTTTCTTAAAACATAAGCTTCCTTAACGAGTTAGAAAATCCGTATGCTTACGAATGATATATGAGCAACTACATGAGACCTTAATATTTATATATAACTTTTATATCGAGCTTTTCCATCACATGCTCGATATAAGTCCGGTCAACATTGATCTAGATTTATTTTTCTCATAAATTTCGACCCATTAACTTAGATAATTTATTGAGTCACTTTATTATTTTTATCCGAATCAAATTACGTAACTTAATCGACAAATTATTGAAAAACCAAAAACTGTCATTAAATGTTGTCCAATTTTATAGGAAATATCGAAAATATCCAACAGGATGACAACTATTTTCTTGACGGAATGCTCCATCTAACTACTGCATAGGTTGAACTTTGGTAGTTCTCTATATTGACCACTCAAACTGGCCAAACCTGAAAACTAAGCTAGCTTGTATCTTATTTTCGTCAAAGAGCGTCTGAAAACAAAAAAAAAAAGCAATATACTAGTCTTCGTAATGCAAAGAGCATATTAATTTTTTCCTTTAATATAATAATATATAATTTTATTTTGTTTGTCAAAAGCTTAATAAAGTTTTTGCAATCAGTTTGTTTTTGTTTACACCTAAAAATGGGTTCGGCCCATTTTTACTGTTTTGGGCCGAAAACCCAAAGCTAAAAGAAAAGCCTATGATTCGAAGTCCAACAGAAAGCCATTGACCCTGCCCATCAGATTTCAGTGTCTAACAAAGAAGGGAGTAGTAGAATTTGAGTTGGAGTGGGAGTCTTGAAATCCAAGATAATGAGGAGATAAGGATAAAGTTTTATCCAAATATTATCTCTATAGGATAAGATAAAGTTTAATTCAAATATTATCTTTATCCAACAAGATAAGGTTTTATTCAAAATTGATCTTTATCTAACAAGATAGAATTTTATCAAGATCACAAGTTTAATTGCAGCGGGACACTCAAATTCAAAGTCCGGACACTGGCCTCAGCCCATCAAAATTTGATGACCAGCAGAGGAAGATGCGAGAGAAGTTAGAGTAGAAGACCGGGAGTCCAGATTTGAAGAGAGGATAAGAAGAGAAGATAATGGATGTCGAGTAATCAAATCTCCATTGATAAGATGAGTGGGATAAGTTTTATCAAGATTTCAAATTTGAATTGAGACACTCATCATCGGTGGCTATAAATAGGAGCTTTGAAGAAGAAAGAAGGATCCAAATCGTGACAAATCAAAGCCTGGCACCCCAGCAGATTTTGCACCTTTTAGATTATTTCTTTACTTTCAGCAAATCTCTTTATTTTCCTAGCCTAGCCCTTTTCTTTCCAATTGTTTTTAGCCTTTCTTTCAATTTTTAATCATTGCGTATTTGTCGATTTGTTTATTATCGAAGCAAAGTACTTCTTCGTTAGTTTTTGTTCCTTTCTAATGAAAACACAGTCGTTTTGATTTCTAGTCAGTTTACAGGACGCAATACCTTTTTTCCTATTTTTCTTTGGTTCGGAAATACCTAAACTTCCTGGCACGCTCGCAAAAATCATCTAAAGGACTACGTGTTGTCCTTTACTCAATTAAAGGCCAAACAACTTTGGATTCTCCTCTTTTAAGCTCTCACAACCCTTAAATCTTTGAGAGAGAAGTTACTAAGCCGCTCTATCAACCACTTATATTTAGACTAAATCAAGTATCCACTTAAAGTAAACTTGTTAACCAGAGATTAATTTAGTAGTCAAAGATGAGTAATTAGCAGTAATTAAATAATTTTAGTGACACAAAAGATAAAAATTTATCATGCTAATCATGAAATTGTAGGTTCACTGTCTCTTTGCTTAAGAACTTTTTGAATGGCCTCTGATGATTTCAAAAGTCATTAATTAGCATTAGCGTTAAAAAGAAGAATCTAAGTGGGACCGATTCTCAATTTCACTACACTTTTTCACTTTTGAGCAACCAAAAAGATCATTTGAACTTTCGAAAAACCATGTCATGTTACTGTCACAACTGCATCGTGTATCCTCGAACCTTTTTCATCTGAAAAGTTACTTTGTCCAATATTAGACTGCAAGAACAGTCGCTTTCAGTGGGAAAAAAAAAAAATACAAACACAAACACAACCACGAAATCTGCTTCTAAAAACTTAATTTGTAGTTCACATGGAACCACAAATTCCTTCACATGACTAAAAACAACTTCATTTCAATTGCGATTAGGGCAAGGCAATCAGTTCCATCACGTTATTAGAGCGCTCGTCCTTTACCACTAAGCTGTATCTTGGACGTCTCATGTTGTCTGAATGTATAATTTATCAACAACAGAAAAGTCTTTCAGGTGACAAAGAAGAGTACTTTCTTCCAGCCTTAAAACCTTCTAAGATTATCATAAGATTTTTAAAGAAGGAGACAGCTAATACATTGGCTTTAGGCCACATTTTAAATCAATCTGTTTCCTTTGAGTTGGTAAGTAGCTGTAAGTGAAGGAAGAATAGTATGAATAATAATTATGGGAAAGCTTATTCCATGCATATTAGGAAATGTAAAGGTGTATTATCTTGCCTATGTGGAGGATACTAATTGGGCACTAGTTTTGTTGATCAAGTCAAGATTCGCAGGCATATGTATGTATTAGGACCAAATTAAGTGGTAGTCCAATCTAACACTTTTATATATATGCGTATTCCAATCGGCTTCTAGTTTGTCATCTTCATATTGTTCAATAATTTGGCCTTTTCTGCATCTTTTTACCCGCTCCGTGGGGGTTTGGTCATGGATATTTAAGTTCTTTTTGTTATGCTAGTCTCTTTCGTGAATTGAAAATGTTCATGCGATAAACTATTTTTAACCAAACACATTATTATCTAGCAGATCATTAGAACCAACAGGAGTCTCACTGGTAGGAAGGTAGAAGAAGCACTAATTACGGTTCAAATTTTGGTGATGTATGAAATGATGATTTCTACTATACGATAAAAATACTACTATCCTATAAGAATTATTGTTAAATATGATATTAATTAAATTAATACTTCAGGATCATACAGTATAACATTTTGATTTTTTAGTTTGCTGACAATAAAAATTTTTAGAATATTAAATGTCGTATTGCATCTAGATGAAGAACCCAGGGAACTTGTTCTACTATTTTCCAAGTTTTGTGCATCTTGTTCTTTTTAATATGCCAAAAATATGGTAAAATTAGAGAAATTCATACTTTTATAGATTAAAATACTTATGGTGAATGCATAAGATAATTGATATTTTCAACTGCTATGCTTTCTATGTACCAAAAAGTGAATTAAACAAATACAGTCACCGCCTGTATTTTGTAGATTGAAATCCTTATGCTATAGAAGTAGTAATTCAAGTTTTACAAGGCCACAAAGCAAATCCTGGTCTATCTTCTTCTGCTTCTTCTTCTTCTTCTATTCTTGTTCATGTCTACCGCCTAGTCATAGCAAATTTGGAATTGCCACAATTAGCTCTCAGTCGACACTAATCCCTATTTAATTTCTACGTGTTATCGATCATTTGATTAGCTCTTACGTTTTTCAATTTAATAACTTACATATATATCTTGAGTTATCTTATTTCTTTTACAAAGATTTTCATTCAGAATAATGTTTCTCTGTCGAGTATATGAAAAAAATAAGAGCCCCTGCCCTACTACTGGGGCGAAGGCTACTCCATGGATTGCCTCCTTAACGAAGAAAAGTAGTCCCGCCATACATGTTTCAAGTTTATCTAAATTATTTTTGGCATCGAACAGACGTGATACCCTTCGATTATCTATTGAGTTTAAAGTTCACTATTTTCTATTCATACTAATATCTGCTCGCATAGAAAAAAAGAAGGATGATTGACGCATTAATTCAAAACTGTTCCAAAATTCGATTGTTGCACCATCAGAAACTAGAAAAGATTAACAAGAATACGCTAAAAGATTAAATAGTAGCCATATATTTACGATCAAAAGTGGTCCATATACTCTTTGAAAAGATGCTTTTGGCAAGGATACTAGAGAAGAGAGGGTGGCAAATTGATAAGTGAAAGAGTAGCTGTTTACCCTTAAGATGGCATCAACCACTTATTCCAATTACGAAGACATGGGACATTCACTAGGTAGGAAGGCCATGTTCTTAATTCTCTACAACCAATTCACCTTTTCCAAACGAGTTAAAATTAGATAGCAGAGACATCGTCGTAAGATTTTGCAAAGCCGTGTTAATGGGCAACGGAGTTTCTGTGAGATTAGAAATTATGTCCTGCAGAAGTTACCGTGAAAAATTAGACATGACTGATCATTGTCGAAAACATTTCCAAAACCAAGAAATAGAGAGACCATTTTGTAACAGGTAGCATGGAACTTATTACTGTGAAAAAGGGTAAAAATGAAGAAAATATGAAATACTTAATTTCAATTTCATTCCAACTTTTGCAATAGTTTTTGTGGCCAAACGAGCTCCAATATTTCAGGACCTTCACGGGAATCGTTTACCGACATGTATTTAACGTCTTTTTACAGTTTTCTTAAAATGTAAGTGTTCTTAACGAATCAGAGAATCTATATGTTTACGAATGATATGAGTAACTTCGGTAGACCTTAAACTTTATATATAGGTTCCATATCGGGTTTTTCTATCACAGACCCGATATGGGTCTGGTTCATACTAATCAAAATTCATTTTTCTCATAGACTTCGAACTATTGATTTAGATCATTTATTGAGTTACTTTATTACCTTTATTTAGATCAAATTACGTAATTTAACCGATAAGTTATTGAAAAAAACCAAAAAATGCAATTAAATATTCTCCAACTTTACGAGAAAAGTCTAAAAGGTCCAACACATTTGTCCTTCTACGATTGGCAAATACATATGCATATAATAATGACATTCCTAAGTGGCTAAACCTTATCTGGATTATTTGAATGCATATTTGACTGATTTAATGATTCTCTTATACTCTTTCCACTTAAAATGGAATGAATAATTAGGGAACCATATTCTCAAACAATAAGGATGGAGAGGAGCCATCACAAGGAGAATCTTCATTTAGAGGTGGTCTTTAAAGAGACATAAATGAGTTCAATATGCATTTGCTACTTTCCTATATATAGACTGTGGAGGTACAACACAAGAGAGGCATAACAATTCATTGAGTAATTTAATATTCCTATCTAGATCTCCCTCATTTTTCTTTCTTGCTTCAGAAAAGAGCTGTTTAACAAGGCAGGGGCATAGTATAGTAAAATTTGAGAACAGAAGGCAAGAAGGTAATTTGAGAGTTTCGTTCGTTTATCTTTTGCGTCCTTTTTTATTTTCTACATTAGCTTTTAGTTTTAAGAGCGGCATCTGTTTTTACTTTTCTTAACGTAATTTAGGGTAGAGTTTACCATAAATATAATCGAATCATAATGATAATGGGGTAATCGACTAATAGTGATTGGATATCTCTGACCAACCTCTAGTTGGTTCCCTTGCGTCTTTATCTTGACTAGAAAAAGAGGGTTTTCAGATAGTTCATGGTAAATCGGACTTGACTTTTCTTTTTAACTTCAATGTGATTTGAAATTTCTAGTGACAATTCGTCTAAAATGTTTAAGTAGTTTGTGGAGAATTTGAATTGAGCAACTAATTCCAAAAATAGTTCACTGTGGGCTCAGTTAAAACTTTGGCTTATTGCTCTTCTCGTAATCTTGGGATTGTCATTAAAGCTCACCTGATTCCCCGATACTTATCCTGTCGCTAATGGAGCAACAAAAAAGATTAGATGCTAAAGTATATATATATATATTTCGGTAAAGAATCATAATTTTACTATGAGTCAAAGCGATAGTAAACCTTGGGATGTCCTTCTATTCTTTGATGACAATAAATAAAGAAGTAGGGAGCTTGTGATAAACAAAAGTCACTGACTATGAGAAAGGTTTTGTCCGCGGAGGAGAGTGTCGTGTGTTTGGTTTTCTAGAAGCTAAAGAATGTATTGTCTATGACTGTAACAAACTTTACCTGCTATCTCAAATATTTCTTTCCTCTTTAGACATGCGGGAGGGAGCGAACAGAACAGTAGGGACTAGGGAGGGGTGGAGTGGGATTTTCATTCAGTAAGATAGCAACACGTGGCCTCTGCGTTCCTCATGGCTCCGTTATATATACACCGCTCCCATGCTCACATACACTATCCCTCTCTTCATTAATCTCACTTCTTTTATTGTGTTGAAGCAGAAGCACCGAAAAAGAGGAAAAAGTCGAGAAAAAAATTAAAAGTATAATCTGAATCCGTTTGGGTTTGGTCATTCTTGGGAGGTGTAGTATCAGTTACTGAGAATTTAAGAACTATCCAACAACTCTTAACTAAGACACTTAGCATCGCTTTATTCAATTCTCCTGCTCCCTCCATCTGTTTACTTTTACTTCTCTGTTGTTTTTTCAACTCGTAAGAAGATGGCGGAAAACCAAATCTCCAAGAGCAACCTTCTTCCCCACCAACCCTTCGGTGTCGACTTCCAACAACAACAGCAAGCTAGCTCCAAATGGTTCGACGATGATGGCAAACCCAAGCGAACTGGTACACCATCCAAACCTCTCCATTCATCGAATACCAATCTTGGTTATCTGTTTTTGGTGGTAATTCTGATTCTTTCTTCTTCTTTTTTTTCCCCCCCCCCAATGTCGTTTGATTGCTTAACCAGGAACTGTTTGGACTGCAAGTGCTCATATCATAACAGCTGTGATTGGCTCTGGAGTCTTGTCCTTGGCTTGGGCTACCGCTCAGCTTGGTTGGATCGCTGGTCCAGCGGTCATGTTCTTGTTCTCTTTCGTCACTTACTACACTTCTGCTCTGCTCTCTGCTTGTTACCGTTCCGGTGATCCTGTTAATGGCAAGAGGAATTATACTTACATGGACGCTGTTCGAACCAATCTCGGTGATTTTTCAGTTCTCTACAAGAGTGTTTACGACAAGACGTGTTTTTCCGAGAGATTTTTTCTCAACTGTTGTTCTTTATGCATTTTCAGGTAGTGGGTATGTGAAAATATGCGGGATGGTTCAGTATGTAAATCTTTTTGGAGTTGCCATTGGTTACACCATAGCGTCGTCGATAAGCATGATGTGAGTCCTTATCTTTGAAGAGTTCCGCTTTTGGTCATTGTTCCTGTGGGTTAATGATCCTTTTGGAATTCTGATGAAACAGGGCAATCAAAAGGTCTAATTGTTTCCACAAAAGCGGCGGCAAGAACCCATGTCGCATGAACGCCAACCCTTATATGATCGCGTTTGGTATTGTGGAGATCATTTTCTCTCAAATTCCCGACTTCGATCAACTATGGTGGCTATCCATTGTCGCTGCAGTCATGTCCTTCACTTACTCAATCATTGGTCTCGGACTTGGCGTAGCTAAAGTTGCCGAAACTGGCAAAATCAGGGGAAGCCTGACGGGAATAAGCATTGGCACTGTGACTCAAACCCAGAAAATATGGAGGAGTTTCCAAGCACTTGGTGATATAGCTTTCGCCTATTCTTACTCCATCATTCTCATTGAGATCCAGGTATAAAAACACACTCCTCGTCGTAAAGTTTTCCTCCTTACATGGATAGATTGATGTGTCCTACTTCTAATCTCAGGATACGATCAAGTCCCCTCCATCGGAAGCCAAAACAATAAAGAAAGCAACAATGATCAGTGTCGCAGTCACAACATTTTTCTACATGCTCTGCGGCTGTTTTGGATATGCAGCTTTCGGGGACATGTCTCCTGGAAATCTTCTCACTGGTTTTGGATTTTATAACCCATATTGGCTACTTGACATAGCCAATGCTGCCATAGTAATTCATCTTGTTGGTGCATACCAAGTCTACTGCCAACCACTCTTCGCCTTCATTGAAAAAGAGGCAGTGAGAAGATTCCCTGACAGTGAGTTCATTGCCAAAGAAATCAAAATCCCTATTCCTGGTTTTCGCCCTTACAAGCTCAACCTCTTCAGATTGGTGTGGAGGACAATTTTTGTGATAATTACAACTGTGGTTTCAATGCTTCTCCCCTTTTTCAATGACATTGTCGGTCTTCTTGGAGCACTGGGATTTTGGCCACTGACAGTCTACTTTCCAGTTGAGATGTACATTGCTCAGAAGAAGATACCAAAGTGGAGCACAAGATGGCTATGCCTTCAAGTCCTAAGCGCTGCTTGTCTCGTTATCAGCATAGCAGCAGCTGCTGGCTCTGTTGCCGGTGTTATTAGCGATTTGAAGTCTATCAAGCCATTCCAGACCACTTACTAGATCAACACCGAACAAAGATAAGGAACCAACAAGCAGGAATTTTTAGTTCTTGTCAATGTTCATAATCACCAATGAACTGGTCAAGTTATTCTGATGTAGCCTTGTTGTATTTCATTTTCTTCGTAGCTTCTTCAAGGAAAAAGGAAAGGCTGGACCCTGTCTGTAATGTAACCAAAATCAAAGAAAAAGACAATCCCCTGTCGCTCATTCTGTATCCCAGATCGATCTTTTTAATTTCCAATACAAATTGAAAAGTATATGCATAACGTTTTCCCCTTTCTATAGCAGCTTAATTCTATATAAATAAGTTCGCTTCCTACGGAGTGAGAAATCGGTTGATCTCATCATCATCCATATTCAAAATATTTGATTAATTTAACCTAGAATATCCATAAGAATTAAAAAATATAGAATAAGGTACATTAGTCCTTAAATACATGGATAACAAACACAGAACAATCTGAAGTTGGGTAATTTAATTCTTGTCTTATGATATAGTTATCTACGGTTTATCCTTTATGATAAACTAAAGGGTAGGCGTCTACTACTTGTCCTTTGGTACGGCCCCGAAGTTGTAACCGAAGCTTGGAAAGAAATTTGACAAATGGTTATTTAGGTGGAACATCGAATATCTGATCCGACGAAGAGACAACACAACACCCGCTGAGAAAAATAGGAAATCCTCCTGTCATCTGAACATCTACCCCAATGTGTATCATTAAGGGTAGTTAATCAATAAGTGACCATTTGCCTCTAAACAAACTCATAACAATTGTAACTTGTAAATGCCACAAGAGTCAATTAAGTACTTGAAAATATATAGTTGCTGGTTGATCTATGAACTGGTACAAATTGTTAACTGAAAAGAAGTTATCTAGTCTAGTGAGTGTGACATACTATAAACTTGCCGATATTTGGTAATTTCTTGAGAATTCCAATTCGTACCTCAAGAGTTTGATAAGGAAACAACGAATGCCATTGGAATAATACACATTTTACAAGTCCGAATTCTTATTTTGTATAAAATTCTGGAGATATAGGACTTTTGAGATAAAATAAGACCTTTTACATATAGGAGAACTGATTTAGTATGCCTAAATCTTGTAGTGAAAATTCTGTAGATAACTCAGAAATAATTGAATCAATGAATATCTGTAATAGTCACGTCATCATAATATGCTAACAAAAAGCATCTCTGTCATAAATAAAAATTGATGAATCACAACGTCAGCCAACAAATCCAAGTGAAACAAGAAAATTACTCGAATGTTTAAAATATAGTCGAGGAGCCTGCCTAAGATCATACAGTAACATTTAAAACTTTTTTTTAAAAAATGAATACTTAATTAAGCCATAAAAAGTTAAAAACAAATGTTTTACAAGAGACCCCCGAGAAGAGCGTGTACAAACACATGATTTTACGAAGCTACAAGGCATTACAAGATTTGCAAATAGAAAAAGTTAGTTACATATACAAATGTCAATACAAGTTGATCCTAGTGCAAGTTTGTTACACAAAGTAATTACGTGTATTCTATTGGCATTAACTAGCTTTGTCATAAATTGTTCATAGCTTCTTCCCTTGTTATGGAAATTGCAACTGTTTCTTTCATCCTATATGCATAGTACCAAGTAAGATAAAGCTATCTGATAACACCATTTAACGACGGAACATAAATATTATGTCGGTAAAAATTATCGACGGACAAAGTTTTGAAAATCCATCAGAACATTTAGAAACGGTAAGTTATGTGCCATTAGTAAATTTAGTGACAGATTTTGTATGTGCGTCGGTAAATTTAATGACGTTCAAGGTGTTGAGTTTCCATTGGAAAATTTAGTGACGGTAAGTTTTTCCGTCGGTAAATGTTCTTATTCCATCGGTATATTTAATACTAAATGTACTGACGGATATTATAATTCCATCAACAAATGCATCGAGATTTTTTATTTTTCATACATTTAAGTTGTAAATTTAATTTTGATTGGTAATGTTATGATTGATATTTAATTTCTACAGTTATCTGGTGATAATATATTGATTTTTTATATTTAATTTATCTAAACAATAAGTTGAATGATAATATAAAGTAAAAATTATCATAATTGATAATAAAAAATTATTATCTACAGCAATAAATAAATTCATACAAAATGACTTGAGAGTAACAAAACTCAGCCATATAGTTGGTGAAGGTGGATGGTCTGACTATTGCGATGAGATGTTGCCTCTCCCCTTCAACTCATCCATCTTATTACCGAGTTGGGCTATGCAGTCCATCAGCCTCTCTACTGTGCTCTCAAGCTGAACGACTCTCTGATCATTAGATGCAGACCACTACTAGATACAATTGTATTGGACGTGAAGGATTGTGAATAGCATGTGTTCACAAATGAACCTAAGTCGAAAATCCTTTTATAACGGTCCCTACCACCCACTGCATCAAGATATGCCTGACTCTCATCAACAGCTTCAGAGTGCTGAGACTGTCACTAAATGTTTTCTTATATTTGGTTATATCAGGAGGCAATGTTTATGTTAATAAGTGATAATTATTAAGAATTATTATTAAAGCATAAATTTCACATACGATTAAAGCATAAATTTCACATACATTAAGTTCTCTACATCAGGTGTTGACGAAGGTCACACCATATTGCTTCTTAGTGTGGCTGTGTCAAAAAGAGTTGACAGGGTAATTGCGCGTTGTAATGCTACCAAAATTACTAGACTAAACTATAGATAGTGATAAGTTTAGGTCGATCCCATAAGGATTAATATCAAATACTTTCCTAAATTATCTGTTTAAATAAATGGGGAGATCTTCAATTTGAAACAAATTAAAAACAAAACAAAATTGTCTATGAAAATAAATCAAATTAAACTGTAGCAAAACGATAAAGTCGATGAATAAATTTAACACCGATTCATTAGTTTATCTTAAATTTAACACCGATTCATTAGTTTATCTCAAACTAAGCACAATTTCACAAATGTTGTTGAGTTATCTTCTTTAATCCTCCTTTTAGACGATTGATCATGAGTTAACAACAAGCTTTATTAATTCCAGTTTTTCCTTAAGTTTTAGTTAATTACAAAGCGTTCGTTAATTAACCTTAACTATCGAGAAACCTAAAACAAACTCTCTAAGTTTGTCCAGACAACAACATTACGATTAAGAAAAATAACTCAATTCAAGTAATAATCACACAAGCAAAAACTATTTAACTTAAGCTACGTTATTTTTAACGATACAGTACCATTAGTTGCTACAAACGATCTTCCACGTGACTAATACATATCAAATTCAAAATCTAGCTATGGGTAGTCATAAAAATGATGCAATAGAGCATTAAAACGATCATTATCCAAATACCCAATCAATCTATACAAAATAATGTAACAATTTGAAAAGAGAGTAGAAAATGATACACAACACTATATGCTTAATGTGCTCCTCGGCCTCGATTCCACCTCCGAATTAGCGTCAGGTGATTTAACCTTCCTTCTCCATCTTCAAGCTATAACAATTAGCTTTTATAGCCTCCATTTGTGTTAGAAAGTGAAGAGAGAGTTGATGAGAATAGCTACTGTCACAACCGAAGATGACCAACTGCTTCTTTCTTTCTTTCTTTTGTGAGTAGTCTACACTCTTCACTTAATCACCCTCCTTTTTCCATTCTTTTTCCAGCTCCTTTCTTTGTCCAGTAGCTATGATTTTTTATTCCTTCTTCAGCCCTCCCAGCATGTTTATCATAAAGAAGAATGGCTACTACCCAAGGTTATCTCCATATTGAAAATTGAAGAGGAATCATGACGAAGTTGATGTCTCCCTTGCTCTTGGTTGCTCACTTCCTTCTTTTTCTCATGTTACTGCTCTCTTCTCTCACTATTAACTAATTTGACAAATTAATATGTTGGCCACCGTCACTGTTCATGCAACTTTCTTTCTTCTTTGCCTCACAGCTGACATTTCCCCTCCATTTTACCTATTTGGTAGCTCTCTTTTAAGACCCATGAGACAGCTAGGTAAAAAATTAGATAAAATGGACAAGTGTTAAAATTTTACTTGAGTCTCCTATTCCAGCTTGCCCATGTTTTTATTCTTCCACCTTTTTGTAAAACTCACATACTCACGTTCTTTTCAACGTCTCTTTGTTTTTTTATACTTTAAACATGGAATAATAGCTGTAACTCACGTAATACATATTCAGCCCATGCAATCTATACAACCGTGAATAAGAGCCCTCCAAGTGTGTAGCTATCCAATTTTTGTTTTATTATCCTAGCTTTTTCTTGCTACAGTCGACACCATTTCAGCTTTGTCGTCTTTCCAAGCCATCTTCATGTCACACTTTTTTATTTTTCCAGCCACTCTTCGTGTCACACACATGTATTCTTTATGCCTTAAATGTTAGTGGAACTAAAATACTGCATAGTTGTGAGTTATAATGCAGTATTCTTCTTTGTGTTTCCAATATATCTCTCTTCTTGGCATTTAATTGTCTTCTCTTGCTTTCAATCTTCTTCTTCTTCTTCATGCTCCGTGAATCATTAGAATATGGAAATTGAGAAGATGGCTTCAATGGATGTGCTTTCGGGTCACTTTGGCTAATTAACTTGCAAAATGTACTTAAGATCAAATATGATCTAAAATGAGTATCCTAAACATTTCTAATCACCATGTGTAGTATATCAAATGAATCAAAATTTAAACACATATCAACTTCCCTCACACTTAGCTTTTGACCGTCTTCGGGCAAATCGTCAAAATCAAAATTGCAATCCAAAATTTTTATTCATTTTCCATATTTCTTAAGAATAGATAACTAAAGATGAATGGCTTTCAAAACCCACAGCAAAAGCTCAACATTCAAGCTTTTGCTCATGATCAATCAATATTCACCACCCTTAGAAACTGAGTAATCTAGAGGTAGACTTGGAAAAAAAGCGTTTAAACAAGATATTTCCACGGGTACACTCAAACACCATTCATGATCACAACAATTCATAACTTTGCACATCATTTCATTTCTCCACCACTAAAAGTCACATGCATAATCATGAATCAAAGGACGTTTTAGGATTGTAATGTGAGTTAAAGTAAGTTAGGATGCATTTTGATTAATGAAGTTTGAAAGCCATTAAGCTAGTGAAGCAAAAGTAACACTTAACGAAAAATCAAATGCACAAGTTAGCATTTATCCACAATTGGGTACCGTCAATTATGAATAATGCACCAATTATGTTTTACAACTCAATTTAGCTCTCATATCATAAACCATTTGAACATAACACAGTGAAATGCTCCATCTAACATAACATCCTCTTCATATGCCATATACTTAAACACCTAACGAATACAACTAAAGAAGGATAAACTATTAATTAATGACTTTTCACAACAATTGCATTGCCTCCTTTATACTTTTTATTTAAACATTTTTTCTTTTTTTCAAATATAAAATTGAAAGAAGCTACATCAACATAGGATTCATAACATGATATTTATCAAATTTAACCAACCCATATGTAAGCATACCCCCACACTTAGACTTTTACATAATCACATTCATTAAGAGTTAACAAATGCTCCACTAGCTTTAAAGCTTAGGTAGGACGTTTGGTTAGGTGGATGTTATGTGGTTTATATAAAAGAAAAGGTCAATATAACTCAAAAGGGATTAGTAAGGGAAATTCATATAAATGGGTAGGTTATTTAGCTAATGTAGCTTATAATCAACAAAGAGTGCCAAATCATTTTCATAAACATGCATGTGATAAACAATGTGGTCTCGAATAGAAATTCAATGCAAATTAAGGATGTATATGTCATGAAGGACACTCATAACAAACAAGATAGTGAGACTGATGTGAATGTGTTAATCTAATTTGGCTTAAAACCTCACTAGTTTTTGTCTGCCACTACTCACTGCTCTTCGAAGAATAATGTAATGCCAAATTTTGCTATGTATTTTCTATTCAATTCATGCTCTAATTAAAAGAAATAGAAAATAAGAAAATTTTCGATTTTGTTCATTTTATTTTGAAAACTACCTAAGAAGACACATAAGCTACATTTAAGCTCAAAAACATGCATAAAAACTAGCATACCCTACCCCCACACTTACTTTAATGTAAAATCAAATGCAAGAATAGAGCAGTTCATAAAAGTAATAAAAGCGAAAATCTAAATGGTAGAATTTAACTTCCCTTGGGTTGCCTCCCAAACAACGCCTTTGTTTGTTGTCATTTAATCGACTCTTTGTTTCTCATTCTTCATAGTGAGGGTTTTTTAACCCTATCATTTCCATCCTCTGCTTGGAATCTCTCATAGAATGGTTTCAGTCAATGACCATTGACTTTGAATTTCTTGCTTGCCTGTAAGCTTTCAATTTTAACTAGAAAAAACCTAAGTCATGAATGGTAGAACTTTTTGTCCAACCACAAAATTCTTCCTAACAATTATCTTATCATGATTTCTACATTCTCATAAGACTCAAGCCTAAGCTGTTTCAATTCTTGCAGTTGTAGCTTCCTCATATCACCCACCGCATCTATCTTCATATTGCATTGCTTGATAGCCCAAAAGGCTTTGTGCTCAATTTTCAATAGAAGATGACACGACTTTTTATAGATCAGTCTCTATGGAGACATGCCAATCGATGTCTTGTATGCAGTCCTATATACCCAAAGAGCATCATCAAGTCCCTGACTCTAATCTTTATGATTAGGACTTACCATTTTCTCAAGGATGGACTTGAATTCTCTGTTTGAAGCCTCTACTTGCTAGTTCATTTGTGGATGATAGGCTATAGACACCTTCTGTGTGACATGGTGCTTCTTTAAAAGACTTCCCACCAACCGGTTGCGAAAATGAGTACCCCTGTCACTTATCAATACTCACGGGGTTCACAAAAATGTTAGACTTGACAAATTCTCTAACAACCTTAGAATCAACAGTCCTGGTAGCTTTAAGTTCCACCCATTTAGAAACATAATCCACAAACAAGAAAATATAAACAAAATAAAAAGAAGAGGGAAATGGTCCTATAAAATTGATGCCCCATATATCAAATTTTTCACGTGCAATTATTGGAGTTAAAGCATTTGATCTCTACAGGATAGATTACCATGTTTCTAGCTCTGTTCACATACTTTATAGAACATATATGAGTCTCTAAAAATATTTGGCCAATAAAAACCACATTTAAGAATTTTCCTAGTAGTTCTATTAGCCCCAAAATGACCACCATAAGCATATGAATGACAAAACTTTAGAATTGATTCACACTCATATTCAGGTACACATCTCCTAATCACTTAATCAGAACAACATTTCCACAATTGAGGATCATCCCAAATATAATATTTCGACTAACTTTTTATCCTATTCCGTTTAGCCTTACTCAACTTAGTAGGTATCTTACAGTTCACTAGATAGTTCACAATATCAACATACCATGGAGTCTTACCTTGAAATGTTGGTAATTGCTCATCTGGAAATAGTTCTTGCAATGGTATTGGATCAATTTCCTTCATGAATTGACTTAATAGATCTGTGACTAAATTCTTTACACCCTTGGAGTAGAAGAATCCATCTAATCAGCCTTGGCTTTACTTCTTTCTTCGACAAAAGATACCTTAATGCTGTATAATCAGAATACACAATCACTTTTGAACCAAGAAAATAAGGCCTAAATTTATCCAAAGCAAACACAACAATTAAAAGCTCCTTTTCAACGGTGGAATAGTTACATTGTGCTGGACTACATTGTACTGGACTAAGTGTTTAGGAAGCGTAATAGATTGCATGAGTCATCTTTCCATATCTTTTAGCAAGGACAACACCCATATCAGAATTGCTTGCATCACACATAATCTCAAATGGTTGACTCCAGTTAAGTGGTTGAACCATCAGTGCTCAAGTCAAAAGTTCTTTCAATTTGTCAAATGTTTCCTTACATCCCTCATCAAACTCAAAAGGTACATCTTTTTGTAACAGATGACAGGGTTTGTTGAGATCTTACTGAAGTCTTTGATAAACCTGCGATAAAAACTTGCGTGGCTAAGAAAAGAACAAATCTCCTGCACATTTGTAGGGTAAGGTAAATTTTGCATAAATTCTATCTTAGCCTTATCAATCTCAGTTCCCTTAGATGAGATTATATGTCCCAACACTATTCCTTGTTCAACCATGAAATGACATTTTTCAGAATTGAGAACAAGATTAGTTTCGATGCATCGTTCAAGTACATAATTCAAATTATCCAAGCATACATCAAATGAATCTCTATATATAGTAAAATCATCTATAAAGACCTCAATAATATTTTCAACATATTTAGAAAAATACTTATCATACATCTTTGAAAGGTGACTGGGGCATTGCATGGTCCAAACGACATACTCCTGTAGGTAAATGTACTAAATGGGCATGTGAATGTTGTTTTTTCCTAATCCTCCAGAGCTATCACAATCTGGTTATATCCTGAATATCCATATAGAAAACAATAGTGAGATCGTCCTGCAAGTCTTTTAAGCATCTGATCGATAAATGGGAGTGAGAAGTGATCCTTGTATGTAGTAGCATTTAACTTCCTATAATCGATGCATACTCGCCATGCATTCTGAATTCTTGTAGGAACAAACTCATTATTCTCATTCTTCACTATAGTAATCCTAGTTTTGTTTGGTATTACTTGGACTAGACTCACCCATTTGCTATCTGAAATTGGATAGATTATACCGACATCAAGTAATTTTAAGATATCTGTCTTTACCACTTCCATCGTCGGAGGATTCAATCTTCTTTGTAACTCTCTTGATGGTTTGGATCCTTCTTCCAATAAGATTCAATGAATACATGTCGAAGGGTTAATACCTTCAATGTTGGCAATATTCCACCCTATAGTTGTGATGTGGTCTTTAAGCACTCAAATGAGCTTTTCTTCTTGAAGCTTGGTTAAGTTTTTTGCTATGATTAGCGAAAGTGCTTCTCCTTCTCCCAAGAACACATATTTTAAGTGCTCTGGTAATTGCTTCAATTCAGTTACAGCTGCCTACACTACCAAAGGTAAAGGTTTCGTATTAGATATTGACAATCCAATATTTTGAAGTACATACCTCTTTGGTATTGTTTACAGTGATTACAGTGCTAGTACAATTTCCTCCATTTTATCTATAATGAGCAAGTTAGAATTTTGCAAAATGTTTCATGTTAAACTCATGCAAAGAATGACTTCTAACTTATCCTTGCCATCGATATCAAAAATTTCTTAAGATAAAGAATTAATGACATTAATAGATAACACAGAACGGTTATCACTAGGGGTACTTCATAGCCTCAAAAATATTAAAACGAACAATTTCACCATCAAATTCCATAGTCAATGTCTTTGCATTTACGTTGATCTTTTTTTTTATGTCTTCAAAAATGCCCGACCTAGAAGGATAGGTGTAGAGTTAGACGAAGATTCTCTCTCTATGTTTGAGACACAAAAGTCAGCTGGGAAAACCAATTCATTGACCTACACTTAAACATCCTCTATAACTCCTTCTAGATAAGCATTAGATCTATTAGCCAATTGAATTATAACATGAGTTTCTTTCAGCAATCCCAAATTCAACGAAGTATAAATAGAATATGACATAACATTAATTGAAGCTCCTAGATCTAGCATTGCCCTTTCAAATCTAGTATCACCAATTTTGCAAGGTATCATAAACATACCAGGATCCTTACACTTTGGGGGAAGCTTTCTCTGACTAACCACATACATGTTCTCCCCCACAATTACTTTCTAGCTTCCCCTCAATTTGCTCTTAGAAGTGCATAATTCCTTAAGAAATTTGGCTTATCGAGGAACTTGATTAATAGAATCAATTAGAGGTATGTTTACCTCCACTTTTTTAAACATCTAAAAAATCTCCTTATCTTGCTCCTCTTTCTTTGATTTAGCAAACCTACTAGGAAAAGGAGGCAAAGTTTTAGTAAAATTTTTAATCATAGGAGATTGAGAATTTACCTTAGTTCCCTTTTTAGCTTCTTTCTGAGGAAATTTAAGTTTCTTTTTAGATTCTTCATCATTTCCAATAACAAGAGTTTTGTGTGGTGCCTCTATTTCTTTACCACTTGTTAAGGTAACAACGCTTGCATTCTATTTCGGGTTCACAATTGTTTGAGAAGAAAGCTTACCCGAATTTTGATTCTCAAATAGACTCACCGCATTAGCTATATGACTCAATTAATTTTCTAGATTCTGAATGCTATCATTTGTTTTTTGTTGAAATTGTATATTATTATGAGCCAAAGTTTTCATCATTTCTTCCAATATAGGTCTAGAGTTTGATGGTTGAGCTTGTCTTTGATAGGGTTGTTGATAGGACCTTTTTTGTTTTCCTTGCTGCCCGTAGATGTTGAATGGAGGATTCTTCCATCATGAGTTTTGTGCATAGGGGTAGCTAGGATTCCTTCGTGGTTAGCCCAGGAAGCTCCCAAAAGCATTCACTTGTTTTGTGGATGTCTCTTGCAAAGTCGACACATATTAGTAGGATGTCCCCTTGTGCAAATTCTACATCTTTTGACTTGTTGAGCATTATTTGCAGCCATTTGCCTCACTAAAGATGTCAGCTATCTGTTGCTCTAATGTAGCAGTACTAGCTTTACCAACCTTCAATGGTCTGGGTTCCTCTCGAATACTGAATTGTTGAGAGTTTGCTGCCATATTAGAAATCATATTTCTAGATTCAATGGGTGTTTTGTGTACCAGTGCACCTTTGCTTACTGCATCTATCATACTTCTTTCTTGTGGCAGAAGCTTCTTATAGAAATACTGGATCAAGAGCTGCTTACTGATTTCTTGATACGAGCAGCTAGCACACAATCATTTGAAACACTCTCAGTAGTCATATAATGTCTCTCCATGGTGCTGTCAAATTGCACAAATTTCCTTCTAAATGTTCGTAGCTCGAGAAGTAGGAAAGTATTTCTTCAGAAAAAGTCTTTGCATCTCATTCCAAGTGGTAATCAACCCCGAAGGCAAGTAGTAAAACCAATCTTTGGCAGCAACGAGAATGGGAATGCTCTTAACTTAATCTGCTCTTCTTGTACTTCGGTTGGCTTTATGCTAGAACAAACTATGTCGAACTCCTTGAGATGCTTGTGAGGATCTTTACTTAGCATACCACGAAAAGTAGGAAAAAGGTGAATTGGATAAGATTTAAGCTCAAAAGCAACATCAATAGAAGGAAAATCAATATATAAGGGTTGATGGTTAAAATCAGGAGTCGTTAACTACTTAAGAGTGTGATCATTGTTTTGACCTGCCATGCTAGAATCAATTTTAGAAATGGAATCACTAGAAGAATTAGAAAGTAAATCTAAAACTATTTGGATTCCTGGTGATGAATCAAGTTTCCTATCAAATGATAACGGATCCTTGAAACTTTCTACAACTTGTCTTCTCACTCTGCATAACGTTCTTTCAAGTTTTGGATCAAATTTCAATTCACCAGTATGAGAAGATCGTGTCAGGCACTGAAACTAGCTAGACAAGAAAAGAAATTAATCAAAATTCAAAATTAAAATAAAGATAACAAAACAAATAAATTCAGAAAAGCAAAGGATAATAATCCCTGAAAATGGTTCCAAAATTGAATACATGTCATAACGCTACCAAAATAACTAGACTAAAATATAGATAGCCATAAGTCTAGGTTGATCCCATAAGGATTAATATCAAATACTTTCCTAGATTATCTGTTTAAGAAAATAGGGGGATTTTCAATTTGAAACAAATTAAAAACAAAAAAAAATTGAATATATGAAAATAAATCAAATTAAACTATAGCAAAACGATAAAGTCGATGAAAAAATTGAACACTAATTCATTGGTTTTATCTTAGCCTAAGCACAATTTCACAATTGTCATTGGGTGGTTATCATCTTTACTTCCCCTTTTAGACTATTGATCGTGAATTAATAACAAGCTCTATTAATTCCAATTTTCCTTAAGTTTTAGTTAATTACGAAGCGCTTGTTGATTAACCCTAACTATTAGAAAACCTAGAACAAGCTCTCTAAGTTTATCTGGATTGTAGCATTATAATTAAGAAAACAGATCAATTTAAGTAATAATCAAGTAAGCATAGACTATTTAACTTAAGCTACGTTATTTCTAACGATTCAGTATTGTTAGTTGCTATAAACGATCTTCCACATGACTAACACATATCACATTCAAGATCTAGATATGGGTAGTCATAAAAATGATTCAATACAGCATTAAAACCATCATTATCTAAATACCCAATCAATCCATACAAAATAACATAACAAACCGAAAAGAGAGTAGAAAATGATACATAACACTATATGCTTGATGTGCTCCTTGGCCTCAAATCCACCTCCGAGTCGACATCAAGTGATTTAGCCTTCCATCTCCATCTTCATCCTCCAACAATCAACCTTTGTAGCCTCCATTTATGTTAAAAAATGAAGAGAGAATGGAGGAGAATAGCTGCTGTCTACAACTAGAGATGACCAGCTGGTCCTTTCTTTCTTTGTTTTATGAGCAATCCACACTGTTCAATTACTCAACCTCCTGTTTCCAATTTTTTTCTAGCTCCTTTCTATATTTAGGTAAGACCCTCTTTTACTCCTTCTTTATCCCTCCCAACATATTTATTATAAAGAAGAATGGTTGTTGTCCAAGGCTACCTCCATCTTGAAAACCAAAGAGGAATGATGAAGAAGTTGTTGTCTCCCTTGCTCTCGGTTGCTCACTTCTTTCTTTTTCTCACGCTGCTGCTCTCCTCTCATTATTCACTGATTTGACATATTAATATATTGGCCACTGTCACTGTTCATGCAACTTTCTTTCTTCTCTGCCTCACAACTGACATTACCCCTCCTTCTTTTACCTATTCAATTGCCCTCCTTTAAGACCTATGATGCAGCTAGGTTAAAAATTAGATAAAATGGATAGGTGTTGCATTTTTACTCTAGCCTCTCATTCTAGCTCTCCCACATTTTTATTCTTCCACCTTTTACCAACACTAATACACTCACGTTCTTTTGCTAAGCCTAACACCTCAATATCTCTTTGTTTTTTTATACTTTAAACATAGAATAATAGTTGTAACTCATATGATACATATTCAACTTATGCAATCCATACAACCGTGAGTAAGAGCCCTCCAAATGTGTAGCTGTACAATTTTTGTTTTATTATCCTAGCTTTTTCACGTTACATTCGACACCATTTCAACTTTGTCCTCTTGCTAGCCATCTTCATGTCACACTTTTTTACTTTTCCAGCCCCTCTTTATGTCACATACATGTATTCTTTATGCCTTAAACATTAGTGGAATTAAAATACTGCATAGCTGTGAGTTACAATGCAGTATTCTTCTTTGTTTTTCCAGCATATGTCTCATCTTTCTTGGCATTTAATTGTCTTCTCTTGCTTTCAATCTTCTTCTTCTTCATGCTCCAAGAATCAGTAGAATATGCAAATTGAGAAGATGGCTTCAATGGACATGCTTTTAGGTCGCTTTAGCTCCTTCACTTTCAAAATGTACCTAAGATCAAATATGAGCTAAAGTGAGTATCCTAAGCATTTCTGAGGCAATAATCACCAAGTGTAGTATATCAAATGAGTCAACATTTAACCACATATCATGGGGTGTAGACTTCCTGCCCATAGACATTTCTAGCATCATAATAAAATGTATAAGTGAACTACAATTTTAAAAAATTTCAGCATAATTTTCTCTATTTTTGTGTTATTTACCTCCTATTGAACAAAGAAAGTAACTCAATAATACAGCCATATATGAAAATCTACGATCAAACATGTAATTGATTTAGCAATAGTAAAGGGAAAAAAAGGAAATAATAAATTCTAAGTATTTAATCTTGATCACAACCCTAAATTAATTTGGCATCTCAATTTTTCACTTGTTATTTCAATTATTTTTTTATTTGTTTCAAAATTTAATTTATTTTTATTCAAATTATATTCTGACTACCTTAGACAAAGTGAGGTTCAAATTGTTAACCTTGTATAATCCTTATGGGAACGATAACCTTTTGTACTACAAGATACGATCCGCATACTTGTAGTGTTAACCAAGTGTCATCATAAACCCAAGTTGAACATAAACGTGAAGAGCACGTTAAGCTAAAGATGTTAACCAAGCGGTACTTAGAAGGCAACCGTGGAGATTCCTATTGTATGGTAATAACTAATCATAAAGTTTTCAACCGAATTGCTCAGGTTAAATTTTATAGAATAGCTTTACCAATTTGTGAATCCCTCTATTAAGTTTGACCCTAATTCGAAAGATTTATATCATCTTATCTCTAGGGCTACAATCTACTCCCTAAAATTATGCTGAATCTATTCATAAACAAGATTTCTCAATCTTTATATTTGAAATCAAGTTATGATATAGTATTATGGATTTATTAAAACATATATAAAATAGGTAATTAAATCATAATAGATCAATCCAAACCAATTGCATTAATAAAAGAATCAAAACATGTTAAAATATAAACATAGGGTTTATTTAGTCAAAACACTAACAAGAAGTTTAGTTACACATGATAGAACAAGAAATCGAACATAAACTGAAAGAAAAATGAACAGAAAATAAAGGGTTCATAATTCTAAATCTCCCTTTTAATTCTATTGAATGTTCTTGTAAGGAAGAGGTTGGATGTTGTATTCCATTAGATCTTTCAATGATTTCTTTGTTTGTTTTTCACTTCTTTGGATCAATATCATCACTTTTGGATGTTCTCCACGCATGGGAACCATCACCAAAAGACTGCTCTCTCAATTTGTCTCTAAAGACATCTTTCATAGTAAATTCTAAGGTTTTGGTCAATGCAAGGTTTGATGTATGGCCAAAATCTCTAAAAATTGTGAATCTGCACAATCTGGGAGAAGTACATGGGCCAATATACAGCCGTGCATCCCTTTTGTGCTTTGAATCTTTTTTTTTATGTTGTGTTTTCTTTCAAAATTTTCTCCTTTAATTCCATGAAGGCAATTGTACTTTGTAAACACATTTGGAGCAAATTAAGTACCAAATATACAAAAAAAAAGTATAATTCATAGAGTAAAAATACATCAAATAAGTTCAATTATGCATCTATCAAACATCCCCACAGTTAACCTTTTGATTGTCCTCAAACAAACCATAATCAAAATTATAAATCTTACAACAACAATCTCGATTTGTCCATTCATAGTATACATCATCATATCATATTAAATCAAATTAACATACAAGTAGAATCAAATTATCCTAAAATTAAATTCCTAAGCAATATTAATAGTAATCACTTCATAATCTTATTAAAGTCAAAAGCATTAATCTTTACACCCTCACTAAGATGCCACTTAATGCACTCAAGAGTTTAGGGTGAAAAATATTAAAACTCTCAGTCAATGCATAGTAAAACTCTTACCATAGGCTTGCAATAAAATCACATCTCCTCCACTTACATATAAATTAGAAACAAACATCAAAAGGTTTTTATAAGGTTGTAATGAGGCATAGGTATGGTATTGTTGGAATAATAAAAATGGTTGAATTGAAGGAAATTTACTAAATAAGAAATTATAAGACTTGTTTACAAAACGTACAAGTCCTTTCATTGTAACTTTATTAGTACCATGAACTTATTCACAAATTTTTTTAACAATACTCCTAATTTTTTCACAATAATTTGATCATTTAATACCACAATTAATGAAATTATGGACCTTTTTAATAATTTCAAGTCTTAACCAAGTAAAGAATGTAAATAACCTTTAAGGTTCAAAACAATAAAGCCTTCAAAGAAAAATATAATAAAGGTTAACACATGGGTAAAATCAATGAAAAAAGCTAAGGCTCAACTTGATTATTCCTAAAGGATAATTTTATGGGTATGGTAATTATCAAAGAAAAAGGCTAAAGTAAGTTGTTGAATCAAGTGTCTTTGTCACTTTAGTGTTTCTAATTTTACAAATATGATCTCAATATAAATAATAATGACAAGTTCTATAATCATTTTACTACACATGATAACATACATCTAAGAAGGAAAGAGCTTAAAATTTTTTAAAATTTTGCTTCTAGGATCAAAAAATCATGAAAAATATGGTTATTATCTGCATAAATAATATGCAATACCATTCAATTTCAATGTTTCAATGATTACTAAAACATGACTTAGAGAACTAATTTTATTGTAACCATTATCCTTTCTATACCAATTCAAATCAATATTCAACAATGAAACATAGTATTCATGGATAGATTTCATCCAATTTAGAATATCACTTAAAATAATTTTATAATCAAAACCATAATAAGCTTGAAGAAATCATTAAACATTCATTAAACCCATTCTCACACCTGCAATTGTACATTGTCCCTAATGTACACAATACAAGCATATATGAAAATGATTTTTTTTAGTACTTCCTGATTATGATGATTTTTTTTATTTCAAATCCATCCAATGTTAACTAATATCCTTGCAAAATGTGAGAAAAAGAGATAGAAAGAACATGAAAATAAAATAAAATAAAATAAGATCTATCCTAATTCATGGATTGCCTCGCATGCAACGCTTGATTAACTTCATTAGCTCGATGTTACCTGCAAGTTTACCCTCATCATAGGTCTATGATAAGTGGTTTGCTTCCATCTGTTTCTCCATATGGGAGTTTTTAGCCTATAAGTAAGCCACTTATTGCAAGATAATAATAAGGAAATAATTTATCAAATTAGTAAAATCAATTAACTGTAGTGTTTCCCTTTTCAAGAACAAAATGTTAATAAAATATTGGATAACAAAACTCCCTGAATCATTAGTTAATGCCATCAGTTTGACTTAGACAAAATGGAACCCTCCATACTTAAGGTGGTTACCAATGATGCATCAGTAGTTTTCTTACTTGGTTCCTCTACCAATTCTTCCTTAACCATCTCTGTCCACTCTTCTTCTTCTTCTTGGACAGAGCTGTCTGGCTTATTTCCTTCTATTATCTCTAGCCACTTCTTTACTTCCTCTTTTTAGATAAAAACTTCATCTTCTTCATTGTCATCTTCTTTGGAAGCTTGTTTCCACTTTTAAGAGTGATTGCCATTTCAAATTATTTAAGATCTATTTCATTAGGTCTAGAACTCCTTTGCTGCTCGTTAGATAATTTCTCTACCAATTGATCGATTCGATTCACTATATTCTGTATGGAATCCTTTGTTTCCTGATGGCTTATGTTTGATTCTTTAACATATTTAACCATCATATCTTTCAGAGTAGTAGTTAGCTCCTCACCTTCTTGAAATGTATCTTCATTCATGGAATCAACTGTTGTCTCTTCCTCACTCTGAGACGTTTGGAAGCTCAGATAATATGAAGTATTATTCTCAATAGGTGAAGAAAGTCTCTCATCTAATTCTCGTTGACTAGTAAGTCTCTCGACAAGGCATCCATTAGTTTATCTATAATACTTTTGTATTGCTGCTCTTGTTATACATATTCAGTTAGAGCCTAGTCATTCCATCAATATGTGTAAGGTTTGCTCCACTCTAAATTATACGTGTTCTTGTATGATGGGCCTTGAGGTCGATTGTACATGTGTAGTTGCTCTTATATATATGTTGGTGTCTGAAATTAATGATTGTAAGAATTATTCCCAAAAATGTTGCAACTCTGTATAGACATCAATTGAGCTTTTGAAAACATGCAAGGAAACGACTTCTTCTAATACAGTGATGTTTCATATTGTGAAGACATATCCTGGCTCCTATAATCATATTGTCTGCTCCATCTTCCCATTATGAGTTGTGGCCATGACAACGAATCTTAAATGCTACAATAAACTACAAACTCAAGATCAAGTAGAGAAATTAAAAAGACAATTAACTTTATAAATCGTAAATATAATAAAATACAATACAATAAAAATAAAATAAAATAAAGAAAATAATGACTAAAGTAATAACATTAAGGAGTTCCTAATATTAAAGTCCCCAACAAAGACATCAAAAACTTGATTGATTTTTTCTAAGTATGTCAACATTATTTTACCGCAAATGCACAACATAGTTGTAGCTAGTATCGATCAGTACAGGTCAATCTTACGAGGACTATAAATACTAATAATTATAGTTATCCTATTATCTAGCCTATAAAATTGGGTTTGAATTTTAATTTAAAAGAAAATGAAATTAAAACAAGTAAAATAAATGGGCAACGAGATTGAATCAAAAAATTAAGGAATCACTTAGTAAACTATTGATATAAAAAACTTAGTATCTAGATTTGAATCCCCTAAAACCCTTAAAATATTGATCTTTTATTATACAATTATTTTATCGATCTATTGGATTGTGGAGATTCCTACGATATGCTAATAACTGACATTGAGTCTATTAACAATTAATCCTAAGGTTTTCAACCGAATTACTGAGGTTAAAGTAGGATTGCTTTACCAATTTACGAATCCCTCAATTAGGTTTGACCATAATCCAAAAGATTTATGTCATCCTATCTCTAGGGTTGTAATCAACTCCTTCCAATTGTGGTATATTTATTTATAAATAGGATTTCTCAATCTCTATAAAAGAAATTAGACTAGGATCTAATATTCAGGATCTATTAGAACATATATAAAACACATAATTGAATTACAATTGATCAATCCAAACCAATTACATTAAGGGTGTTCTTGGTTAATGGGTATGAGAAGGAAGGAATGGGTAAGGAATGAAAACCACATGCTTGGTAAAGAACTATGATTGAATGAATAGTAATTTCATTCCTCCTTTTTGGGTATTGATCCATACCCCTCATAATAGAGAGGAATGGAAATCATTACTTGAGACATTTAAAATTTGAGAAATTAAATAATTAATCCTTCCCAAAATCATTAACTAAAATATAATTAACTAAAAGAATATAATTAATTATAATATAATTATAATTAATTATAATTAAAATATTGTAATTAATTAATTAAAATATAATTAATTATAATTAAATAAATTATAATTAATTAATTAATTATATTATAGTTAATCATAATTCATTAATTAATTAAAATATTGTAATTAATTATATTATAATTAATTAATTACAGTATAATTAATTAAATTATGATTAATTAAAATATAATTATTCATTAATTAAAATATTGTAATTAGTTAATCAATTAAAATATAATTAATTACATTATATATCATTAAAATATAATTAATTAATTAATTATAATATATTTAATTAAAATATTATTTATTTATTTATTGCATTATAATTAATTAAAAAATTCATTTGTTAATATATTTTGCAAACCAACCACTATCAATAATAATGGTAATTATTCTTTCCTTTCAACCAACCATTAGAATTATAATGATAATATCCAGTCTTATTCCTCACTATATTCATTCCTATTTCTAGTACCATTCTACTATGGGAACCAACTGCCCCCTAATAAAAGAATCAAAATATGTTAAGTATGAACATAGGGTTTATCTAGCCTAAACATTAACAAGACTTTTAGTTACATATGATATAAAACGAAAGCAAACATAAACTGAAAGAGCAAATAAATGAAAAATAAAGTGTTCATAATTCCAAATCTCTCTTTCAATTTTATCAAAATTTCTTGCAAGATAAAGGTTTGATCTTCTATTCCATTAGATATTCTGATGATTTCTTCATGTTTTTCCACTTCTTTAGATCAATATCATCACTTCTGGATGTTATCCATACACTACAAAAAATTTATATAATCTGTGATGTTTTATTGATAAAACGTCGCGAATTGTACAGACTTTTTGTGACGTCTTCTCTGAATTTTTCGTGACATTTTATGAAAACATCACGAATTTTTGTCACTTTCTGCAACGTTTTATTAATAAAAAACGTCGCAGAAAGATAAGCTAAAACGTTTATTTTTAGAGTACTGCTTCCTCTGGATCTTATATCCTAACAGAAAGAAGAAATATTCCATGGGGTCTCTCCCTCCGTCGTTCATAGACCTCCTGCTCTCGTCCACCTCTAAATCTCCAATTGACCAAGTTACCCTCGTTAACCTCTTCAAATCCCAATAGAACCACCTCAATTACTTCTTCCAAAACCTAGAACTCTCTCAAACCTTGTCCTTCACTCAAACCTTTCTTGGCTCCTCTGGCACGATTTTCTTCTCTCAATCCGGTTTCATTGCCAACAAAATCTCCCAGACCCTCATCTCCCTCGGCATCCGCGCCGCTTTCCTCTCCCCTCTCGATGCCCTCCACGGCGACATTGACGCCCTCTCCGTCCATGACATCCTCGTCCTGGTCAGTAAATCCGACAACACCAACAAGCTCCTCTGCCTCGTGTTGTGTTTCTTCTGCCTTTCCGTTGTTTATTTTTGTTTCAACATGAGGTGGTGAGTTGGCTACAATTAAGGTCACACTAGTTGAAATTCTGAGCCCTTGAAGTAGCTTTAATGAATTTTGATTTCTGTTTAAGGTACGAAGTTGGCAATTCTGTTGAGTGTTAGGAGCTGAAGCATTTGTTTGATACTTGTAAGAAACTTAAACAGACTGAAGCGAATCTTAAGAAATCTAAAGTGCCTCGGTTCCTAGGGTTTTGTGATTTCGTAAAGATTTATCCTTTACCTTAATTCTCTATGGGTCTACTGTGTGTTGAGGGAGAATTGGTTAAATAGGTTAGGGAAGAAACTCCAAATTGTGTCCTCCCTTTGAGAGGCAAATGTTCGATGTTTGGTTTGAGTTTTTGTGTATATAGTTAAATGTTTTAGGCTAGCTAAAAGCTTTCTGTTAAGGAATTGAAAAGATTTTTTTTATGATCGAAGTTTTTGTCCGTATATGTAAATGCTTTAGGTTAACTGAGAGCTTTTTGTTTATTGATGTGTTGTACCAGATACGTAATCAGTAATCTGCTGAATCATTGATTCTTTCTTTGTTCCTTCTTTAGGCATTCCTGTGAATAAATCTCACTACACAATCAGTTATATGCTGATTACATCTGCTTTAACAGGAATCATATTTTTTGCCTTATATCTCTTGGTGTGTGCTTCCCTTTTGTTCTCTTATTGATTATGGCGTGTATTTGGTAATTTGGTTATAGGTTGTTTGTTCGTTCCGCGTTGGCGATTTGGATTTCAAATTTTTTGGAGGATGGCTTCCAAACGCATCTTGAAGGAGCTCAAAGATTTGCAGAAAGATCCTCCAACCTCTTATAGTGCTGGTATTCTTCAAGGATCTTTAGATTCTTTTTGATTTTATGATATTCCTTTTTATGTTTATGTTGAATTTGCACTATATAATTTCTTCAGTTGCTAAATTTTTAGTGTGAATCTTTATTCAATAACCTTTGCTATAATCTTGGAGCTAGAGATACCTTTTATCCTCCTGATAGGTGCTCCCATTATAGGAGGAGATGTAAGATTAGAGCACCTTGCTACAACGAGATTTTTTATTGCAGGCATTGCCATAATGAAGCGAAGGTACCAAAGTCATTGTCTCTTCTTAAATTTTCTTTTACGTGGGATTTGGTCGAACTGTCCTTAATTAGCTGAGAAACTAATTTTCTTTAACTACCCTATAATTGAACTAATAGAACACATTGGGAATTAATCTTCTTAATCAACACGATATTCCACGCCATGAAGTTGCGAAGGTTAGTTTGTTTTTCTCTTCAAATATTTTAGGAAGTGATCTAGTGTCTTTCATTATGTCTACATGAGGTATATCTTACCAACTTGTGTCTAATTGATGTTGTTTTCATCAGTGAAGTTAATTGTCGTTTCTCAGACATTTCTACTCATGATTATTGTTCAACATCTGACCATGCTAATCTGGACATTTAGGACATTGCCTATTGTATGCACTACTATAGATACTAAGCTATAGCACTACACATGCCCACAACAGGAAATATGTGATTGCTTTTTCACTTGGGTCTGATAATTGCTTCTTAGCTGATTGACTGACACTAGATTTTGTATCATACTCTCAGATGATCTTGAGTTTCTCATGTCCAGCATCATCGTAGTTTTCTAAAAGAGCATGTTGTTTTCAAGGAGGTAAAATGAACTTTGCTATTCACTTTGGAGATGGCTACTCTTACAAGTCCTGAATTTATGTTATGAGAATCATCTATTGTTACTGACATGTTCTCGCTTTCTCTTGTTTGATGTTTTAAGGCCATACCAATAAAAGATCAGCTTATGCTGTCAAAAATACACCAGACATATAGAGTCGGCTATATGAAGGTTGGATTCTGAATACTGGAAATTCTAATGTTTTAACCTCTTCTTTAGTTACTTGTGTAATGTTTATGCTTTTACGATTTTGTATCACCGTCAATGGATTATATGCTTTCCCATAGATGTGCAAGTCCTCACCTGATTTCATCCCTTTCAAGATGTTGTTTTGGCTAGGGTATTGGATGAGAGCACAATTGCAAACCTTAATTCCATTATTCATGCAAATAATGTCATTTTAAGTGTAACATCCCATCACCGATGGGAAGGGTAAGATGGTAATTTAGAACGGGAGGATTATTTAAAATTGTTTGGCTATGTTCATGCATTTATATATGCACATGAATAGTGAATTTTGCACATGTAATGATTGTACATGCATTCATGACATTTCCCGATATGTTTGCTAATAAATGAAATTGTTATGAAAATTTTTATTTTAGTGCTTGAAAATTGAATTTGAGTGTGTCTTTGTGAGTTTTGTATTTTTGGAGAATTTTAGAAATTTTTCTGGAAAAT
>JAOSBN010000006.1:12908799-12931936 GCA_027563595.1 Erythroxylum suave
TTAAGATTAATATAAATACATATATGCATAATGTATATCTTATGTAAATATGAAAATAAAATAGAAAAGTTTATAATTTATGAATTTTAAAAAATACAGCTACAATTTTTTAAAATTGTCTTAAAAAAATTTAAAAATATATTAAAAGTCCGAGTCGATGGGTAGCCCGTGACCCGAGTTGGCTAGGCGGGTCGGGCCATGGGCCTCCCCACGGATCTTCCGTGTCGGCCAGCCCATAGGCCACGGGTCGTGGGCTAGGCCCGCCTGCAAAATTTTCCAACGGGCCGGGCTAGCCCATCAATCAAATCATAATAGATCAATCCAAACAATTTCATTAAATAAAAGAATCAAAACATTTTAAAACATAAACATAAACATAGGGTTAATCTTCCTAGACACCAAAGAAATTTAGTTACACATGATTGAATACGAAATCAAGAAAAAATAAAAAGAAAAATGAATAAAAAATAAGGGTTCATAATTCTAAATCTCCCTTTTTATCTTATATCGAATATTCTTGCAAGGTAAAGGTTTGATCTTGTATACTCTTGGATCTTTCAATGATCTCTTTGTGTTTTCTACTTCTTTTGATAAAAAAATTCCCTCTTGAGCTACCTCTTAGAGTCTTTGAATGTCTCTACATGTTCGCCTCCTGATTTTGACTCTGAATACTTCTTTTTATAGTAAATTTTAAGGTTTTGGTTAATTCATGGTCTGATACATGGTTGTGCCTCATATAATATGTAACCCAAAATCTCCATAATTCATGAATCTATACAACCTAAGAGAAGTACACATGCTAATGCACGGTCATGTATCCCTTTTATGCTTTGAATCTTCACTTTATACCACATTTTTCATATAAATTCTTCTCCTTTAGTCCAAGAAGGCAATTATAACCTATAACCACACTTGGAGCAAACTAAGTACCAAATATATAATAAAAATATAAAATATTAAGAAAAATATATCAAATATTGGGTATAAATATGATCAATTATGTATATATCAAACATCCCCATACTTAAGTTTTTTCTTGTCCTAAAGAAAACCATAATCAATTATCAATTTTACAACATCAATCCCTCATCAATCTCAATATGTCCATTCATACTATAAATAATCATATCCTATTGAATCAAATTAATATATAATTAGACTCAAATTATCCTAAAATTAACTTTCTAAGACCATATTAATAATAATCATATCAATAATTGCATTGAAATCAAAAGCATATATCTTTACACCCTCATTAAGAGTTCACTCATTCCGCTCAAGTGTTTAGGGTGAAAAGTATCAAAACTCTCAATCAACGCATAGTGTAACTCTTACCATAGGCTTGAAATATCATCACATCTCCACGATTTATGTATAAACTACAAACAAAAATCAAAAGGTCTTCATACAGCTTGCAATAGGGCTTATGTATGGTATGGTTGGGACATTAAAAAAGGTTAAATTAAACAAAATTAAAACTTGCTTACAATTTATACAGGTGCACTCATTCTAAAAACAATGGTACTTTACACTTTACTTCTCTTCTTTAAAATGCTCATTTTTTAATCGCAGTAAGAATCTCAAACAATCATAATGTATCACAATTAAAGAAATATGAGACCTTTCAACAATTTCAAGTCTCAGATAAGTAAAGAATGTAAATAACCTCCAAGGTTTAAAACTATAAAAAAAGTCTTCAAAGAAAAATAAGAAAAGGTTAATATGTGGATACAATAATAATAAAAAAGGCTAAAGCTCGACTTTGCTATTCCTAAAAGATAGTTTTTATAAGTATGGTAAATAAGAAAATAGGCTAAAACAAGATGTTAGATCTAAGTGCCTTTATCATGTCAATGCCTCTAATTTAACGAATATAGTCTCAATATGAATAATAAAAGCAAGTTCTAGAATCATTATACTATACATGATAACACAAATGAAATAAATAAGAGAACTTAAAAATTTGAAATTCCGCTCTTGGGCTCAAAAGCTCACAAAATAGGTAGGTTTATGTATGTAAATAATTTTCATGCAACTCAACCATGTCAATGATTAATAAAATATGACTTAAATTTATTCTAACTCTCACCCTTTTGCATACCAATTCAATCAATATTCACCATTGAATTACAATATTGATGGACATATTTCAATTAAATCAAGATATCAATTCATAAAATTTAACAATCAAGATTATAATAAGCTTAAAGAAAACGCTAAAAAATCATTAACCCCTTTCCCACACTTAAAGTTGTACAATGTCTCCAATGTACACAATATAAGTATATAATAAGTGAGTAGGATTAATGGTACTTTCATGAATGTGAAGATTTTTTGAATTCTGATCCATCCAAGTTTAGACTAAATCCTTGCAAAATATACAAAAAAGGAGGATAAAAGAACATGAAAATGAAACTAAAACAAATAAAAAGAAATATGAAATAACATCATCACTAATGTTTTAAAAAAGAAAAGAAATAAGAGAAATATACATTCAAAAGGAAAAGAAAAGATACAACGTTTAAGCATCTCCTTTTTTGTGTCATGAATGAGGCCTTTCTATCGGTGGAATGGCCTTGAGTTGATGATCTTTAGAATGTGGAGGAGTTGATGATGAAGAGCCCATGCCAGATGATGGAGGTCGAAAAGTAATTCCTTGATGGTTTGCCATCTAGAATAGTAAATCTCTTATCCATCCAATTGAGGTCTTGAGTCTACTCATCCTCTCCATAAACTCTACTTGCTGTCTCTCCAGTCGAGCTATTGCTAGCTGGTCCTGATCGTCCAGTGCAATCCCACCAGTTTAAGATGGCGGTGATTGTGACTGTGGTGGCTCCTCCCTATCTCCAACTTTTGCTACTAACTTGTCGAATTCCCTAATAAGTCTGTAGATGTCTCTAGTCGGATGTCGACATCGACGTACCATGCACATATGTTGCATTACTACCAGATTAATCACTACCATAGTTGCCATCTCCCACATTAGTGGTAGCTGATCGAATAGACCGATCAATCATATCAGTCAAGTCATATAAGGTTCAACAAAAATTGCATCGACTTTCTTATCTTCACTTTAATTTCGGATAAATGGGACAAATGCATGTCAAGTGGATAAGCATCCACTTACTCATACTCTAGAGGTAATACACATTCACTTCTTTAATGACTTCTTAACTATCTCCTCGACTACTCAAAGTATGGGTCAAGATATTGTGGATGTATCTAAGCACTAGACTGCATAAGGTCGATGCTTTAGACTTGTGTGGATTGTAGTTGTCCTTAGTGCTAATCCAACTCTAGAACTGCCATAGAGATTACCCATGTAAAAGATCAATAAGCAATGGTAGGTACTCTGATGTCCCAACGTACTCCCAGTTGTATGAACCTATGATGATGGAGAATTCTGTGTCACTAATATGATGCATTTCCCTCATCATCTGAAACTAGACTGTATTGGGGCAATCCCTGTCATAACATTCTTTCTCTACAAAGAATGTAGAGAGGACTTCTACGGTGAGTTCTCGATATGAAGGTTCCATGATCTCAAAGAATTGGGACTATGCTCCTATCTCCATAAGCTATGGAACTTGTTGGGCTAAGCCAACCTGCTCCAATGCCTCTTAATTGATATATCTGTTGGCACTCAAATTCTTGTCCTTCAACCATTGATATTGTTCCTTCTAGGTGCTGATATTGAATAGTAGCATCCATAGTCTCTTTGGGGACTAGACTATAGTAAAAGGATTCACCTTGTTGCCTCTTTCTTGGAGTCTTCTTTTTATATAGTGATCTTGTCATTTTTGCCAACAATTTTGAACAAATGTGAGAAAATTTACATATAATTTACAAAGGTATGTTTTCCCCCACACTTAATTTCAATCATGCTTATTAACTTATTAATTGCAAGAACATCTAAATACGAAATATTAAACAACTAGAAATAATTAATAAAGCAACAAAAATAAATAAATAAATAAACAATTTTAATTAGAGAATTAATTAACAAATTAATAGCAAAATTAAAATCAGAAATTATGTAATTAACGAATTAAATTACTTAATTGTTAAATTACAATTCTTACCCTAACATAGAAATTGAAAACCCTAAGTTACCAATTACATAAAATTGACGCAATTAAATACCAAATCTATGCAATTAAACATAAATCATAATAGATCAATCAAAACAATTGCATTAAATAAAAGAATCAAAACATTTTAAAGTATAAACGTAGTGTTCATCTTACCTAGAACTAAAGAAATTTAGTTACACATGATTAAAGACAAAATCAAACAATAACATAAAGAAAAAAGAGTAGAAAATAAAGGGGTTTATAATTCTAAATCTCCCTTTTTATCTTCTATTAAATATTCTTGTAAGGTAAAGGTTTGATCTTGTATTCTTTTGGATGTTTCAACAATCTCTTCATGTTTTTCATTTCTCAGGATTAAAGGTTTGATCTTGTATTCTCTTGGATGTTTCAACGATCTCTTTATGTTTTTCACTTCTCTAGACTAAAAATTTCCCCTTGAGTTACCTCTTAGGGTCTCTGAACATCTCCGCACATCAGCTTCTTGATTTTGTCTTTGAACACGTCATTTTATAGTTACTTTTAACGTTTTGGTTAATGTATGGCTTGATAAAAGATCATGCATCAAATCATGTATAACCCAAAATCTCCAAAATTTGTGAATTTGCATGGCCTAAGAGAAGTACATAGGTTGATGCATAGCTGTGTATCCATTCTATGCTTCGAATCTTTGTTTTATTTCACTTTTTCATTTGAATTTTTCTCCTTTTAGTCCACGAAGGCAATTATAACGTATAAACATACTTGAAGTAAATTAAGTACCAAATATACAATAAAAGTATAAAATATCAAGTAGAAATATATCAAATATGGGGTATAAATATGGTCAATTATGCATCTAACAACATATCCAAGTCCAGATGAAATTCCATTCCTTTTTTTAGAAATTAAAGAATTATATTCTGAAAGAAGGAAAAGCCTTATAATGTATAAGGAGTGACTGTTAGTACATCATATTTAATGTCGTCAGTAAAAATTCCTTTCCTTTGATTTTCCATTAATGCTCGATTTGGAATTTAAAGAGAGCTCTAGAAAAATGTAATTCAAACAGAAAAAAAGTCAAAATGATACACATATGATGAAGAGTATTTACAAAAATAGAAAAAAGTAGAAAAGATAGCCATGTTAATCCTGCAGAGGAGGTGAAGGTACATGTAGTGGCATGTAAGCTATTATCCCTGATATATCCTTAAAAGCATCAAAAAAATCATCCTTGTTAAGCTCCCAATAGAAGACTGAGTAGCTATTGTCCACATATCATCTTAGTCCTTAATCCTTTTATCTCTTACAGGAATAATAGTCTCCTCTCTCAGTGGCATGATAGTCTCCTTTGGCTCTTTATTAAGTGCATCCTCCATTACTTACTCTAAAGCAAGCTCCTTTATATTTATAAACTCTTTGGAACTACTCCATTATCCATTAGCCTATTGGGTTTTTCCTTATCCTTGAGTGCATAATGATTATTATATTATCACTTCGATTCCTTATGCTCAACTAGCCCCTCATATCACATCGATGGATGTAGGATGTCTACTCCAAGATGCTGTGTGATTCTTACCATGGTATCACTTAGCTAGTGCATGTCGTACTTTATAGATGTAAGTGTGGCCAATTGGTCTATGAATGTAGGGCTTTGATATAGAAATATAGTCAATGCTTGCTCTGAACATAAAGTTTAACCCTCATGTATATCATCCCTCCTTACTACTTATGTTGGTGCACTAAAAAGTGTGAAATGTATCCTCTAGTGTCAGTTTGGAGCTCCACTATCCTGTAAGATATCTGTTGTGAAAGGTGTGGGAGTGATTGTTACTACAAGATCAAGGTCATACATTAGCACTCCTAATCCACTTGCTAGTCTCATAATGACTGAGACACCACTAATAATCCTGAAGTTGGCTCAGTGCAATATCTGTGAGCTAATTGGAAGAAATAGATCCTAATGTGTGTTCTTTACCTCTAACATATACAATAGAATAGAAGAGGTCCTACTTCATTGTTATCCCTCTTAGCACAAAGAAAACTTACTAAAATCTTACATACATATCTTATTGTCAGAATGAAAAATCTTAAGGTTTTGGATTTTTTCAGGTGACATGGATGCATGGTGGTCATATAATACATGTATTTTCCTAAATCAATCTTAGGGTAATCCTAATCTAAGGAGATACTACTCAATGTCAAATTTTGTGTATGCTCCACTGAGTACTTACCTAGGTGTGTTATAAAACATGGGCTGGATGAGTTACTATATAAGGGGCATATTGAAAAATGGCACAATCGATGACTTTTTGGTCCTCTTTTATAGATGGAAAAGGTATAGGACAAGAGGAACAAGGTATGAAACATGAGAAACAAGGAGAGGTGTGCTACAACAACCTTAACATGTGACTGTAACAGGCGTGTTCAAGTATGACACATTCTATTTCTCTTACTGGATTAATATGGGACTAAACACAGGGCATGTAAATCTCTTATTGACTTGAAAACCTACAAAATGAGAAAAATAACAACTCTAAATACTCATCATGTGAGGTTAACCATGATTCAACAAGGTAAGATATAAGAAATTGACAATAATACTAAGAAAAATGAATAATTAATAACTAAAATAACTATAACATGAAAAATAAATAAGTGATGGCTTAGGGCTTAGTAAATGCTTGTTTTAAGTCAAAATCTTAACCTTTTTTCATCAACATTAACTGAGCAAACCCTTACTTATGGGGTGGAATTTAATTTGCCAATTGCCTCAGTTTCCTTCTTCTTAACAGATTGGTAACCTTTGGACATGCTGTACGTTTCTCCATAATGGGGTTGCCAATTTCTTTCACTTGTTCTTTCATTGGATCTATCCCTTTACATTTGATATATTTTTCTTTTACATGACATAAGATATTTGATTGTTAGTTACAACAAAATAGAGGCAACCATTGTTCTTACCATTAACAGATTCTTGGGTCTAAATTTCTTAAACTCTAATTCTTCCTCCTTGATCCTTAGGATTAGCTTCCTTTCATACCCACCCATTAAGGCCTTGGAGGAAGCTAATAAAGGTGATCCCAAAATCAAGGGTACATTCTTATTCTTAACCATATAAAAAACCATTAAGTTTATAAGAATGAGAAACTTATCAATCATTATAGACATATCTTCTATTGTACCTACTAGTTTCTTAACATAAGGATTCACCAATTGTAACAAAATATTATTAGCTTTTAAATTTCTGATATCAAGTTTGATGTAGATTTATAAGAGTATAAGATTAATGATTACACCCAAATCATATAAAACATGACTAAAGCTCATATATCTAATAAAATATGGAATAGAAAAGCTACCAAAGTCTTTGAATTTCAGAGGTAGTACATTTTGGTTCATACTTATACTTCTTGGTCAAAGTAATAGCTTCATACTCCTCAAGCCTTCTTTAGTTGGATAACATTCCATTTAAAAACATATCATAAGAAAGCATTTATTTTAAAGTATCAGTAAAAGGAATATAAAGATAAATTTTTTAAAGAACTTCCAAAAACTTTCCAAATTCCTTATCCAAATTTCTCCTTAACTATTCTTTAGGAAAAAGGTATAAGTAGCTTGTATGATGTAAGAGGGATGTAATGGGGTTCTCCTTCCTCTCATTTAATTTTTTTCTTCATAGTTTTCTTACCTCTCTTACTTCCCTTACTCTCAAACTTCTTTAGTCTAGGATTCCCTAACACTTTATTACTGCTAAATATAATTATGTTGTAATGCTCTTTATAGTTCTCAATGTTGCTAAGTAATTGAAGTATTGGTTTGGGCTTTAAGCATCTTTCAATAGGTAGTTGTGGAATCTACCTTAGAGTTGAGCTTCCTAATTTCTTCCTTAAATTTTTCATGATGTTTAGCTTAGTTAGTCAAGAAGTTTTTTAGGATAAACTTTAGGTTTGGATTTTAAGGAGGCGGGGTTATAAGGTATAGGTTATAAATAAGGTGTTTGTATATTGTTTTAAGGTATGGTATTAAAGTTGTTTCTATAGGAGAAGTTATGGTGGTTCCTCCAACTAACGTTATATGTATTAAAGAAAAGGTCATTATTCTAATTGGTATTGCTCATAGAGTTAACCTGTTAAACATAGGAGTCATGAAAAAATGACTTCCCTAATTGACAGTCAATAGCTAAATGCCTTGGGGATCCACAATAAAGTTAATAGCCATATGGTTAAATTTATGAGATAAAACATCATATTTAGCAGTTAGAAGATTAAAAAAAAATCTAGGTTATACTTATCTGGAACCTTCTTCAGAGTGCCTCTTTTACTTATCCATTGGTAGTGGTTCTAAAGCATGTCCTCTATAAGGTAGTGAGCTTCATCTACATTTTTATTCGTAGAAGCCATGCTAACAATAAAATTCATAAAAATCTTTGTGACATAGGCCATCCTATTATAAGAATTATAGAAAATGAGCCACTTCTCTAACCTATGGTGATGAAAATCCTCAATGACTCCTTATACATCTCTTAAGCTACAATGATTCACCTTGCCTTTAGAAAAAGTGGTAATTTGATTTCTTATTTATGCATTCTTGTTTAGAGGAAGTACTTGGCTAAAAATTTATAGGAAAGTTAATCCTATATGGTAATTGATCCTGTCAATAGGATCTATAACCATGCTATCTCATTATCCCTTAGAGTAACATGAATAACTTGAACTTAATGGAATCAATAGAGATATCATTGAGCTTTGATTCACTATAATATTCTAGAAATATAGACATATAAAGGTTAGGATCTTTAGATAATATTCCTCCAATTTGATTATACTATACTATACAAAGCAAAGAGGGTTTTAGTATAAAGTTGGGAGTTTTGATGCTAGGCTGTGATGTTTAGCTTATGCCTTAGGAACTTGGTATGGAAAAATCCTTCAAGGATGTTATATTCTCTACAACTATCTTTTACTTCCTCAGCTTATATTCTCCTTTAGAGAGTCTTCTTATGTGTAAGTTTATTTTAATCTCATGATCTAGTTCCATACGATTCTTGAGAGTATTGGACTATTAAAAATAGGAAGGGGCTTTTGGAGGAAAAAGAATAAAGAAAATTTAGTAAACTATAAGGAAAGAACGATCACCTACCTGCAGAGGGAGGGTGACGAGATCGCAAGGCGACCCTAATTTGGAACTATCTGGAGACAAGGATGAAAGTGCAAAACGACTTTACCCTAATTGACTGAGAGTTTGTGTTTGTTGATGTATTAACACAGTCGTTTAATTGATTAGCTATGTGACGTCGTCGCTGGAGGGATATTCTTTGTTATTTGAGTTGTATACCTATTTTGTAATCTTTTATTTATTAATACCATTTACGTTTTTAAAAAAACATAAGGAAAGAAAAACAAAATAAAATAAACACCTAGTCTAATCAATTGTAAATTGATAAATATTAAATCTAGTCCCTAATAATGACGTCAAAAACTTAATTGTCCTATGTTTTAACACAAGTGCAAGAAACTACTATAGTTAGTAATGGTGAGTATGAGTTGATCTTATAAGGACTACTTGTTAGTCCTTAATAGCACACACAAGGATGGGGGGTGAATTGAGTGTTTATAAAATTTAAAATTTTTCTAATCAATGAACTCAATTGAACAACAATCAATATATATATGTATATGAACGAAGAAATTACTTAATATGAATTAATCAAATAATTAAAAATAATTTAAAGAGGATAAAGAAGAGAAGATGTAAACAAATATGTAGTGGTTTGATAAAAACTGCTAAGACCCTTTTTAAAGACTATTAAAATTATTCTTTTAAGGAGAATAATAACCTTTGTACAATATTTTTGGTAAAAAGGAAATGTAGAAGTTTTGAATTAAAAACTTTCTTTACTATAAGTATACAGATTTTATCTTATAATATAAAAGGTATCATCCTACAAGGATTGGAATAGCCACCTAACAATTCTTTTAAACTTGTTTAAAGTTAAATAGTAAGACAATTTACTAAAAGTTAAACCAAAAATAAAGAATTGATAATTAAACAATGAAATAAACAATAATCAATTATTTGATTGATCAATAATGAAAACTAAGATTTACTTTTATCCTTATTTGTTTTCACTTTACCTTCTTGATTTAATGCTACTTAATCCTAGCTGTCCCATAATTATGGTTAGCCTCTCTCGAGATCTAATCAATTAATCATAAATCAAATAGATAGAAATTGAATTGTGACCTCTCAATTTATCAAAACTTTTCCTAACTATGCAATTTGATTTGAAGTAATCTTATGGATAACTAGTAAACAATTAAGATCTCTCTTTGATTGCCTATTAAATTGATGTTTATAGGTATATTAAGGTACCGATTCTTATTATGCAACACAAAAAAGTAATCCAATCTAATCTTTTGATTCAAATTGAATATAAAACAATAAACATCAGAAGTATATTTCATTAAATCAAGAATGTAAATTTTAGCAAATAAATCAGGAGCAATTCCTAAAAGGAATTTAACAATCCATAGATGTATTTATATATGCTAATTAAGTCATCATCAACTTTCAACAACAAGAAGGAACCAAAAGTAAAAAGATTAGAGAATTGAATCTGGATGTCTTCTCTTCTTTGCCTTGAGCTGGAATTTTGTAGCTTTTGTTCTTCAAATTTTGCTCTTTTTGATATCCTCTTTTTTATGTTTTCTAGTTGCCTTTTGGTGTTTTCTCTTCCTTTTTATACTATTAAGCCTTCTACTATTTTTTAGGCTTTCCCCACATGTTTTTGTTCTAAAAATAGCGCCTAATCATCAAAAGTATAAAAACCTTAATCTAGAAAAGCTCCTTAGACAATCGTGCATGAGTATAGCCTTTCTCCAGCTCTCTGTCACGATCGTGTATGACATGCATGATCATGCCAAAAAGCTCACCACTTATTACTGGTTCATGCTAGATCTTATTTTTAGGTCTTTCTTCATCTTTTCTTCAAGTTTTCCTATCTCCACTCATCATCAAACATATCAAACATCCTTCGAAACATACAATTAAGACCAAATTCTTTCCTTAAATAATAATCAATCAATCAAAACACACAAAACACTAATAAGAATAGAAATCTATGTCCTAAACAATTTATCATCATATAAAACAACACTAAAAGCATACTTTAATTCATAGAAAACACACTCTAAAATAAAAACACCCAGTATGAATCTTGCTGATATATAGGGCCTGCGGTAGAAAACACTTTCTAACACCTAGAAAGCACACTATAACTCACACCTATCAACTTCACCATACTTAAATCTTTACTTATGCCCAAGAAACTAAAAAAACACAAACATAAACACATAATCATACAACAATGTAATAATGACACATTGGCATCAAATTTCATGAAATTAACTTAGCCATAAACATCAATCACTTAAAAAGTTCCATCATACTAAAATTTTCTATTCATGTTTAAGTGCTTTGATTTATATACATATATGAACTAAAATATGAATACTTATTCATACATCTATGGCACTTGGAAGCATGCACTTATTATTATATACCAATTAAAGTGGTAGGCCATCATTAAATACTCGCTCATAGATTTTTTTGACATTTAACAAGAAAATCAATAGGTTCACTTTTATTGAAAATATCATATTTTTAAATTTTATTTAATGATAACCTAGTCTTTTGTTGCAAAAGCAAACACCTTGTCATGAATGTCTCTTTGCTACTTAACTAGGTTATGTCTTATCAAGCTTGGTTGGATTATCATTCTAGCCTTTTGACATAAAGACAAACATTTTATTATGAATGCCCCTAATTACTTAGCTATATGACAACTCATAACTAGTTACCAAGCCTATTCTTAGCCACTTTATTTCAAAACAGGCCAGAAGAATAGAAAATTTATTTAATAAATTTTTATATATTTGACCCACATCATTTCCTCTCAGTCAATCATTCCCATTAATGGATACTAATACTGACTACCAATTTAAATAAATTTAGTTATAAATGCATCCAAACAAATATCATAAAAGGAAATAATAAGTGCAATATTGTAATCAATATGCATATTCACCTCAAAACATTTAAACACAAAGTTAACAAGCTAATGTTTCTTCAAAAATTAAATGATCGCGCTCAGAGATAAGCTAATTTATTTTAATTTCATTCCATTGACACATTGACACAATACAAACATCATGTAACATAATTTTTACACAATGCTAACATAGTAAAAAACTAATACAATGCAAATGTAAAGTCACACACAAATGATATGCAATTACATATATTCCCCACACTTGAACAACACATTATCCTTTATATGGAAACAAAGCATAAATCAAATATAAGCAAACATAAACTAGTTAAACAACAAAAAATAAAAGAAATAGAAAAGAAGGGGAAGAATACTTATGGGGATTGTGGTGGTGATCGTGTAGGAGACTAGGCTTAGACACCTTGGATGATAAAAAACTTCAGTAACTTCTTTGTTTAGTAGAACTGATGTTGCACTAACTCTTTTAATTGTTTCTCTATAATGTCCATTCATCCATCTAGGTTCCTGTTGTTCTCTTTTAATTTACTAAGCACCGTCTCCTAGACTTCTTCTTCTTATTTAGACTCTTCACTTGATGATACCATTTGCTATTATTGAAGTAATGCAAAACTAGATACCATCTGTCTTGTCTTATGCTTAACTTTAGATTTAAAGCTTGGATTTTAGAGTTCCATACCATAGGACTCTAAGATCTTAGCCCTCCTCAAGAAAGTATTATTTGAACTTTAAGGAAAAGCAGGGGTTCGTCCATCAATAGTAATGCCATGGTATTGAGCTAAAGTAATTACTAAAAATCCAATGCCTAAATATTGCCTTTTTTATAAAAAAATGAAGTAAGTATTGTTTGAAAAATATAGTTTGATGTGTAGACATTGATTTTGTTCTCCATACACCAAAGTAAAAATAACTCCTTTATGTAACATTTGTTACTTTGACTTTTTGTAAAAATAGTGTGACATATGAATTTATGGATTAACAAATGTTCCAGACTTTGAATGACATTATTTGGTGAATTATGTGGGAAAAACACATTTAAACCAGTTAATGACTTCTGATAATTTTTTTTGGGAATTAAAGAATTGTATTCTAAAAGAAAGCATAACTTTAAAAGTACAATGAGTGCAACCAAGATCATTCAATCCAAAATGGACTTGCAAACCATCAACCCTAATTTACGATCAATCCACCTTATATAGTAGAACATTGCATATATTACTACCAATTTAGCTTAGAAACCCCATCTCTGATTTATCGCTTCTGATGTTTTGACTAGGCTCTTTAGTAATAAGAAAAGATCTTTGATTGTTTCCAAGTTTGGATTCACTAAAGCTTCTAATCTCCTTTTTCTTATTTTTAAAATTTATGTTATTTCTTTCCATCCAAACCTCATACACTGCAACATTGACTGCTTACTTGAGGAGTGCTTTGTCACCTCTCTTACTGTTGAGCTACAAGAGTTGTTATGTTAACTGGCTCTAAGAGTAGCTTAACTCATCTACATTGCAAGTTGTTTTGATCTTGTTCCATAAGGTGCACGTGAATTGGTATTGGAAATATAAATGATCTCTTACTTCTTGTTGTTGTGAGCACATAACACACATAGGTCCCTAGGGGTGGAGCATTTAATTCTAACCATAGTTGCCAAGATACCTTTGAGAGCTTGCTAGGTGATGTATGCAAATTTGGGGCAATTTTTAGAGAACCATATCAGCTTATGCTGATTCACTTTTGGTTTGCATTGTATTAACAATCCCCTTGTAGAATTATTGGTGAACTTTTTTGTAGGTATGTGTTATCTTTATTATTTTGTCTTCCTTATCAGAGTTGGGTCTATAATTAGGTGTTGCTTTAGCTATCCTATCAACTCTTTGCTTGAATCTCTAACGTTGATTCTTAATCAGCTCATCCACTTTTTCTCCAAGTTTAAATGAAATAAATAAGGACTCAAGTATAATGAAACCTTAGTGGATCACTTTTCATACCAGATGGATATGTTTTTCGACTTCCAATAATATTTTTCATGTAAGATGCAACTTTAGCTCTCAGTTTAAGTAAATTATGCCAGGTCAAAGAGTCATTAGATCTAGACCCTACTTTTTAGAAAATTTTCCTCTGCTGGTGTTCAGTATGTGTCCATTGCACACAAAGGTTCTTTTTTTCTACTATCAACTTCCAGATTCTTTTGGCAATTAGCACTTTGTTAGTGAGTTATAGGGAATTAATCCCTAATCGTCCTTACTCTTTTAGTTAGCATAAATCTTTCCAAAAGACTTTAACACCAAACCTTTTATGTGGATCCTTATGCTATAAGACGTTACTAAAAAATTTCTCAATTTCCTTTGCCAATTTCTTAGGAAGACTTAAGTGGGAAATATAGTAATTGTAGAGTTTGGAAAATATAGTTTTGATAAGTTGAGTTCTGCTTACATAACCTAAGTCCTTATTGCACCAATTTCTAAGCTTCCTCTCCACTTATTCTAGTATCATTTTGTAGTTTTTATAGAAAGGTCTAGAAGTGGTAAGTGGAACTTCAAGATAAACAAATGGTGGAATAGTTGATTTGATACGAGTTATGTTCTCCAATTCTTACTTAAGAAGTTCTGCATCCCTAAAAAGTAACAACAAGCTTTCCCCAAAGTTAACTTTAATCCTTAAGATGCTACTGAATTGTTTGATAGATTTAGTTATCATACTTACTCCTAGTATGACAACCTTGCAAAATAACAACAAATCATCAACAAATGTTAGGTTGAATAACTTCAAGTTTCTACATTTCTTATAATACTTAAACCTTAGACACATACTAATGTTATGGCCAACAAGTTGAATGAGCACCTCCATACAATTGTAAATAGGTAAAAGAATAAAGGATCCCCTTACCTGAGTCCGTTTTCACCTTTAAAAGGTGGTGTAGCTTCTCTATTCACAAGTATACTAAAAGTAGGCATAATTATACGCTTTTTAATCTACTGGAAGAACTTCACAGGAAATCACATAGCTTTTATAGGTAGCATGAGAAAATTCCATTCTACTGAATCAAAGGCTTTCTTGAAATCAACTTTTATTGGACACATTTTTCCAATTCCCTTTCTTATGTGTCCTTAGAATAAATAAAAAACAATCAAGATGTTATCACCCACATTTCCTCATTGGATGAATGCACCTTGTGTTGATGAGGGTAAGGAACTCAGTAAGGGTTTTAGCCTTGATGATAGGTGTAGATTGCATTGTATTTTTATAGGTAATTTGATACATGTTTAGTGGTTAATCTCATAAATATTTGTGTTTCAAGCATTCTTTAAGTGAGATCATGTTTTTGAGCTTCAATTATATATATATATATAAGGTGTCATGATGAGTTTGTTAGTGTTTCAGGGCATTCGGAAGAGTTTTGGAGAATTGAACCAAAACACAGGGCCATAATCGTGGGGAATCTGCCACGATCGTGACAGAAGCTCGAGCATAGGGCCACGATTATGGGGAATTTGCCATGTTTGTGACAGAGAGCAGATAAACAAGCCACAATCATACACTAATGAGAGTTAGATGATTTAATTGATCACTTAATCAATCTAGTTGGTAATTTCATGGAAAGAGATCCCATGTAAGAACCAATTGTTTATTAGAGAGAATTAGAACTAAATAGAATTATGGTAATTTGTGAATTGAGAGATTGCAAGTCTATAATTTGATTAGGGTTTACAATTTGTAGAATGGTTATAACTTGAGAGAGCGTAGTTAACCATACAATCATCTAGAACCAACATCTCTTAAATGTAAAAATGGCTAGATTAGAATCCCCTCTCTCATAATTTGATTAATTCTCTTAGCAGATTTCCATTGTTTCATTATTTGTTTGTTACTAGTTTGTTTTATTTTGTTTACTTTTCAACTTATTATTCGAATTTGAGTCTTAAACAAAGCACAGCCTAAATTAAGTGGTGCCTAAACGCAATATCTATGGGACGATATCTGTTTTTTATTACAAGTAATGACCTGTATACTTGCGGTTTTTTAACATAAATCAAATAGTTTGTTTTGCAATAAACAAAATTTTGGTGTCGTTGCCAGGGATTGCTTTGTTTAACATCTTGTTTAGTTTAGGTGACTTTGATTTAAGAGTGTTTCATACTTTTCCTTACATTTTTGTAGGTGCATAAACACAAGGAGCACAAGAAGGTCTAAGGAGCTTAGTAAAGAAAAGCTTTCAAATATTACGAGGCACGAAAGAGAGCTAAGAAGAGCTAGACGCTAAGAAAAAATACAAAGGAATATGGCAGAAGAAGGAGAGCAAGAAGGAGCTGAGAGGACATTGATGGACTTTATAGGGCCAGGTTTCAGCCCTCAAGGAGTTGCAAGGCCATCTATTTAAGCCAATAATTTTGAGATGAAGTCGGCTCTCCTCAACATAATTCAGAGCAGTGTCCAATTTTATGTCCAACGAAGATCCCAATGCCCATCTTGTAAATTTCTTGGAGATCTATAATACCTTCAGGTTTAATGGGATGCGTGATGATGCTATGAGATTGTTTTCTTTTACCTTGAGGGATCGGGTAAAGAAATGGTATAATTCACTTAAGGTAAGCCAAATCACTAATTGGGAGTAGCTAGCTTAAGCTTTCCTGGATAAATACTTTCCATTGACCAAGACAACAAGAATCATTAAAGAGATCACAAACTTTCAACAAAGTGATAGGGAGTCGTTGTATGAAGTTTGAGAGAGATTTAAGGAATTACAAAGGAGCTACTCTCACCACAACCTTTCGAGGTAATTTCTTTTGCAGACATTTTACAATGGTATAACTCAAAACATAAGGGAAATAATAGATATAGCTGCAAGAGGGTCTCTAATGAGGAAAACCATTAATGCAGCTCATGAACTTTTAGAAGAGTTAGTGAGTAACAGTTGTATGTGGCTAAATGAAAGGACATTGATGGACAAGAAGGAGCGGAAGAAGGAGATGAGAGGACATTGATGGACTTTATGGGGCTAGGTTTAAGTCCTCAAGGAGTTGCAAGGCCAACAATTTAAGCCAATAATTTTGAGATTAAGTTGGCACTCCTCACCATAATTCAGAGCAGTGTGCAATTTTATGTCCAACGAAGATCCCAATGCCCATCTTGTAAATTTCTTGAAGATCTATGATTCCTTCAGGTTTAATGAGATGTGTGATGCTATGAGATTGTTTTCTTTTACCATTATTTTGAGGGATCGGGTAAAGAAATGGTATAATTCACTTAGTGTAAGCCAAATCACTAATTGGGAGTAGCTAGCTCAAGCTTTCCTAGATAAATACTTTCCATTGACCAAGACAACAAGAATCATTAAAGAGATCACAAACTTTCAATAAAGTGATGGGGAGTCGTTGTATAAAGTCTAAGAGAGATTTAAGGAATTATAAAGGAGCTACTCTCACCACAACCTTCCGAGGTAATTTCTTTTGCAGACATTCTACAATGGTATAACTCAAAACATAAGGGAAATAATAGAAATAGTTGCAGGAGGGTCTCTGATGAGGAAAACAATTAATGCAGCTTATGAACTTTTAGAAGAGTTAGTGAGTAACAGTTGTATGTGGTTAAATGAAAGGAGTAGACAAGGGTCTAAGAAGTAAAAAGGAATGATTCCATTTGACTTAGTGACAACCTTGTAATGATAGATTACTCCCCTTGTCAAGCAATTGAGCAACTCTTAAGGAGCTTCTTCATCCATAGCTAAGACCATGCAATTACAATGTGAGTTATGTGGGCAAGACAATCAGGACACAACCAAATGCTTTTTGTTGGGAGGGAGTGGTACAGAACAAGTAAATTACTTTGGTCAAGCTCAACAAGGTAATAATCCATACTCCGCAATGGGGTAACAATCCATACTCTCATACTTACAATCCCGGGTGGAAAAATCATCCAAATTTTTCGTGGAGTATTAACAATGCAAGTGGCCAAGTGAGAACACAAAGACCTCCCAGATTTCAACAAGATCGACTTGGATCCTTAGAGAACAAATTAAATAAGTTAATGGATGTATTGAGTTCAAAGTTATCAAGCTAAGAGGAAGGCCAAAGAAGACAAAAAGAGAGTCAAAAGAGAAGAGAGGCAAAGTTTAACCAGGTTGAGAAGAACCATGCTTCATCCATCTATAACTTGGAAATATAGGTAGGTTAACTTGCTAATGCATTGTCTTTTAAGAACGTAGGAAGCTTACCAAGCAACAATGAGGCCAATCGAAAGGAACAACTCAAGACGATCACACTTAGGACTGGCAAGCAATTGGAGGAGCCAAGTGGTCAAAAAGATATCCAACAAAAGGAAAATGTAGAAGAGAAAGAAGAAGAGAAGCCATATATACCACCACCACCTTACAAGCTTAAGATTTCATATCTGTAGAGGGTGAGATAACATTAAGTCAACACTTAATTCTCCAAATTCTTGGAGAAGTTGAAGAAACTTCAAATTAATTTGTCTTTGGTGGAGGCATTGGAATGTATGCCCAAGTATGCAAAGTTTCTCAAGGACATATTAACACACAAACATACTTAGGAGGACAATCAGACGGTGACCTTGATAGAGAATTGTAGTTCAATCATCACAAGCACAATGCCTTCAAAACTACAAGATCCAGGGAGTTTCACTATTCCATGTGTTATTGGTGATTTTGAATTTTCTAAATGCTTATGGGATTTAGGCTCAGGTATTAACTTAATGCCTTTGTCTATTTTCAGGAAATTGGGGCTAGGAGACGTTACGCTAACATCCATGCTTATCCAACTTGTGGATCAATCCATCAAAAGGCCATTTAGGGTGGTAGAAGATGTTCTGGTAAAAGTTAAAAAATTTATAATTCCTGTTGATTTTGTTGTGTTGTATTTTGAAGAAGATAGGAATTGTCTATTGATTCTGGGCATGCCCTTTATGAATACCAGTCGGGCATTAGTTGATGTGCATGAAGTAAAACTAGTTTTGAGAATTGGTGATGAACAGGTTGAATTCAAAATGACTAAATCTTTGAAGAAGTCGATAGATGGAAGTGCTTATATGAAAATTGATGTTGTGGATGATTGTGTGAAGGAGAAGGAAATTGAAAAGGAAGTTGTTGAAGTGCACAGGGATGAGAGTGTGAGCAAAAAGAAATTGTACGAGGAGGGTGTGCAAGAAAAGTTAGAGAGAGTGGATGCACCCATACCACCCTCTATTGTAATGCCTCCTACTGTAGAACTAAAACCCTTACCTTCCCACCTGAGATACACATTTCTAGGCAAGGAATACACCCTACCCATCATCATTTCCAACCAATTGGATTTTGAGCATGAAAAGAAAGTGGTAGAAACCATTAAGAAGAGGACGAGAGCTATGGGGTGGCAAATTTTTGATATTAGGGGGATTAGCCCCTATGTGGTGATGCATAGGACAAACCTTAAAGAAGGATACAATACAGTGAGAGAGAGGAAAAGAAGGTTAAATCCAAATATGCAAGAGGTTGTGAAGAAGCAAGGGGTAAAGCTTTTAGATTTAGGCATTATATACCCAATTTTAGATAGCAAGTGGATGAGTCCGGTGCAATGCGTGCCTAAGAAGGGAGGTATGACAGTGATGGAGAATGAAAAAGGTTAATAGATTTCCATTAAGACTATCACAGGTTGGAGAGTGTGCATTGACTATATGAAGCTCAATTTGGCCACTAAGAAAGACCATTTCCCATTACCTTTTATGGACCAAAGGACGAGACACACCACCTCCATCGACCCCATCTTGAGCCCATCTTGCCCTTAATCTCTTCTATCATTCTTCTTGTATTTTTGTATTTTATTTTCATTGTGTTGTTTGTTGCTTTTGGATGTTCTCCTTTGCACATTGAGGACACTGTTTTGTTTAAGTGTGGGGAGGTAGTCTTTGCATTTATGTTTGCATTTTTGCATGTCATTTAGGATGGATGTTAGGTTGATAGTATTAGGTATGTCATTTCCGCTACATTTGAATCTTTGTGAGGAATTTGTTGCCATGAGATTCTGTCATGCCAGTTGGAATGAGATTAAATGTATACGTAAACTTAAATTAGGCTACTTGATTGGATAGTGAACCGTGTGGAGTGATGAAAGTAGTTAGCTGTATAAGCTTACTTAGAACTTGAGACTTGAACAATGAGGTAGTGTATTAAAGCATAATGGATTTTCTTTTGAGCCTATATGAGGAATTGAGCCTTTATGACTCCATTCTATAGTCATTTCATTTCTTTGTTTGTGTCATGCTTCCTTAGATAATTACCTTCAAAACTTACTTTGAATCGGTTTAATTTGACTGGATGCATGCTAAATAGAAATGATTAATGCCTTCTTGCTTTAACCTTTGGCTTAAATGAACTAACCTTTCTATTATCCCTTGATAGCCCTATTGAGCCTTAAACTTTTGTTTCTTGAAATCACCCAATTTTAAAACTTACAAACCCTATGGGCTTGTCGAACCACAAGTTAGTAGAGTGCTTAGCGATATTTTAGTGTGGAATCATAAGTTAAGAGCACGTTGCATATAGTTGTTGTTTTCTATTCATTGTTTCTTTATTATGAAAAAAAGAGAAAAAGAGAAAGAGAAAGAGAAAGATAAAAGAACAAAATCAAATAAAAAAAGAAAAGAAAAGAAAAGAAAAAGGAATAACATGTAGGAGCTTTAATAATTGCGGAGAAGTAGTCTTATCTATTTACATATCTTAAAAGTTTATCTTTGTCATCCTTTTGTACACTTAGTAGTTTATAAATTCTTGTGATAAACCCCTAAAACCTGTTTAACCCACCTTAACCCCAGCCATATTACAACCAAATGTAAAGCCCTTTTGATCTATCCTAGCATGTAATTATTGTAGAGAAGAATTGGTGTATTAGCAAGCCTATAATGGTGTGGTTTCCTATAGGAAGTTTGAGTGAAACACTAACCATCAAACACTTAATAGAAATGAGTGAAATATGTAAGGAATCTCCATTTTGAATTTATACTTATCTCTAAGTGATGGTTTCATGGGTTGAGTTTACTTATGTGCACCAATGAAAATTAGTCATGATGTGTGTCATAGCTTGATACTTGAGTTGGCCAAGGTTTAAGGGATTGCATGCTTTAATTTTTGTAAAAATGAAGTGATAGATTTTTATTGGTTATATCTGTGTTTTTCTTGAGGACAAGCAAAAGTTTAAGTGTGGGGATATTGATAGGTGTAGATTGCATTGTATTTTTATAGGTAATTTGATAGATGTTTAGTGGTTAATTTGATTGTTTAGTGTATGTTTAAGTTAATAATTGTATTAGTTCATAAATATTTGTGTTTTAGGTGTTCTTTAGGCGAGAATACGTTTTTGAGCTTCAATTATATATATATGAGGTGTTGTGATGAGATTGTTAGTGTTTCAGGGCATTCGCAAAAGTTTCAAAGTAGACTTGAAATAAAATACAAGGCCACTATTGTGGGGAATCTACCACGATCATGATAAAAGCTCGAGCATAGGGCCATGATTGTGCATTAAGGGTCACGATCGTGGCCTATACAAAGACAAACATAGAGTCACTTTTGGATTTAAGTTTTTGAGGAACATTTTAAACATTTCAGACCCCGGAAAGACAGTAAGGTTACCTTAATTGGAAAAGACTATAAAAGTTTAATGACATAACCATATAGGAGAGTTTATATTCATCCTACATTTGGAATACCAAAAAGAGATATAGAAAAGAAGAAGAGGAAGAAGAGGAGGATTCTGATGCTGAAGCTTCTTAGAATAGGTGATCTCCCGATGTCACTACTTTCTTGAATCATCAAACCTATGTTTCATTACCTCCCCTTTTATCTTTTTGTTCATTTAATGTATAAGGTTGAGATGGGTTGTATGGTTATGGATTTTGAGTTGTTAATGATGTTCTAACTTTTCCTTCAAGATTTTGCTTATATTTAATGTTAATCTAGTTGAATTGTGTTTAATTGATTTGGGTATTGTTAACCGGATAAAAATGGTTAGATTGGATTAACTAGAGTTAGGCAATCTAATTGACCACTTAATCAATTTCGTTGGAAATTTCGTGGAGGGAGATGTCATGCAAGACCCAGTTTTTTGTTAGAGAGCTTTAGAACTAATCAGAATTGTGGTAATTTATGAATTGAGATATCGCAAGTTTATAATTTGATTAGGGTTTACAATTTAGGGAATAGTTATAATGCGAGAGAGAGTAATAAATGATACGATCGTGTAGAACTGACACCTCATAAATGAAAAAAAGGCCAGATTAGCATTAATGATAGGTAAAATCTCCTCTCTCATAACTTGATTAATTCGTTTGAGAGATTTCCATTATTACATTATTTGTTCATTGCTAGTTTGTTTGATTTAGTTTACTTTTTAGTTTATTATTAGAATTTGAGTCTTAAACAAAGCACAAACTAATTTAAATGGTGCCTAAACACAATCTCTTTGGGACAATATCTACTTTTTACTACAAGTAATGACTTGTATACTTACAATTTTAAGCATAAAACAAGTAGTTTGTTTTTGCAATAAACACTCAATAATAACATTTTATACATGAGCTTGTAGATGGTATTGTGGTAGGAAATTGGTCTAAACTACTCTATTTTCCTAGGGTTTTTTGTTTTAGGCATAAGGCAGATCAAAGTATGATTGAAAGTTTTCAGCATTTTGCTCTTCTTGAATAATTCTTTGATAGTTATGGAGGTTTGTTTTCTAATCCATGTCTAGGCTGTTTTGAAGAAGTGCCCATTCATTCCATTATGACAGGTATTTTGTTTGGATTTAGTCCTTTGAGAGCTTCCTTTATATCCCTTCGACAAATTTATCTTATTAAGTCTTCGAATTCCTTAATTGTGATTTTATTCTTGATAAATTATTGCAATGGGAGGTTGGGTGGGATTGTGGCTGATTGAGCCAAAGTTTATTACATAAATTGGCTACACTTTTGCTATTTTTAATGTACTTTTTGACTCTTAATTTGTGATTTTTGTGCT
>JAOSBN010000006.1:12948755-12967619 GCA_027563595.1 Erythroxylum suave
GAGGATTTTCTGAGGGCTTTCAAGGATAATTATATGCCCAAGATTTATCTTGATATGAAGATGCAGGAATTTCTGGAGTTGAAATAGGACAAGATATCAGTGGCTGAGTATGAGGTGAGATTCAATGAGCTTATGAGTTATGCTACTGTTTTGATTCCTACTAAGGCAGATAAGTGCCGAAGGTTCGAGAATGGCCTGAATATGGAGATCCGTACCAGATTGGCCTGATCAGATATGGGCACTTTTATTAAGCTGAGAGCTGCTGTAGTACGGATTGAACAGCTGATGAGGGTGACTTAGGCTGAGTTTGGATAAGGATCTAAAGGAAAGAGACCAGGTGACAGTCAGGGCAATTCTGGCAGAAGTTTCAGTAAACGCCAGAACAGAGCCTTCAGATCAGCAAGTGGATCTAGGCAGTCTGGATTTGGGCAGAGACGGAGGTTTACAAAGACTGGTAGTGGCAGTGGAAGAGGTTCAGGACGCACCCAGCCTCCAATTTGTGAGCACTGCGAGAAGAGGCAGAGTGGGGAGTGTTGGCGCCTAACTGGAGCTTGCCTTAAATGCGACTCCATGGACCACCAGATTAGGGATTGCCCTGTTACTTTGGGAGCTCAGTCTGCTGTCAGTGGGCGATCTGGGAGTAATACCACGGTGCAGCAGAGTAGAGGTGGTGGATCCGGGCAGAGAAGCCGACGCGGAGGCCGAGGCAGAGCTGATGGTTCTTTTGTGAGGACTGAGGGACGGGGCAGCCGACCGTAGTCCCAGGCCAGGGTCTATGCCATGACTAGGCAAGAGGCCCAAGATTCCCTAGATGTGGTAGCAGGTGCACTTCTTATCTCTAGTTTTGAAGCATTTGTATTGCTAAATCCAGGATCCACACATTATTTTATTGCATCGCATTTGGCATGTAGACTGCACTGTGCTAGAGAGTTATTACAGTATGGGCTAGAGGTGAGTACACCTCTAGGGAGTACCAATGCCTTAGGTGAGGTCTGTAAGGGGTGCTTGATCTAGATTAATCAAGAAGAGTTGAAGGCAGACCTGATATTCTTACAGTTGAGGGAGATAGATGTGATTTTGAGCATGGATTGGCTCACTGCCTATAGGGTCATCATGAACATGTATTGTATATAATTCATTTCATACATGTGCATTTTTAAACAATGACAGTTTTGACCGGAGTAGCCAGCGAGAACTAAAAGCTCAACGATTGTATTTGGGCCTAGAGCCCCACAGCAATTCAAAGCCTCAGGCTCAACAATTAATGTGCCCACATTGGGACAGTTCAGGCGCTCGTTCACAAAATCGAAATAAATTGGAAAAGTGTCACATGCACATTTCATATGCATTTGGTTTAATCTCTTTGATTTAGTGAAAGGCAAAATGCCTTATACTTATGTGAAAACAAAAGTGTAAATTGTGGGACCATGTGATACTTCTGATTTATGTGAAATTATGAAATATCTGTGATATGCTCGATTGTTGCATGAATTGAGTGAACCATCGATGATGGTTACCTCAATAAGTTCGCAAACTTACCCAAAATTGCTACATATTTTTCAGGACCGAGAGTAGACTCTCAGCTGCAGAGGAGCTTTTCTAGCCGTGTAGTTCGTGTTGGCGAGAGAAGTCATGGCTCATAGGTCAGTCAGCTGGGACTTTTAGGATGGCCTAGATAGATTTGATGTATTTTTCCTCTTTCATGTAGCATGTTGTACTAGGTTTTTAAAATTGATGTACAAACAGTGAAAAATGACAGACGTGTAAACTTCTGGTTTGATGAAATGAAATGAGGAAAAATTTTGGTTTAAAAAACATTATAATTTTTGTACTGATGTTTTATTATGATGCCATGTGAACTGTTCGTAGTGATTAGTCGTAGCTCACCCTTATCATAGGATATGTACCGGAATGACCTGCGGGCGTCCTGGTGTGTACCCTGCGGTAAGGAGGCGCTACACTCTCTCTATCTCTATCTCTAAATAATTCTTAAGGAAATGGCTTAGCAGACTCGAAACCATCTTTTCGTGAATGCCCCTTTTAATGTCTGTCTCTTTTGAAGTCTCTACTAATATGACTTTGGTGCTTATCCATTTGTGTTTTGTAAGACATCATTTGTAATTTACTTTTATTATTAATTTTAATGTGGAGAGATATAAGCTACTTTAGTACATGACTCCTCTGGTGGTTCTTAAACTCAAGATAGTCTTTATGTTTTCTTTAAAGGTAAGTTTTGAAGATATTTAATTGTTTACATTTATTTTCTTAATTTCAATAATTGCATTTCATGTTAATGTTACATTTTATTAATAATTATATTAATTAATTAAAATGCATTTTGATTGATAAGCACAACAAACATTTGATTTTGACAATTTGGGAGTTGGAACGAAACCAAACAATTTGGGAGTTGGTATTTGCAATGAGAACTGTGGTTGTTCACTTACATGCTTTAGTGAAAAGTTTTGTATTTGTAAAAGAGGAGTCAAATTATGATGCAATGTTAGCTCAAACTATGAATCTTACCGTTCAAGAATGCAGGGAGAAGGTAATTCATCTAATGCAAGGTCATTCATTTAGTGCAGAACGTTAAGAAAACAAGTTATATGTTGTTGTGTTTATTAGTATTATGGGACTTTGAGGGTTAAATGAAAGAATTTGTTTTCTTCATTTAAGCACGATCATGACTTAAATTGCATGACCATGCAGGTGGTTGGTTTAAGTGACATGGTGAAAATATGAACTACACAATTATGCTCGTTTAATTTAACACCATATTCGCAAATTAATCTAATTAACATTCATGCTACATCCATGCTAATTTCACTCAACTTAAATAATATGAAAATAAGTACAATCAAACTAGATTCAACACAACAATTCCCCTACTTTTACTTAGGCAAAATAAAGAATACTAGAGTATAAAAACAAATTATGAAAATAATAATTTAACAACAATTTTCCCAAATAATAGTCAATGATATCAACGATCATTTCAATTAACACAACCTAAGAAGTTGAAACTCATAATGCTCTATAAGCAATCTATTCTTCTCATATTTAGCCAAAATCAATAGGCATTTCAATTCAAAGAACCATCAAACAAGTGTGATAGATACTTACTCTACTCTCCATCCCCTCAAGCATTCAAAGGTGGGATATGTATTCACTCATCATTCATTTCATGTAAGGCATCTACCATAAGCTTGCTTACCAATCCAATCTCCACCACTCATATCAAACACAAGCATTAATCTGAAGGTCTTAATTTAGGTTGTAATGAGGCCGAGCCAAGGGTAGGAAAAAGGAAAATTGTAGTTTAAAACCATAATAAAAATTGAGAATTTAAAATAATAAAAAATAACGACCATAAAACACTCAATTCTTTTCTTTTACTTAATAAAATTACCACTTTCCGTTTTTATTTTTCTCTCCTCTTCTTTTCATTTTCTGGTAGTATTCTCTTCCTTTCGTTCCTTTTCTATTTTTTCTTCTTTTCCTCTCTTTTTATTTTTATTCTTATTTTTACTATTTTCATTTATTTATTTATTTATTATTTATGAATTTAAAACAAGGAAATCAAAAGAAGAGAAATATATAGGAGAAGTAAAAATCTCCACAACCATACCCATTCCCATTCCTAACACAATAGCCAACTATATGTTATGATTCCCCCACACTTATTCCCTAAACCCAATTATACCCATTCGAATGCTCAACTTGCCTTATGGTAGGCATAAAAAAAGGGATAAATAATCAAGGCCAAGGCCCATATTTGGGTTTAAAGAAAAAAAAAAGGTTTTATGTTAAGCTTAAGGCACTAAAGATAACATCATGGTGGCCTTTTAAGCAAAAGGGGTAAATCCTAATTTCCTTCATCATTTCAACATTTGCATAAGATTGTGCAATCTCAACTACTATTTGCAAGCAACTTCTAGAGTTCCTTAAACATTAAAGAACACTCTCAATAAAGAATTACAGAATTTGGTGTTTAATATTTCAAAAAGGCTCAAAATCTTACCAAATGAAAGATGTCATTCATCTATCACAACAAGCTAATATCCTTTAATCAAAATCCAAGTCAATTATTCTAGGCATATAAATATACTCATTCACTCATATTATGCATTTCTAATCTAGATTGAGTTTATTTAATAATCATGCATCTCTAACTGGTAAATGGGAAAACAAACACTCAAGATACAAAAAATAATTTTTTTTCTCTTTTTTAAACTAATACTCCCACAACACTTGAACATCACTTTATCCTTAATGTGATAAGAAAAAGAAAGATGGATATAAGAGGCAAAACAATGAAAGCAAGGAAAAAGATGAAAACAAAAAGAAATTAAAACAACAACCAATAAAAAGGGAAAGGATAGAAACATGATACTATGATGGGGGAGGAGGGTGTCTGAAGCGAGCATTCAAATTGGCCATGAAGGTTCAGATCTCTCCCACACTAGCTTCAATGTTGTGTAGCCGGTCATTTGTTTGCATTCAAACGATATCAATTGATTTATCATTGATTGACACTCCACAGAAGTAGTTGAAGAAGTATGATGCATATGTTAGGGTGGTGGAACATCATCTTCATGTGTAGCTTCCATTTTTGTAGTTCGACCTCGCTTGCTACTCGAAGCTTCCCCTATGTCATCATAGATAAGAACACAACGATCACCTTGTTTCTTGATAACCTTCATCGACACCAAAGATTTCAAGTTGAGAGTCGAGTTGCCCGCAACTAGCTGTATGAGTGATCTCTCAATTAGCAAGCCAAGATGTTCTACAATTCAGGTTATAAATGCCCCAACTACTATTTTACCTTTACTAGATTGAGTCACTTCATTTAAATGTAGACTTAAGCAACTAACGACAATAAAGGGCCTAGTATGTACCATACACCACAAAATAAATAATTTAGTTTTAGAAACTACCTCATTGATATCTCCTTTACCGAATAGTGTAAAAGTTAAAAACTGATGGAGATAGTAAAGGGTAGGGTCCATGATCATAGATGATTTAGACTAACTAGGGGAAAAAATTTCCTAGAATTCATCACTTGGAACCAAAAGTCGCCAGCCACAAAATTATCAGGATATTTATAGAGATCACTATTTGGAAAGCCAAAAATAACATTTAGCGCTTCTAAAGTGGTCACATGATATTCATTAACCAAAATTTAAGACTTCCCGTAGTGTCCCCATCCTTGTTTCACAAATTAATTCTAAAGTGGTCAGAAACTCTAACGTCAATTCCATATACGATTTTTTTCCTAAATTCAAGAAATTGTTCCCAATTTATATTTCGCAGCAACTCGTGGACTTGATCAAATATTCCTGATTCAATAAATGCTTAAGAATATAAAAATCTATTAGGAATAATTTTACGATCCTTAAGAAAGGCATACCTTTGCTGGTTCTCTTTAGTTTGAAAGTTGAGGCTCGCGATACCTGAATTTGGGTCTTATGGTGGAGATAAGGGAACTCAAGGTTGTTTCATTCTTAGAGCCATATCTTGTTGTTTTAGTAAAGCGACATTTATTCTCCCACTGGGTTGGTGTGGTGTGCATACAGGCATGCGAGGTGTCGAGTTAGGTGATGCACGAATGTGCAGTGTTGAGTGGAGTGGCGGTAAGGACAACACGATTGTCTTCTGGCCAAGGTCTGCGGGCATAAGTGTGCGCCTGTGTGGTGCAGTTCAAGAGAGTGCGAGTGCATGCGTAGTTATGGTTGAGGTAAAGAGCACCATATGGGCTTACGTTGGGTGAGCAAGGATGTGTGTTAGCGAGGGGGTGCATTGGCAGTGCTATGTGGCTAGTTAGGTGTGAGGGTGTGTGGCTATGTGGTGGTTATGGGTGGAGACTGGGTGAGGAGTAGCAGCTGCGGGTGGAGAAGAGTCTAAATGGGATATAGATACAAGGAAAAGGAAATGATGAAGATAAACAAGGAGGGGGTTTATTTAAAAGGCGTGAGTGACTGGGGAGGACGTGACTCTATAACTAGGAAGTCATAGGACTGGGGAGTCACACACCCATGACTCCACTGGGGAGTCACGAGGGTGTGACTCTGAGTTACATAATTTCTTTTGTTTATTTGCTTTGTAATTAACCTAACTCCTAAAAAATGGACACTTCTCTAGCCTTTACAAGAAGCTATTGAAATAAACAATTCAGTCCCTCAAGGATTAACCAGTTCTATCTTTTCCCACAATCCTAAAGTTATCTTCAAATGGGTTAGGTAAGTGCCACTAACTTATATGAAGTGCATTAGTTGCTTTACAAATGTTTAATAGCCTTGAATGTTTAATATTACCCAAGATTGGAACTTTCTTCGGTCATATCATGAATTTGTCTTCCTCTGGAGTACTTTACTGTTTTGCTGATCAAGAGCTTACATGGTTACTCATAACATAGACCACATAAAAGTGATTGTAGAATTGTAAATGTAAATATTCCAACATGTTGACATTGGTGGTGCTTTCGGAGGTGAAAAGGCTACAAGGGGTGGTCGTGAAGCAGAAAGTGATTCTTAGAAGCAGTACATGTAATGTTCCACCTGGTAAAGACGATTTCTATATCTAATTAGTTTTATTGGTGGATTTGCATATATTCTGACACTTCTATCTCTTGCACCTCTAGTTTGTAGAGAGAAATATTCATTTGTTGATATTGCCATTTTAATTTTGAATTTCTTGGTTGATCTTTTGTACGTTACGATCAATTGTAGGAGTGAATTACCATTGGCACAAGGAATCAAATTTGGCTAATAAACACAACTTAAGGTGATGCAAATCTTCATTTTACAAATCAACTCTACTATACTTTTCCAACTCTACTACTATACCGTGGGTATCATCTCCTTCTATAAGGAGTGGTGAATCCTTTATTGGCTACCCAATTACCTTCGAATACCAATAGTTTTACCCAGTCACTACCCTAAGATCGACCTCGTCTTGAGGTAACAAGGAATGATGTCAAAGCGTAGGATTAATATCCAAGATATCCTTGAGTACCTCATGTCTAAGGATATTTTTACCATTGCTATGATGAGATTAATGATTGACATTCGATAGATCATCCATATGATAATCTCATAGCAATTTATCTGCTGTACTTACTCCTGTTAGTAAGCATCCACATGTTAACTCTAAACATCTCCTGTTTACAGTTTATGAGATCCAATGCTTGATTAAATCAAGAAGTATAACGTGTACTAGTTTGTCTGGATTAATAATGTCCTATCTTATTAATCTTATGATTAGGGATTATTTAGATACTAACATAATTGCACATGATAGGAATCTTATTATCATGATCTCATCATGATTTCTTTCATGCTATGTTTTGTATTATAGACTTCATTAATTTGATTTGAGATCTACATCAATTCATATATAAAAGAATCTCAAATTAATGAAAAATGCCTTTCACTTTATTAATCAAAATAAAGTCAGTACAAAAGTGTTAAAGGTGATTGCCTTTAGAGCACTACTCTAACATTATCCAATCATAGAAATTAAACCACAACAAATCCAAATAACACATAAAGAATCATATTTCTTTAAAACAAATATAAAACATCGAAGGTGAGTTTAGAAAGAACATCAACATCTAAAAATCTTATCATCAACTATTATTCCAATTCTATACAATAATAAAACTGAAAGTAGCAGGAAATATGAAATTGAATAGATGGCAGGAGGCATCAACATCAGAAAACTCCTAATCTAGGATGTAAATTGAGTCGACTTCTTCCCCTCTTCTTTATTCCTTCTTCTCTTTCTCTATCTTTCGAAAATTCTCTCTAGGGTTTCATTGAAAGTGCCTGATGCCCAAGCACCCTCTACCTCTTTGTTTTATTCTTTAAATACCTTTTGCATTATGTCTTTCTAGAGTCTAAAAGGTCCAAAAAAAACCCTCGAAACTTGATGTTTTTAAGTGCCTACGCATCTGCCTGACGTAGGCCACAATCATGGGCTACATTTAAGCCTTCGGTCATCATCGTGGCAAGTAGGTCCAACGAACTTTAGATTAAATTGATGTGCAAAAGTTAAAATTGCATGAGGAGTCTTATGGGATTTGAATTCCAAGTACTTGTTGTTTTCATTGGTTGATTCTTTTTTTAATCTCCATTTTAGTTTATCAATTATGTTGATTTGTCCTTGTTTTATTAATTTATTTTTGAAATTGATCTTTCTTTATCACGTTAATTTTTCAGTTAAAAAATAGGAAGAAGGTTAATATTAGTAATCATATTCCTTATGGGACCAACCCATATTCAATAGTGCTAATTACAATTATAATGTGCACTTGAACTAAAACAACATTAATTCAATATAATACATAAAGTTAAATCTATTAGCATTTGAATAAATCAATTACAAAATTGAAATTAAAAGTAATTAAACATACAAGCATGTGCTTAATCGTGTCCAAGAATATTTGTAAAGGAAATGATTTTATGTATAGAAGTATGTCGTTCTATGTCCTTCAGAATATCCTTTCAAAAATTCTAACATGATTATGGTTAGCCACTTGGTTTTGTAGTTACTTGTGTCTCAGAATACCAATAATGGACACAATTTTATACACAAGTATGTGTCAATTTGTATTCTTCCCATTATCCCTTCAAAAATTCAAATATAATCACAATTGACCATACAAGTATGTTATTAACTAAATAACAAAATTTTCAATGGACACAATTTGGTACACAAGCTTGTACCAATATATGTCCTTCACAATTTTCTTTTAGATAAGTGAATATGTTACTAATTCATAAATGAATGATGATACTTTTTGTAAATGCACGTAGAATGAAACATATATAGTCATAGAATAGTATGCATTTATTATTATTATTGTTTATAATCAGCCATAATATTCTCATATTTAAAGTGTAAGTACTACATATTTGTAATGAATGATGATAATTTTTTTAAATAAGTTAGTATTAGATCTATAGACTCTTAGTATAGTTTAGATTGAAGCATGGTATTCTTTATACTTAGTTATGATACTCCCTCTTTAAGGTATAGGTGTTACTTATCTACAATGAATGATGATTTTTTTTATACATAGAAATGATATTAGATGTAGATTCCTAGTATATGTTGTATTAATAAATAATGTTATTTACACTCTATCACGGTATTCCTATTCTAAACTCTAGGTGTTACTTATCTATAATGAATAATGATATTTCTAGTACGTAGGGATAGGATTAGATGTCTAGTGTCTTAGTATTGTTTTTATTGAGGCATGATATTCTTTGCACCCATTCACAGTATTCTTGAGGAATGATATTCTAATTTTAAATTGTAGATTTTAATTATTTTGAGGCATGATATTCTTTGCACTCATTCACAATATTCTTGAGGAATGATATTCTAATTTTAAAGTGTAGATTTTAATTATCTATAGTGAATGATGGTTTTTTTTTATGCTGGGTGTGATTTTTTATATATAAAGTATTATTATTGTTTGTATTGAGACATAATATTCTTTGTACTCAATCATGGTGTTTTGATTTTAAATTTGTAATGAATATATATATATATATATATATATATATATATCTGTGTGTGTGTGTGTGTGTGTGATATTAGATATATAGAATACAAGTATAGTTTGTATTAAGACATGATATTCTTTATATTCAGTCATGGTATTTTGATTTTAAAGTTTATTTCTTATTTAATTATAATAAATAATAATATTTTATACATAGGCATGGTATTAGTTGTATATACTCATATTATTTGTATTGAGGTGTGATATTCTTCGTATGTAATCATAATATTCATATTTTAAAGGATAGGTGGTACTTATTTTTAGTAACTAATGATATTTTTCATACATAGGTTTGGTATTACATACCTCATTGTATATGGGTTTATCAGAAATAGCTTCTCTACTATGTAGGGGTAAGGTTATATACTATCAGACCTCTTTAAACCCTGTGACTCAGCGGGATTACAACTAGGTGTTGTTGATGATGATGATGATGATGAGGTTTGGTATTACATATATTGAGTTTTGGTTATACTTTGTATTAAGGCATAATATTTTTAGTGCTACGTCATGGAAAATGAAGTTGTTACTTATTTTAATTGAACGATGATAACTTTTTACATAGCTATGGTTATATATATATATATATATAGAGAGAGAGAGAGAGATAAATGAACGATGATAATTTTTACATAGCTATGGTATTATAATATATATATTGAGTTTTGGTTATACTTTGTATTAAGGCATAATATTTTTAGTACTACATAATGAAAAATGAAGTTGTTACTTATTTTAAATGAACGATTGATAATTTTTACATAGCTATGGTATTAATATATATATATATATATATATATATATATATATTGGTATTTTTATACTCATTATTAGTATTCTCATTTTCAAGTGTAGGTGTTACTTATCTATAATAAATCATGTTATTTTTTGTAAATACATATAACATTATAAATAGAGTTCTATTATCATTTGTTTCGAAAAATGATATTCTTTGTACTTAGTCATAGTATTCTCATTTTTAAACTGTAGTTCGTATTTATTTTAATGATTAATGGCATTTTTTGTACATAGACAGGATATTAGATAAATGGAGTATTAATATAGTTTGTATTGAAGCATAATATTCTCAGTTTAAAGTATAGTTAGTACTTATTTTAAATGTCTGGTGTTATTTTTTGTACATAATATTTTGTATTAAAACATGATAATTTTTACCCTACTATAGTTTTTCACATAAAAGTAAAGTTATTACAAATGAGTGATATTATTTTTTGTACATAAGTGTAGTATGTAATATACTAATTTTTGGTAGGATATTTGCATACCAATATATAAGACACATCGAATGAAATGCATTGCAAAAATGATTCTAACACTTGAATAGCGAAGATCTTCTTCTTGGTTCTTCTTTTCAAACTCTTCTTCTCTTCTCACTATGCTAAGTTTCACTACTAACAAATACTAACCAAAGTTGGAACATGTTAATGAATACACTTTGTTTTAAATTTTACAAATAATTTAAAAGAAAAACCTCTAAAACTCGTAATTCCATTTCCCACAACATTACCACTTCACCTCCTCATACATTTATATGTAACTCTCTAAAACGTTATTGTACTAAAATCATTGCAAATAATCCAAACAGCTTCAGTTATAATACATGGTTGTAGTATAAAAATCCAAAATGCATTTTACTCAAATCACATTACTTTGACTAAGAAGAAATAAACAAATGACAAATAATTTCTGAACACCTCACTATTGTTTTTTCTTGTTAGATAATATCAAAAATAATAGTTGATAACAAATGACAACGTCAAAATACATCTAAAAATTTTCTATAAATTTATGTTGTAGGTAGAAAGTGATAGTTTTTCAATTTCAAGTCTTAACAAGATTATAGGCCAAAAGTGCATTTTAAACCTCATCATTTATAACAGAATACAACTTGAACCCTAACATTTTGAAGCATTAAAATTCAACTCTAACATTTTCAAAATATTCAAAACAAATCCTAAATTCATAGAAAATTTGATATAATTAACCCCCCGAATCACTATCTTTATATTTTTTTAAATAAAAAGTAGGCTCCACTGTCATATAATTAGTTTTTTAAGTTAATCAAAAAGTGAGTACCACAGCCACGCGGTTGCGACTATTTGTACATTTTAGACTGTGGATCCCACTCGCCATGCAACAATTGGCCCATATTCATATATTTTAAATAGTAGGACTCACTTGTCATGTGATAGTAGTACTCACTTTTCATTTAAAAAATAAAAAATAATATCATGTTAGCATTGACGTAGTGGTGAGTAGTTAACCTGAAAAATTTTCTATCCACTTAGGGTTTTGAATGTTTTGAAAATGATGGGATTCAATTTGAACGCTTTAAAACATTATGATCTGTTCTATATTATATTGTAAACGCTGAGGTTTAAAATACATTTTTAGCCTTTGTATTAAGTTTAAGGGAACAAGAATAGCGTCTTTTCTTACTAACAAACTGATAACTTATTTTTTTAATTATTTGATATATTTATCCTTATCTTATCAATTTTTATTTTGTCCATCACCTGCTACTAAATAATACATTAATTTTAATATTCTTTATTATTATTTTAGATCTTAGATGGCATCTGCAGACTACAAATAACTACCACCTACAAGTTACAAAATGTTTTTCATAAAATAAATCAAGATCTAAAACAAATAGAAAACATATGATCACAATAACGGGGAAAAAAAAAACCAACAATTTTCATTTATGTTTGGAGAAAAAGTTAAATCACAGGATGAGAACTTGTCGTTTATTAGTAACAAAATGATCCTGCAATTGGGGTAAAAATAAAAGTCCTCCTTAAAAAATAAATTATGTGTTCATTAAAAAAATAACGAGACAAAGTTTGGCGACTTTGTTTTGATCCGGTCAATAAAATACAACTACGAAACAAAATAATGTTTAAAATATAGAAACAAATCAGCATTCTAGATGTCCAAGTCAAACCACATCAAACTACGATGATGTCAATTGCAAAGTATACATGTACTGATGATCTTGTTCACTCCTTGGAAGACCAAAGACTTAGTTCTTGCGATAATTTCTGAATAATGTAAACGAAATTAAAGTCTTCTGGACGATAATTATTTACTAATTGTAAACAATGACCTTAAATAATTCCAAATCAATTATTAAGCATCTTATATATTATTATGAATCTAGTGACCTTTTTTTTTTTTAGAATGAAAGAACTCGCAGTCGCTATCATTTGGATTAACACTCGATACACCTTCAGCTTGACATAATATTCTACAAATCATGTTAATCGGGTACTCCGTACTAGGCAAACTCTGTACAACACACTCGATCGAAAAAGTGTAAATAAGGGGATTCGAACACAGAACCTTTTGGCGTCATGCTCCCACCTCTATCAACTTGAAAGTGACCGTCTTTTTAGATTTAATAAAAACATGAAAACTATTTGGCTAAGTTTAACAATTAATAAACATATGAAAACTCTTTAGCTAAGTTAAATATTAATAATATAATAATGTAAAAGATTGTACAATTAATATATAATGAGCCGAATCATTAATATGAATAAAGTATAAAAATAAGGAACTTATTTCTAACATAAACTTTTAAACAATAGACAAACTATTAAATAGGTATATAACATCAGTTATTATTTAAAATATCTATTAGTTTTAATTGAATTACTAAATTAATCATCGTGATTTTAATATATAATTAATAATTTGAAGTTCAACAATTAAGCCAAATGGAAAGAGTTTGAAATAATTAAATTGAAAAATAAAACCACGTTATTTATTCAAATCAATTATAATTGAACCAGCTCTTTCAAATTTGAATCTAATTTAATTCTAGTTAATTAAAATTTTGGACTAGGCATAAACCAAAATATCAATTTTAATTGTAGTAAATTAATTTTTTAAGAATATTTATAAAATTAAAAATTAAAAATTTGGGCCACGACCGGATCTTGTATCTTGCTCTCAACATTCAAAGTGAATATTGCCAGAGCTTATTCTTAAAAGTGGACCATACTTTCAAATATCAATTTTATAGATTAATTTGATTTGCTATACTCAGCCAAATGCTAATCCTAGGTCACTCACTCCGTAGGCTAATGTAGTAAGAATATCTATACAATGGATTTTTCATATTTTAGGCCACCATTATGCCTTGCTGTTAATCAAAGTGAATATTATATATGGGTACTCTTAAAAATAATCATTTTAGGAAAAAGTAGTATTCGAATTAATTTATGTGTCCCTTACCTCTCTCCACTAGTTAAAGACAAGAGATCATTAAACAGGACTATTTTTTATGTTTTTTTTCTTTTCCTTATGAATTGAAATCTACTTCCAAAAACATAGCTGTCTAAATTCATAAGATTTTGCATTGTTATAGGATAAGCTGATAAAAAAAATTCAAACGTAATAATATAATAAAGACTGATAAGAGAAAACTCTTATATATAAAGTATAAAGTTAAATTTTTGTTTTAAATTGTGGATGAAATTGTCTATACAAGATGTTTGTGCTAACTCTAATCAAATGCTCTGGCACAGATTGATCTGAAGATCGCATCCCCTTAAATTGAACACAATTTTGTCTTGCTTAATTTAATCTTATTGTAGATAGAGAAAATAAGTGCTCAAAAGATATGGATGACATGCTCAGGTACTCCACTGAGCCTCAAAGAAATGTTTTTATAAGAGTACGTACAACAGAAGTTTGTTACAGGAGAGAGAATAATGAATACAAGCCATACATGTGTTACGATGCGATGTACAAATAATAGACTGTAGAGTAGGGCATTTAATAAATAGGCAATTATTATAACTACATCTAGCTGACCCTATATTTTATGCTTTAACATTCCCCCTCAAATGAGGGGGTGTAATAACCAAGCCAAGTTTGTCTCTGTGTTGCATGAAGTGTGTGCATGTAAAGGCTTTAGTTAGGCAATCTGCAACTTGTAGAGAGGATGGTATGTACTCAATATCAATAACTCCAGCTAGGCACTCTCGGATGAAATGAACATTTATTTCTATATGTTTACTGCGAGTATGTTGAATAGGGTTGGCAGCTAATGCTTTTCCACTTAGATTATCACACCACATCATGGAACGCTGCTTCAGTTTTAATCTAAGTTCAGAAAGTAGCGACTTTATCCATTTGACTTCTACTGCGCTTGCTAGTGCTTAATATTCTGATTCAGAACTTGACTTAGACACCACTCTTTGTTTCCTTGATGCCCACGAGATGAGCATGCTCCCTAGGTAGACACAGATGCCTTCAGTGGACTTATGGTCATCAATATCTGTGGCCCAGTCAGCGTCAGTTAACCCAAGATGATGGGTTCCTTTCAAATACCTAAGCACCCTCTTAATGGCCAGGAGATGTAGATTTGTAGGTTGGGACATGTATTGACTTAGCTTATTGACTGAGTAAGCTATATCTAGTCTTGTGTTGATAAGATATTGAAGTGAGCCATTCATCTTCCAATATAGGGAAGGATCTTCCATAAAAGTTCCTTCTGTTTTGGATAGCTGCCTTCTTGTGACTATAAGAGTTATGACCGGTACACAATTATGCATATTAAATCTTTTTAGGACATTTAAGACATACTTGCTTTGGTTCAGATAAAGACCCAACTTATCTCGGTAGACTTCAATCCCAAGGAAGTAATACACAGAGCCTAGATCCTTCAGAGAGAATAGTGCATTCAGCTTTTGGATAAAGCTTTGTAAATAGTTAGAGTTGTTGCCTATGATGAGTATATCATCAACGTAAACGAGAATGAACACTGTAAGGTTTTTTTGTTGAAGAGAGAATAGAGATATGTCACTTTTTGAGTTTCTGAACCCCCATTGTAGTAGAGTGAAGCACAATCAATCAAACTAAGCACGAGGTGCTTGTTTTAAACCATAAATGACCTTCACCAGTTTGCACACATGCTTTAGATGGCGTGGATCTTCAAAACCTTCTAGTTATCGCATGAAGACATCTTCCTGAAGAAAGTCGTTGAGAAACGCATTATTTACATCTAACTGTCGAATTTCCAATTGAATGAGATAGCTATAGTCATCACAGTGTGAATGGTGGTAGGCTTGACAACAGGTTAAAAGTTTCTCCATAATCAACCCCAGGTGCCTGCTGAAAACCCGTCGCAATAAGTCTAGCCTTGTGTTTAAAAATAGTTCCGTCAGGCTTGAATTTGGTTTTAAAGATCCACTTACAATCGACTAGTTTTTCTTTACTAGTGTAGAGTAATAACATCCACATCCTGTTTCGCTGTAGTGCTTCGAACTCATTAATCATAGCTTGCTTCCATTGAGGGGAAGCAATGCAGCTGCCACTAAAGTTAGCTTTGAAGCTTGAGACAATGAAATTGAATTTCCAACTTTTAAAAGCCCAATAAACAAATATTTGGGCTTGAATACTCCATCATTAGAACGTGTTCTCATGGGATGTATGTTTATATGAACTTGGATTTCTTCTTGGTCTGTACGATGGACCAAATGTTTAGTCTCGTTCAACTGGGTTAGACTCTCCATTGTTTCTAAGATCGAAGAAGATGCACATAGTGGACTTGCTGTGTGATTTAGAGAGCGTAATACTGGATGTTGTTCTTGATTCTTTATCGTATCTTCAATGGTAACCCTATATTATTGAGAGTTGATGATTAGTGTGATGACATAACCACTCTTAGATGATGTCAAATGGTGATGTAAGAACCCTTAAGTGCATGGAAACGTTGATGCATCAAAGATAACATGTTTGGAAGTATATATTCGTCCAATGGTGCTGAGACACTTGTAACCTTTCTGGTTGGAGGCAGGGTCAAGATATACACACTTCTGGCTATGGAATTCGAACGTATGAGCATTGTAAGGTTTCAAACATGGGTAACAAGCACACCCAAATGGTTCGAGTGTCTTGTAGTTGGGTTCAACTTTGTATAGCTAACATAAAGGGTTTTAACCATTCAGAGTAAGTGTTGGTAGTATGTTTATGATGTAGACAAACATTTGGAAGGCATCAACCCAGTAAGCGAGAGGAAGGCAAGCCTAAGTAAGCAATGTTAGACCCATTTCGACAATATGTCGATGTTTCCTCTCTGATCAACCATTTTGAATAGATGTGTAAGGGAAAACAAATCGTATTTGAATACTCACTGCTTGTGTGACAAGAATGATGGTTTATATTCAGGCTCGTTATCACACTAAAGAGCCTTTATCTTAGTGTCAAACTAGTTCCCAACATATGTCCGAAATAAGTTGAATGCGTGTATTGTTTTTCCTTTATGTTTTAATGGATACAGCCATGTATATCGACTGAAATCATTAAGGAAGTGGATGTAGTAGTGATGACGATTTGCAGATAGTACAGGCGAAGGTCCCCAAATGTCTATATTTATTAGTTCTAAAGGAGAAGAAGCATGAGACTCAGACCTTGTAAATGACAAATGTTTAGACTTATCATATTGGCAAGCTTCACATACAAGTTTGGGAAAAGAAATGTTGACATTGCATTTATTCAAGATTTCCTTTAAGATCCTATCACTAGGGTGTCCTAGTTTTTTATACCACTTGATAAATTCAATCATATTCTTCTTTTGTTAGGAAGAATCAAAAGGAGGAGAAGCTGCCATATTCACTTGTGCCTGCCACGCCATTCTATCCATGGGCTACAATCCTTGTTTTGCTTTCCCGTGCCCTAGAGATTTGCCTGTCTTCTTGTCCTTCACAACACATTCATCATTAGTGAAATGTATATCAATATTATTATCTCTAATAAGTTTATTGACACTCATTAAATTTTTAGTTGCTAAAGGAACCAGTAAGATTTATTCAGTCTGATTGTTGAATTAGAAACAGGCAAAGAAATGGAACCAATACTAGTTACTTGCATTTTCTCACATGTGCACGTATAAATATATGCCTTACCTATTGTAGTATAACAGTTAAGTTGATCAATGTCAGATGTGATGTGGTAAGTGGCGCCACTGTCGATGTACTAAGACGGATCTGCCACTTACTAAGATTGAGGTTGAGAGCAAACTTGAGGTGGATAGTTGTTCGAACTTTGCCTGTAAGTTGGTGATTGAAATGTTTTATTGAAGCGATAATAGCAACTTGCAACAACATGGCCAGGCTTCTTACAAAGGTGACAGTAAGGACGTCCACTCTTATTGTAGCCTCCTCTACGTCCTTGTCCTCGACTGTCGCGTGAGCCACGAGAGCCTCTCCACAGACCACATTCTGAGTTGCCATGACTTGAGTAAGTTTTATCGGATTCATCTTTTTGAGCCAAGTTCGCAGAAAGCTGAATTGATAAGTTCGAGAAATGATTTAATTGCTCAAGACGACTCTCAAAAGCAAGTAACGGGGATTGTGTATCAATCCACGTAAGATTTAGTTAATCTACCAGTTTGACTACTACTGCATTGTAGTAAGCATCGAGACTGTTCAGTGTGTGAAGAATAAGATCTTCAGTTGCTACAAGAGCCCTTGCTAGCTTTAGTTGATTGGAGACGATCTTCATTTTGGTGAGATACTCTTCCATCTTGAGGGCATTTTTACCGGTTTGATGGAGCTCCGACTTGGGCATCATCACCTGCGACTTCATTGAGGCATTAGTAAGCTCTCGTGCACTAACCTATAATTCTCGAGCAGTTTTGCAGTGTAGAAGTTGGGCTCCTATCTTTAGGGTCATGGTGTTCCTTAATCATCCAACTAAAGGCGATCGACTAAATACCACTCATCAAAAGCTGGGTTTGAAATCATCCTTGTGTCTCCATAAACAAGACGCGAAGTGGCGACTTGGGTGCCATTACGCTGCGTTTGGTTACTGTCTCCTGAGTGCGGAGACGGAACGAGACAAAAATTTGGAGACGGAACAGAACAAAAATCGGAGACAATAAGGTGTTTGGTTATGATGGACAAAACAGAAAAATTGTCCTCGTCTCGAGGACAGAAATGTGTTTAGTTGCAGTGGACAGAACATAAAAACAGTATCAATGACGAAAATACCCCTATAGTATAATATGCTTTGAAATATGTAATTCATTGATTAATTTATAATTGTATCAACATTTAGTTTAAGTGTATTTGTAATTTTTTATTACGATGAGATAATTACAACATAATTAATTAAATTATTATTATTACTTAATTAATTACATTATACTTAATTAAAATATTATTATTAATTAAAATGTAACTATTCATTAATTAAAATATTATTATTCCTTAATAAAAATATTTTAATTATTAATTAAAATATAATTATTAAAA
>JAOSBN010000006.1:12967719-12993024 GCA_027563595.1 Erythroxylum suave
ATTATATCATTAGTAATTACTAAGTATATCATTAGTAATTATATCATTATGTCAAAATAAATAATAGTAATAGGTTGTTTTGTTTTAATAATAAATATAAATTTAAATTACTTTTGTTAAAGCCATGTTCGTGTAAAGCGACTCATTCAAATTCGGCTAATTAAGTGGCTTGGGCTTTAAAACACGGGCGCTTGTGTGGGTTCCGCAGCATCTGTCAAAAATAGAACAAAAACGGTGATGTTTTGATCTTGGACAGAGTAAGACATGGATATATTGGAGAGACGATCCGGACTCCATTATCTTACGCAATTATATTTTTACTTGCAAACTGGACGCGCGGTTGGACCGCAGACCGAGCTTGATTGTTGACTGAATGGACACTCGTAGTTCTATATATGAATAATGACTCTCCATGTACTCTAAAACATTGTTATACACAATAATCTTTTTCGAATAGAAGGCCAACATGGGCAAGAACTCTTTGTGTATCTATACCCGAATATTCATTATCTGGGTGTTGAGCATTTTGTTAATTGATTCAGTCTCAGCCGCTCCTTCATGTCCCATTGATTTCAATTACGTAGAAACAGTCCCATGGGACACGTCCCTTTGTCGCGCAGGCGCTGGACATTGTTGTCAGACTCTTCTCAGCCTTCTTGGCATGGGGCTTGCCCAACATCTCAGACAGACCTCCGAGTTTCAACTGCCGAATGCCCATGTTTCAAGTTCTTGCCTATCTGATTTCCAAGCCAAACTCTCTGCTTTGTCCCTGGACCCGTCATATGTCCCTCTCTGCTTTAACAGCTCAACTCAGTTTGTATCTAACGCCTCTTTTTGTGATGGAATAATAAATACACGGGATTGGAGCGAGAGGGTCGGTCCATCCACCGACTTCAACACATCCTGTAAAGGGGAATTGTCGGTTCTAGCTACCTGCAGTTCATGTGTCGATGTTGGGTTAAAGGTGATTACCCAGTTGACAGGTCTAAACCCTACTAATTCCTCAAAGTGCTTACATTTCGCTTGCTTATATGGCGCCGGAGTTGTTAACGACCGTGGTCCACTGGATCCTAATACTGCTGCTTGCATTCTTGAGCTGCCACTGACTAGCTCAGCAACCAACAAGACGTCCAACGGTTCAAGCAAAAAAGGTTCTATCAAGTGGGTTTTTGGGTTATTGGGCGGTCTTAGCGGAGTTTTACTTGTCATTGGAGTCATTATTTGGTACAGGAGGAGAAGGCTCGAAGCTCCACATGACGATTACGTTAGTAGTTTCAGGACCAGCGTGTTGCCTAACGCAGGTGCAAAATGGTTCCGATTGTCTGAACTTGACAGAGCCACCGAAGGATTTTCTGAGAAGAATCTTCTCGGCCAAGGCGCTTATGGTGTGGTGTACAAAGGAAATCTTTCAGATGGGACCGTGGTTGTCGTGAAAAAGATGCATGATCTTGATTCGCAAGGTGATGAGGATTTCTCCAACGAGGTTGAGATTGTCAGTAAAATAAGACACAGGAGTCTCCTGTCCCTCAGAGGATGTTGCGTCTCAAGTGACGAAACCAACGGTAAAGGAAGATATCTTGTTTATGATTTCATGTCCAATGGCAATCTGAGTGACCATTTGTTCAGCGATCTCCGGAGGAAGCAATTAACATGGTCTAAGCGCAAGAACATAATTCTTGACGTAGCCAAAGGAGTCGATTACTTGCACTACGGTATCAAACCCGCCATTTATCACCGAGACATTAAAGCAACAAACATTTTGTTAGACATGGAAATGAAAGCAAAAGTTGCAGATTTCGGGTTGGCCAAGCAGAGTTTAGAAGATCGTTCTCATGTCACAACAAGGGTCGCTGGCACACGTGGTTACTTGGCTCCTGAATATGCCTTATACGGACAATTAACAGAGAAAAGTGATGTATACAGCTTTGGAATTGTGGTCCTCAAAATCATGAGCGGGAAGAAGGCGCTTGAAACATCAAATTCTTCCTGTGTTTTGATCACAGACTGGGCGTGGATGCTGACAAAATCTGGAAAGATTGAGCAAGTCATCGATGAAACAATAAGAGAACAAGAACGAAATGCGGTAATGGAGAGATTTGTCCTTGTTGGGTTACTTTGTGGCCATTTCACGGTGGCTTTAAGACCCACCATAGATGATGCACTCAAAATGTTAGAAGGTGATCTTGAAATCCCCAAATTACCAGACAGGCCATTGCCGCTAGGCCATGAATCGTATAGAACACGCATGTGGGATATCGACATTATAGGCTGCGATGGATGAAGAACTCGTAGCTCTAGCAGAGCAGTTGGAACGTACTTTTGAACGAGTTTGAAGGTCAAGAAAAATCAGAATATTTAATTTCCAGCAGCCTTGTTTTCTCCGCCTCTTTGTGACCAGACTTCGAGTCCAGCATGTCCGTCTCTAATACAAAACTTTACAATTACGACGAAATTAATGATCTCGTTGTCAAAGTATATACAGTTATACTGTGTTTATGTAGAATTTTCTTCCTAATTTTTTTATTTTTAGTTTTTATTTTTTCCATTTTAAATTTTATGAAAACTGGGAAAAGTGATTTTTATGTTCTGTTTCTATTTTGCTCATATTAATTATTAACTAAATGTATATATATTTTAATTATTTAATATATTAATTATTAATAAGAATTATGAATAATTTATTTATAAATTAAATTAATAATTATTAATAAAATTTAAAATATCTTCAAAATATTTAGATTTTAAATAAAATTTTGATTTAATAATTAAAAGATATTTAAAAAATTAATTTTAAATAAATTTAATTTTAAACTATTTATTTCAATTAAAATAAAATAATTTATATTAATAATTTATTAGTATATTATATAAGAGATTAGCATAAATTTATTTAATTAATTAAAAATAATATATTTTTAAATTTTATCTAATACATAATTACCTACAATAATAAAAATATCACTACATAACATTATCTATTTAAAAGAAGAGCATAAACTAATCATTAACACAGAGAGAAGTAGTAATGATTTAAAAATTGAATCAATTGGGCTGATTTAAGGTAAATTCAGTTGTGAAAATTTTAAGCCACAATTTAATTTTTTATTTTTTAGTTCAATTTATGTTAATAATTCTTATTACTTATTAATTAATTAGTTAGTTTTAGTAAATCAATAGGATTTATAAATTAAATAAATCAATTAATTTTTAACAATTTTTAATTAAATTTTAAAATTTTTTATGGTAAAAATAATAGGGTTCAATTAAATATTTTAAATCTCAAAATTATCATTTTATGAGTTTAATTTTTAGTCTAATTTTTAAAATATTGGTAAATAATACTGTCTGTTCCAAGTCTCGAAGACCTGTGATGGCAGTGAGAGATTTTCAGAAAGACTAATTTGGCTGTAACAAGGTAAGTAAATCAGCATTGGAAAGTGACCATCATTTAATGGCGAGGAAGATCAAGAAGGTTAATTAATGAACTATAATTATAAGTTATTGTATCTTCTGTTTTAATTATAATATTTAATTCTACTTACAAATTTACTTAAATTTTATATAAATATATAAATAAAATAAAATAAAATTGATTAATTAAAAGATAAGATTTGATCGCACCTGTACCGGGCAGCTAGTTTCTGACCCGTGCTTTTGAATAATTGAGAAAGGAAAAGACTTGGCTGTTCTCGTCAACCGAATGACAAGACAAGTTGTGTGACTAAAAGAATCCAGGAGAGAAAAACTCAAATAAATAGAGGAAATCCATAATGTATGCATTTTTTTTTTCCCGATTTGCCGCCTGAAGAGATCAAAAGAAAAGAAGTGTGTGTTGTCATGGTTTTGACTTTTACGAGGCAGGGGGATGATGGAGAGATAGGTGGGCAGGGACTAGGAATCGCCTGTTTTTCGGTTCCAATTCTCTATTTTTATTAGTCTATGTATCTGTCTCCAACGCTTCTTCCTAATCTTCAACGATACTATACATTTGTATTAATGAAAAGTTTGGCTGGAGTGGAAAGTGATACGAAAATATTTAATTCAGACATGCGAGAGAGAGAACATGAGCAGTTCCTAATTTTTAAGAATAGACAACAGTTGAGAGAATAAGAGTTCATTGTCCCCAAAATGCCCCTCACTTTGTTGAGGCGAAAACACTTTCTTGTCTGTTTTTTTCAGTATTTTAAAAACCGAATCGAACTAGTCGGTCGGACCGAAAAATTGGTGAACCGAAGTATGAAACGGTTCGGTTTAGCCCGTATTTTTTATGAGTGATTGAACCGTTCATTTTACGATCGGACCGGTAAAAACCGCTGAACCGATGAAAGAAAGAACCAGCCGATTCATTTAAAGTGCTTTGATCTTGATGATTTCAACTTGAATGAATATTATAATTAGTAATCTTTATTTTATCTTTTTGATGAAATATGACTAGTGAGCTTTATTATCTTATTTTGTGTTGTGTTAGTGAACTAAAAAAAAACTTGTATATTTTGAAGTTTGAAGGTTTGAGTTAAGATTACAATTAGATAGTATGTTTAAAAATTATCTTATATATATAATATATAAAATAAAAATTTATATATTTATTAGTCACCGGTTCGATCACGGTTCAATTTCGGTTAAACCAGTGACTATTGAATCAATTGCTTCTCCAGTTCAATTATCAGTCTAGTTTTTAAAACATTGGTTTTTTCAGTTAATCAGGAATTACGAGAAAATGATCACGGAATCTAAAATTTTTCCTTGTTGAGTTCATACAATTTAAAAACATAAAAAACAAACTCTTTTCTAGTTTCAGCTATTGTTGAAACCTCATCCTTTTCTCCAATTGAAATGCAGCATAACTCTTACTCTACTAGTCTTTTCTTCACCGTCCCAGTAGTTGTCATTTGTGATTGTAACCAAAGATGGAGTTACAATGTTAACAATAAATCAATCTTATTTTTATCATCCATTACGCGGTGTCTCTTACGATTCGAAACCATAATTTAATGAATATCTTGTTGGTAGAAATCATGAGCACTGCTTTCTGTTGACCATACTTTGACTACATTTAAGTGATTCTTACCTCTAAAACACTTTGTTTCATTTTCTTGCATATTACATACCATATAGCATTGATGATTCATGGAGTTTTCATTTGGAACATACCTTGGTCTAGTTTACCTCTTTCTCACTTCCAGATTATCCATAAAAATAAAAATAAAAAGTTTTTCCAACATCCAGCAATCATCTTCCCATGTATCAGCTTGTTTGCCGCTGAGAGGATGAGATCTTCCATTCCAGCCTCTTGTGCCGTCCCTGTGCTATCCCCTCTCATCCACACATTTCTATCTGTCTGTATGGATGAGAGTGAATGGCACGAGGGACGGATCGCCGCCGAGAACTGACTTGATAATTTTATGTACATTACAGCAATCGTACATGTAGTCTCAGTTTTCACCTTCCGTAGTAATATACCTGGTGTCATCAAAATCAACACACAGCTACTCAAGCTCCATATTGAAGAAAACTTGCACCAAAAAAAAAAAAAAAACAGGGCGAAGACACTAAGAAATATTTTGTAAACTCAAGATAAATATCTAGAAATTTGGTTATTGCTTTACACTGCCCATGTATGTTGGACGAAACCCTGTAGAGTGTGGACCCAGATGAATGCAAGGCTCAGCTTAAATGATTCCATTGTCTAATGCCATTTAGAGTTCTCGTCAGAGAGAAATTGAGGCCACAGAGCGTGATGAATAAGGAATATGTTTTAGTGGAATAGGTTGGTAACTATCAACACCACTTCTAGTGTTTTGCTTCGGCAGGCAATTTACCTTTATAGTAGTATCACCATAACCAACAAAAAGCTTTCCTTGCCAGTACAACAACGCTGTCACAGCAGAATCACCAGGGATTGATCCAAGGGGTCTCATATCTACATCAAATTCATCTCCTGATAACTCCTATTTCAAAGACACTGATTATTTGTCTGTAGTGACTTCAGGAAATAGGTATTAACTTTCATATGAAAGAATTTTTAACATACAAACATAAATTAGCTTGGCAAACTCCACAGATCCAACGGTAATTTATGCAACACTAAGCTTGTCATGTACCTGTACATTGACATTTCTGTCCCAACCTCCTGTAAACAGCAGTGTATTGTCCATAGCAGTGGCAAAAACTGCACCACTGTGGAATTTCAAAGATTTCATAAGCATATCATTTCTCCATACCTGAAAGAGTGTACATGGTTTTAGTGATCAAATAATAACAGAAGAAAAACAGGCAGCAAAAAATAACTGAGATTTCCTCAACTTTCCACACTGTCAGAAAGACATGAAGATCAATCTCAATTATCTAAAGAGAGGTGATAGAAAAGAGGAAAAAGAGTCCTTCATATTCTATCTCATGGCATAGAACGAGAATCTAAACAATTTCGTTCACTAGAATTTAACAGCATCTCTCATGCAAAGCCAACAATTGGTCTTTCATTTTGATCAAGGTCAAGTTCCACTAATTCATAAGCACTTCAATGCAGCCTTAAGTTCAGCTCTTTTAAGTTTTAACCAGAAAATGTAGTTTGTGTTATCTTCTAAGAAAGTCGCTATAAAAACTAAATGAAAAGAATGTATAGATACCGCCACATTACAATAGCTAATACCTAGAGAAGATGGAGCACCTATAGATACTAAATGAATAAAATGCAATAAAACAAAAAGAATGGAGAGATACCATATTACACCTTAAATTAAATGATGAGAATTACGAGGCACTCTCAAAAAGTTGACTGTGTCCTGTTATAAAACTAAGGAAACGTGAAAAAAAAAAAGAAACAGATCTGCCATTTTTGACAATTCTGGTCCTAAAACGTAGTTATAAACACAAAAGGAAAACATAAATATCCCTAGTTTTCCTTAGATTATAGCATAAAGGAGCTGCTTTGCTTTGCAATGCAATGTATGAAACAAGCTCCCCAAGGCTGTGGTAGCTAGGTTCTCATTTCTAAATTAAACATAAAATGAAATTTCGCTTTGGATTATATTTCATTATTGTTCGATCATACCAATGATGGAGCAATCCCCGTTGCAGCGTAAGGCAAAAAGGTTCTGCCCTTTCCATTGGTAGTGAAAACCAAAAATTATTTCACAAAACAAGGGCCTCCTATTTTCACAAGTCCAACTTCAAAGTTTTTTTTACTAGTTCACATTCATCCAATATCAAGTCAAATGCTAGAAATATGCTCAAAGAAGTTATAATTGCATGGCACCTTGATTTGTCCATCTTCATGAGATGCAACAAGTATATTCTCGTTAGCAGTTAGAGACAAGACAGACGTCACAGATCTTGGCACGTCTTCTCCCAACACAGTCAAAGTACTATGGTCAATCAGACTCCAAAGATGGATGGTTCCATCCCAACTCCCGCTGTAGAGAACCCCACCATATGCTATCAATGAGGAGACTACTGATTTATGACCTTCCATTCTGCAAATTAAGGTTCCATCCTAGTATAAACAGAAAGTAAGAAAATTTCGTACAACTCGTAGAATCATGTAGATCTAAAAAGCATGTCAAATGGTGAAAAAGGAAGGAATTACCTGCATTGACCATGCCTTAATTAACCGATCTCCACTACCAGTGTAGAGATGACCATTTCCAGCTGTGGTTAGGGCATGTATACCACTATATCGCCAATCTTTTTGCTCACACCATTTTTTCAATGGTTCTTGCCCCAGGGGATCGTTGATGTTCCAAAGAAATATGCCTCCTCCACTATCTCCACTGATGCATAATGGTTGTTCTTCATCTGCATAAGTCACAGCCATGACTTTGTGTTCATGACCTTTAAATGTGTGTACATAAGAAAAGTCCTGCATAAACATTTACCAAGGAAGCTCACAGAAAAAATGAAAAAAAAAAGAAAAAGAAAAGAGCAATGTCGTTAAATCTTGCCTTTCCAGTACTTACCTGCAAAGACCATACCCGGATTGATTTATCAAATGAGGAGCTAAACAGAAATTGCCCTGAAAGGATAAAAAGAATGGATCTCAGAGAGAATCTGATATGATTACTCCATCAAAAGCCTCAGTCAATCTTCCCCTCACAGGGTAGCAGCAGGTTTTGTACATAATCAAATCACGCAACAAATGAAAATCAAACCAATGTGGAACAAGATAGCTCAATAACAGCAAACAAAAGTTTAAGATAAATTTGATGGGATAAAGAAACTTGCACTCTCCTACTCACTGCATTTCCTAATCCACTCCTCTTATTTTAATATTTTCTAATTAAAAAATTACAACAGTTTTAAAGTTAAATCATCTAAGTCCTTTCCTTCAACTCCTTTACAAATTTGTTGATGTGTCAATAAATGGATTATCAAGTGTAATATAAGTGTCAGCCAAAGTTAAGGAAAATTTCTTTATTTTTTCCTTGAATGTTTTAGAACTTAAACATAAAAAGATGTGAGTAAGCATTGTCTATTCCTAAACCAGAACATGCTTAACAAAATGACCAGAAAATGGAGTCCGAAGAATCACGAAACCATTCAATCTAAAAACTTAAACTGGAGGATGAAGACTCAGAAGGGCTCAAAATTATTCACACACCCCCACATCAAGTGCAAAAAAATTACAATAAATCACAAATCTTGAGTAAAGAAGGCCAGGAAAGTTGAGATTGAGACCCTTCAATCATCGAAGGCTTTGACACCATATTAAGAAACTATATAACCAAAAAGCTTGAGTTGTTGGGTAAGATATGAGAAATGATTTAATTACTTTTATAGCAAAAAGGACCATAGACCCTGACAAGACCTTTGCAGCTTAGATCACCAAAGGCTTCATTCATCGTGAAGAAACATGCTTTACGATAGATATGGATTAAATCTTTAAGGACTTAAGCTCAATGGATGACCCAACAAACTACGGATCTCTTATTATTGTATAAGATGGGGATAAATGGTACCATCCTACACATCTACAAGTCATTATTTAAGATTAAGGTCATTCATATGCTCACTGTCTCACACTAAATATTGCATTTTCTCTCTTTAACTTTACTAATTTGATTGTCGGAGGCCAAATGCTAGAAGACACTCTGACATTTGGTTTTACAGGTTTGTTGAGACAAAACCCACAGACCAGGCCTAGACCATACCCCAACCCATCACAAGAGACCTGTTTCCAGTCACTTGAGCTCAGCCCCATCGAAATCACTCTGTGTCACCAGGAAGTTACAACCCAAAATCACACAGAAGTACCCCTAATATGTCACTAAAAGAATTAAAAATAACTTAAGTGTCTACAATCTTGCATTTTCAGCCATATACGTACACACTTGATGATAATTAGGAGCTCTGATGCACTATGATGTAAGCAGGACATATACTACATGTGCCTTGCAGCTCCTACGAAACAGAAACTCAAATCATGTTATGGACTATCAACAAGCATTTTCACCACTTGCGTCTGTAAAATAACTAAAAATTTATGATATAATGAAGGTGGATAGAAAAATAAATCTTCAATTTCATGAGACACCTAATACAAGCCCTTCACTGAAAAAACACTTAACCAGGGAGGCCATACACGGAATATTAAATTGGATCATTATCTTGCAAACAAAAAGTACCTACCTCCAATTGTCAATCCAGTAATACAATCAAGATGCCCCCGATTATCTTTGACTTTGATATTCCCCTTCACAAGGGCACTGGTGAAAATTTTATTATCCTTTATCCCTTCAATTTGAGCTGGATTTTCTTCATCGACCTTTACTGGCCCCTGAAACTTGTCCATTCCAGGCTCGTCTGGTTTACCCTCAGGCACTTTACACAGTTTTCCATTAACTAAGCATCGGCCCCTAGGCTGCTCATAGATAGCCTCATTGAATCCTAGCATGGAATCAAACTGGCTTTTAAAAATCAACTTCCTAACGCATTTCAAAATATCAGAAACAACGGGACGACTTCCAGGATCTAATTTCAAACATCTACAGAGAGTTTGCCGGAGACATTTAAACTCCTCACTACATTTACTTAGAAACATGGAACTTACTTTCTCCATCAAAATCTCGTTAAAAGAATAACAGTCTGAATAGCTCTCTTCATTTCCTTTCAAAATAACATGACGCAGAGAATCAACCAGCTCTTCAGCAAATTGTCCCCCAAGGAGAAGTCTAAGCAAAATACAAGCTAGCGACCACACGTCTGAGTTATGCCCAACAGAATAACTAAAGTTACCATGCTCCATCTCTGTCTGCTCCTTTGAAATATTAAATAACACCTCTGGGCTAACAAAGACGGCACATTCAACGATTTTCCCCATCGTCAATCCCATGTCCTTCTCACTAATCATTCTACCACCACAAACAGACCTGTTCGCAATCTTGTGGATCATCCTTCCTGTCACCAAAACCTCGCTGAGATTTAGAGTTAGGCGACCAAAACCGTCCAGTTCAAAACAGGAAAACCCAAAACAACCCAACGTTAACCCCTCCAAATGCAAAGCAAGCACTGCTTCACATATTTCCATACCTATCATCGCAAAACAGGGTAACCCATCTTCACTTAAAACGTCACCAAAATTACCTAACATGTCTTCTGCTGTCCCGTTCAGTTTCCTAAACACCAAATACAGAGACCCATCTTCCAAATCACCCCACAAGCCATAAACCTTATTGACCCTACGCTGCGTCGAACAGATTTTCAAAACCAAACCCAATTCACCTCTCACTTCATCTTCCATTTCACTCAAAAGTTTCAGTATCCTTGCAGCATAACTGAACTTAAACACGGAGCCTTTCCCATTACAATCAAAAACATCACTCCCCACCTTAAAAAGCTTAACCTTTTTGTTACCCTCCCTTAGCAACCCATCACCGTTTCCTTTCTCCTCCATAAAAACATCATCTTGGGGCATAATCCACTTCTTCCAACTGATATAAAACTCATCCGACCACAAACGAGGCAAGAACTCAACTCGGTCAACATTTACGTCATCCCGCGACCCTCCTCCAGGAAATTTTGGATTCTGGAGGTGATGAGCGATCGCGGAGCCTGGAATCAGTCTGAGGAGATCGATATTTTTGGGGAGAGAAGAGGGTCCTTGAGGTGATGGGTATTTGACGAGCTGTGTACATGCCGGACAACAAATTGTCTGCGGGTACTTCTGTGGGATTTTTATTAGACAATACTCGCAGGCTGTGTGTCCGCATGCGAGCACTCGCGGAATCGTGCACACGCCGTCGTAGGTCTGCAAGCACACTGGACACTCAGGCAGCTCCGGCGAGTCCATCCTCAATTGACGACCACAATGTTGGTTTCCAGTTTTTGTTCTTGTATTTTGTCGTCTTGAAAACGTCGATTAGTTGCTTTAGGCTGGTATTCCCTTTGGACAATTTTGCCCCTAACGGTTAAAATTTTCCAATAAAACGAAGGGAATTGTTTATATTACCTCTTTTGTATGTTTTAAAAATTAAACCAAAAGTTGAAATAAGAAAATAAGAAGTTTAAGATTTAAATTTTTTAATTAATATTATATTATTATAAATTAAATGATTTTAAAATTTTAAAATATGAATAATTATTAATCGAATAATTTAAATTTCAATTAAAATTTTGTTAAATTAAAATTAATTAATTTTTAGTTGAAAATTTAAAAAATTATTACTTTATAAAAATTAACTCATTAATCAGTAAACTAATTAATGCTTAATAATAAGAATTATTAAAGTAAATCAAATCAAATAGTTAAAAATTGAAAAAAATTAGTCGGCTCAAAATTTTTTCAATTAAACTGATCATTTTAAAATTTTCGATCATTTGATTTTTCCTATTTCGGATTTCACCTAGAGGCTAGAGAGAGCTTCTAGGGTCACATAGTGTCCACAATCTTAACGTTTAGTATAATAATGGCTTTTTTCTCATTTTCTAAATTTCTTTACTTCCATTTGGTTCCCTAGAACAGTGGCAGAATCAAAATATTGAGATTTCGAGTCAATTGGAAGCTTAGCCGATCACGAGTGGTCCTATGTTAATTTTGATACTGATAGTTATCCCCAACTGATTTCTTTACTAGCATTATAATAGGTTTTAATTTGGTTTCTTTTGTTCTATTAAGTCTGATCCTTCATTGGTTAAACATCATAGTTTGATTAACCTTTCAGTTTTGTTTATTCACTTGTTAATGTCACTACGAGCTTTTCAAAATGAATCAGATTGTTATTTTAAGACATTGTTGTGTTTTTTATTGTTGTTTAGGTTTAAAAGAATTCACTCGCTCATTTGGTTATTTGTATATGATGTTTCCTTTTGTTTTTATATGGTTTTAGCTAGTTGATTTATTAGCCTTCTTATGAAGAGATGGAACTTTTAAACATATTGTTTATTATGTTGTGTTACCTATGTGTTTAATGGCTCTATTTGTGAATGTGTAATAGGAAGATCATGGCAAGTCAAAGAAGTTCCATACTATATTCCTTGTTGTTGATCATTGTTATTCTTTCACTTCAACAAATGTATAGTGGACGATTGGCATCCACAGAGTTGCTTACAATATTTGGAGGCTTCATCAACTCTATATTATTTCTTTTGCTGCTAACTTTAAGTTCAAAGCTCTTTATTGTAGGTCTATATGTCCTTAATGCTTATGATTTGTTCTAATTGAGGAATAGAAAATGGATGACCTTTGAGTTCATTTCTGTAATCCCATCATTGTTTATAGAGTTGTGAGGCAATATTTGGTATATATTTACTAGGGTCTTTGAAGAATATATTTTCTACATGTTTGTAATACCTTGTTGTGTTTGGTTTCTTTTATTTGCTTATCCTTTTCATGGAGGGTAAGATAAGGAAGACTTGAGGCCGGAAAATAGGGGAAGAATGATATCAGAGCTAATTAGTTACATTGGTAAATTTTGTTTGAGCTTTTTATAGTCAGGGATTTTTTTTCTCAGCTAAAGGCTTTCCACTCTACTTTGTGCTTTCCATTCCATTTAATTTTAATACCATACCTCAGCTTAGCTTACATCAATCCTAATAATTAATATAATTTGATAACCAATTTACATTCTAGTTGGCACATACTGATGTAATGATAACTAATAGAAATTTAAAAGTCCACAATAAGCCGTTAGAGTGGGATCTTCCATTAAGTTAAGGATTCACTTTTATGATTGCTATTATATAATTCATTGGAATTTTTCAGGAAACTTGTGGCATAAAGACTGGGTGGGGTGCTCGTGAGTCTAATTATTCTAAATTTTGTTACGTAATAATTGCAAGAATGGATAGACTTCTTACGTAATCGCTAACTCATTCCTAAGCTTTACAATTTTTTAGTATCCAATGACACCAATTTTCTCATATCATACCTAAATTGGTTTCTTGTAATAAATAAGATGTGGTTCTTGCACTTGATCCTAGTTTGTACTTTATTTGTAGCACTTATAGACTACTATTAGACACTTAAGTCTCATGCGAGCATTGGCAAGCCTTGGCCAATGTTTTGACACTCAGGGTGATGAAAGAAGGGAAAGACTTGCGAGTAGGAAAGGAAAATGGGCATTGTCGATTAGTTGACATGCATTGGTTACATTAGCAGAAATCTTCAACAAGACGAAAGATTCAGATGAGAGACCAAAAGCTAACTAGAAATAAACCTTAAGTTGAAAGTTAGCTAGATTACAAGCATAACGATAACATGCGAAAGCTCAAGGTAACTTAAACAAATAAGAAAAAGCATGGTTCGAGCTACGGCTAACGTTGATGGACTGTGGGGTGTTGATTGGCTTGGCTATGGCAAGTTAGAAGACTTGCCTAAGACATCTTTGGTAGGACTAAGGACGAAATGGTGCTCAAATGACGGACCATGGACAAACGAATTAAACCATGGGTACGCGTTGGTTGGACCATGCACAAATTGGCTTGAAACTTGGCTAACCTTCACTTTTGGATGAAGATCATGGGTGATGTGGCAAAGTTAATGGGATGAATCATAAAAAAAATTGGGAGAACATGGTAAAAAATATGGATGAGAGTTTCCTCTAATCATTTTATACATGTCTCTTTTACTTAGAAGTGAGATAATGCCTAAAGTAGTTGGAGTTATCAACCACTAACTAAGTGATTTAGTGGAACTGAAACCACTTTCTTTTATTCTTACCCAATAAGTCTCCAAATGCCTAAATAGCTCATTTGAGCAAAGGCTTCATTCATTAGAGTTAGAGCTTTTGTATCTTTTGTATTATTTGAGAGTAATATAAAGATTGGTCATTTTGTTGTAAAGCTTGGTCTATCTTTTCTTCTCATTACTGTCTATTCTATTGTATAAGCTTAGTAAAATTCGTGGGTTTACTTTGCCTTTATTGGAAACACCTTAAACACAAGGGGATTGGTAAGTTTGAGTTGAACTACGAGAGTTCAACTACATTACTCAAACTTTGGTTCATTTTGTGTGTGAACTTGGATTTCTTGCAAAGTCTTTGTAGCAATTGGTATTAGCGTTGTATTGGTGATTTAATAGTGGGTGGTGGCAATCTAAACGAGTGTGTTACAAGGGTGGAAGTGCCCATGTTTCTTTTACCCACGAGTGAAGAAGAAGTCCCTTTTTATGCATCACATTTTAAAGCTTTAGAGAGACAGATCCAAGCATTGCAAAATCAAATGGCTTAATTGAAAAAAGAAGGAGAGGATACCACTTTTGAGATGATCATCCTCAAATGTGCAATTGCAACTCCAGATGTGGGACATACTGAGAGCACAATGTTAAAGGTGCATGAACTAAAATTTTTTGATGGCATTCAAAATGCTAAGGAACTTGAGAACTTCTTATAGGATATAGAGCAATATTTTGTAGTTGTTAAGGTGTCGGACATAGAAAGGTGAACATTTTGGCAATGTATCTAGATAAAGATGAAAAATTATAGTGGAGAATGCAAACCTCTACCGATATTAGTGTAGACCTCTCATTGACACTTAAGAGAAAATGAAGAACGAGCTAACGTACTAAATCCTCCCCAAAAACACTTCGTTGCTTGTTAGAAAAGCTTTGAAGCGTTTGAAGCAAGATGAATTAATACAGAAGTATGTGAGAAAATTCACATCTTTGATGTTGGACAAGCAAAACATATATGAGGGGGACAAGTTATTCAATTTCATAAGCGACTTGTAAGGTTAGGCACAAATAGAGCTTCAGAAACAAAATGTGAAAGATTTCCCTAGTGCGATAGTGGTTGATCGACGGTTTATGTATGCTAAGTTTTACGATTTTTAACCTCGATAATACTACAAGCACACGAGTTGTTCACGTAGTACCTAAGGTATCGATCCTCGAGAAGGGTTAATCTAATCCTAAAATCTAAGGCGAAACTAAATCACAATAATTCAATATAAATAACTAAAGCTGAAAATTAATCAATCAAACAATCAATTACGAGAATTAAAATTCTAAACAGGATAGTAAATTGCATAAACCGATCACGAATCAACCTAGGAACTGCCAATCGAGAGAAAAGGATTTTATTTGACCTTCATAAAAATCTAATTAATTATGAGATTACCGAATTACCGAGTCTAGAAGATCCTAAGGTGGATTACCCTCTCTTGAGTTACAATCTTTAACCCTAATGTATAATCCCTAATTTAAATTATGGAATTGTAATCTTTCAATTTACAATTTACCCAAAACCTAAATTAGTTCTAAAATTGTCTAAAAACTACCGAAAACCTATGCACGATCTCTCGCTACACAAATTTAACAGTTTGATTCAATTCTTTATCTATCAAACTACCTAACTCTTGTTAGCCCAATTTGATGGTATTCATTCAATTCACCTCTCAGTTTGTTACCGAATTATTAAGGATAAAAATTGAATCACAAATAACTCAATAAAAATAAAATAAATCGAATTTCATTGATATTAAGAACAAAAATCCCAAAGGTGAGTACAGATAAAAACTCAACATTTAACACAACATATTTTCAACAACTATCTCAAATCTATACATTAATAAAATTAAAATAACTAGGAAATATGTCGGGAACGAAATAGTGGAGGCAGTGATGACCAGAAACCTTCTATTCTGGGAAGTACTTCACATCAAGTTTCTTCTACTTGTCTCTCTTCCTTCATCTCCTTTCTTAGTCTCTTGATAAGCTCTCTAGGGTTTCGGAATTTGGCTAATGCAAAAAGCTCCCTCTTCTTTGTTCTTTATGTTCTGTTTATACCTTAGCAGCCCTAGGGTTTATTCGAGGTTGACACAATCTGAAAAAATCCCTCAAAATTTGACGTTTTTAGTTGTTCTCGTGTCTGTCTGATGTAGGTCACAATCATGGCCCTGCCTGCCACGATCATGGCCAACATCTAGTCTTTCTATCATGATCATGGCCAAATGCCACGATCACGACTTATAACAGAGTCTCTCTGTCACGATCATGTCCTTTAGGGCATGATCGTGGTCTGGTTATAGGTCTCTGTCACTGTTAGGGATGGCAATGGATAGGGTTCAATTTAGGTATTACTATACCCATATCCATATCCATTTTTTATAACTCAATCTATTATCCATTTAAAATCCATCAGTTTTTATGATTTACTACCCATATCTAAATCCATTAGATTGTTCAGGTTTTTAGATATCCATCGGGTTTTATAACATTAAAATATAGCTTCTAAACAGAAAATATAAAGAGAAAATTTTTACGAACGCTCCAAATCAAATTTGCTTTAATAATAATAAGTTGAGATTTTGATTTGTATGTCTTAAAAAACCATAAAATTGATAAAAATAAGTTGACATTTTGATTCTGAAAAAAAGGTGAGAGTAAAGTGGGAATTTTAAAGTTGTTTCTCTTCAGAAAATATTAATATTTTATTATATTCAACCATAAATATTCAAGAAAAAATAGAAAAAAGAGTTAATAAAAAATGAGTTGGTATGGGTATCCATCAGCCCGGGTTATCACTAGGCCCATATATAATCCCATATCCACATCCATTTTTTAGCAACCATTTAAAATCCACTTTTTAGCCTCTGTGTCCATTTTTTCGGGTCGGGTGGTGTAGATATTAATCAGCTTGATAACCCACTGCCACGACCGTGCCCAGCGTCTAATCTCTTTGTCACGATCATGGCCCAAATGCCACAATCGCGGCCTGTAACAAAGTCTTTCTGTCATGATCGTGTCCCTTAAGGCACAATCGTGGTCTGGTTATAAGTCACTGTTATGATCGTGACCTATTATACTTGTGGTCTCATCCCGAAAGTCTCCGAAACTCTCCAATCTTCGATGTTGGCCCTGAAACACTAACAAACACATCAAGGTACCTCAAAAACATATAATTTAAGTACAAAGACTTATATTAACCCATAAAAATACTCAAACACATAAATTAACACAATTAAAACCTAAATACATACTTAACTCTCAAATTAACAATTAATACATTACAAATTAAACCCTAAAACATGATGCAATTCAACCATCTCCTCTATTAACTCATTTGATTTATCAACAATCTTTCGCATCAAGGATCCTCCAGAAGCTGCGTTGAATGTGCCTCTTATCAGTGGGTTCACTCCATTGTAGAAAGTCTGCAACAGGAACTCCTTGGAGGTTATGGTGGGCACTTCTGTTGCAAGTCCTTATATCTTTCCCATGCTTAGTAGATCGATTCCTGATCACCTTGTTAGAAATTAGTAAATTCCTTAATAATCTTTGTGGTCTTCGTCAAGGGGAAATATTCATCTAGGAAGGCACAAACCAGCTAATCTCAGGTCTTAATGTTAGCTAATGGTACTAAGCATTCGCTCTATCTCTAAAGGTAAAGGGAAACAATTTGATTCTAACCGCATCCTTTGACACCTGATGATACCGGAAGGTATCATAGCTCTCGAGGAAGTTGACTATATGCACATTTGGGTCCTCATTCATTAATCCATAGAATTGCACATTCTACTGAAGCATATTGAGGAAGGCTGGCTTAATCTCGAACAAAGTCACTTGAACAGGCGGCCTAACTAATCCTTGATTCACAGCGTTGAACCCCGGCCTTATGAAGTCCATCAGGGTCCTCTATTGCCATCCTTAGTTACCTCCATGGTCCATGTTTCATTGGAACTCCTCAGCCATTGTTGATTTTCTGATGTCTTCTTGTTCTTCTCGTCGAACTTTCCTGAGGGTTTGTTCTAATCGTGTGATATCTGAGTCTTAACGTCTCTACTACACGACTTAAACCTCTCATGACTCTTATGTTTATGCAAGAGCATGATTTCTAAAATAAAAAGGAAGAATGAAAACAAAATCAAAAACTAAACTAAACTAACGCCTTAAACTATAGAACTAAATTATCGCCTTCTTAGCAACAATGCCAAAAACTTAATCGACGATTTACGTATGCTAAGTTTTACTATTTTTAAGCTCAATAATATTGCAAGTGCTCAAGTCATTCACTTAGTACCTAAGGTATTGATCCCACGAGGAATATTAATCTAATCCTAAAATCTAAGGTGAAACTAAATAACAATAATTCAAAATAAATAACTAAAGCAGAAAATTAATCAATCAAACAATCAATTATGAGAATTAAATTTCATAAATATAAATAGGATAAAAAATTGTCCAACCCATTCACGAATTAACCTAGGAACTACCAATTGAGAGGAAGGGGGTTTTATTCGATCTTAACGAAAATATAATTAATTATGAGATTATCGAATTACCAAGTCTAGACAATCCTAGAATGGATTACTCCTCTCGAGTTATAATCTTTAACCCTAATATATAATCCCTAATTTAAATTATGGAATTGTAATATCTTAATTTACAATTTACCTAAAACCTAAATTAGTTATGAAATTGTCTAAAAAACCTATCGAAAACCTATGCACGATCTCTAGCTACACAAATTTAACAGTTTGATTCAATTCTTTGTCTATCAAACTACTTAACTCTCGTTAGCCCAATTTGATGATAGTCACTCGATTCATCCTCTCAATTTGTTATCGAATTATTAAGAATAGAAATTGAATCACATACAACACAATAAAAACAAAATAAATCGAATTTCAATAATATCAAGAACAAAAATCCCAAAGGTGAGTATAGACAAAAACTCAACATTCAGCACAACATATTCTCAATAACTATCTCAATTCTATACATTAATGAAATTGAAATGGCCAGAAAATATGTCAGGAATGGAATGGCGGAGGCAGCGATGGCGGGAAACCTCCCGTTCTAAGAAGTACTTCGTGTCAAGCTTCTTAACCTTATTTTTCTTCCTTCGTCTCCTTCCTCAAATCTCTCGATAAGCTCTCTAAGGTTTCAGAATTTGGTTGATGCAAAAAGCTCCCTATGTTCTATTTATACCTTGGTAACCCTAGGGTTTATTCAGGGTCAAAATGGTCTAAAAAATCCCTCGAAAGTTGACATTTTTAGCTATTCTTGTGTCTGCCCAACGTAGGATACGATCATGGCCAGCATCTAGTCTCTCTATCACAATCGTAGCCCAAATGTCACGATCATGGTCTGGTTACAAGTCTTTTCCACGATCATGGCCTGCCTATGTTCTCGTCTCGAAAATCTCTGAAACTCCTCCAAGCTTTGACGTTGGCCTTGAAACACTAACAAACACATCAAGGTACCTCAGAAACATAACATTTAAGTACAAAGACTTAAACTAACCCATAAAAATACTCAAACACATAAATTAACACAATTAAACCCTAAATACATACTAAACACTCAAATTGACACTTAATACATTACAAATTAAACCCTAAAATATGATGCAATTCACAACTATTAGTGACTGCGGGTGGTTTGTTGGATCTCCAAATGTCACCACCTATTCGAACAAACAATAAGGGCAAAAAGAATAGTGGGATATGGAATGGTTAGGAGAAAAGGAAAGTGAAAGTATGTGAATCTTCTCAATACAAGTCTAAGAAACAAACAAAATGGGATATTGCTTGTTTCATTTGTGAAGGGCCACACTTTGCTTAAGAATGCTCAAAATAAAAGGCATGTAAGGAGAAAATGAATTCTATGATCGTGAAAGATCAAGTAGAAGGAGAGGATGACTCGAATAAAGAAGTCTACCTCAATAATTATGCTTTATTAGGCACAATGAGCCTTGCAAAGGAGCATTGAACAAAATCAATGACCAACCCAATGGAAAAGGGAAATGATACATGGGAGATGTGCCAATGACTAAGAATTTTTTGAGGGAATCACATTAGAAGGAGTTTCTACGGATTATTTCGACAAAGGAATCAAGTTCTTATAGTTGGAGTAGTTTGTTAAACCCTTAATTCTGGATTGTATAATTGCGTGAGCATTAGTAAGCCTTGGCTAATGTTTGACACTTGGGATGAAAAAACAAGGCAAAGACTTATGAGTAGGCAACGAAAATGAGCATTCACTATTACACATTGGTGGAAATTTTCGATGAGTTGAAAGATTTGGACGTGAGACCAAAAGCTAACTAGAAACGAGCCTTTAGTAAAAGGTTAACTAGATCACATGCATGACGATGGTATGCAAAAACTCAAGGTAACTTAACCAAGCAAGATCAAGCATAGTTCGAGCTATGATTAACTTTGATGGACCGTGGGGCATAGATTGGCTTGGTTAGGATGAGTTAGACTTGCTTAAGACATCTTTGGTTCGATTAAGGACAAAATGGTGCTTAAATGATGGATCATGGATGAATGAATTAGACCATGGGTTTGGTAAGCTTGAGTTGAATTACAAGAGTTCAACTACCATACTTAGACTTTGGTTCATTTTGTGTGCGAACTTGGAGTTCCTTGCAAAGTCTAAGTAACAAGTACTATCCTAATCCTAGTATACTTAAGCTATGGATTCCCTATCACCTAATTCACTTTTTTATTTTTAAGATTTTTCTCATTATTGTATATGTATAAAGATAAACAAAATACATTTTTTCTATTTATTCTTTTTTTTCTAATCTTACTAGCAAAAGTTATTGCTCTGATTACAGCTAACACTGTTCGCTAAGTTTGCATTACAACGTGGTAATGTTTTCGTATAGCATATGGGTTACTTTTTCTTATACGATCTTATTAGTGCATTTTTTTGTTGACCACAAAAGTCTTTGGTCAAACCCTTTAAGTAGTTATGTACTTCAATATGAAATATCATTCACGAGAATAATAGTTGTACTAAAAGCGGCTACTGTTGTAATTGTAGTAGCAATCATGGTAATGGTATCGTAGTTATCAAATTGTAAGAAAATGATCTATCATTTGGAGTCACTATAGATAGTTTAACTAGCATGTAAACTAGAAATCAGGTTTTTTCGTAGCCTTTTGTTGAATTGGATGTTTTAATAAGTTGATCATGCTACAAATAGCGTATTTATTGAGCTATATTAACGGTTTTTATTTTATTGAATTTTTTGTTCTCAGTTGGGATATTATATGAGCTGAACAAGCTTTCTGGGATGATGTTGTCTAAAAGTGAATCTAAAGCAAGAAGGTATTGATGGGAGTTCAGTCATATCAAAGCTCTATTAAGTGGTGAAATACTCATCAACCGTACTAACTTTTGACAATATAACATCTTTAGGGTCCAACGAGGTTCACATGTTCATCTCCGACCTTTTAAAGAAATACAACATGGTTTTGTAGAATTTATTTTATGCTTACGGAAAAAAAAATCTTTTTTGGAGAATTTTATATATTAATTTGATAATAAATTGAAGCCATAACTCAAAGATGATATGCTGAAGAGTTAGCATGGATTTTTATAATTGAATAACTTAATTCAAGAAAAGGAAGGCACTTAAAAGTGCTTGCAAGGCCATAACGAAGGCTAATACCAAAGGTCCCATGCCACTCGAAAGCTTACAAGACAAGAATGATAAAGCATTTAAGTAGTTAAGTTACAACAAATATTATGAATATTATACCAATATCAATATTGAATTTAGTTTTAATATAGTATTGTATTAGTATTGGTCAATATCGAGTATTATTTTAAGTAATTTTTTAAATTTATAAAATAGTTCTTGATTTTTTTTAAAATTGCAAAATAATCCTTTAATGTATTATGATATATAATTTTTAATTTTACATTAATCATGTCTCTAAAAATTATAATAATAGAAATTTAAAGAAACAATAATTTATTTATTTCTATTAATATTACTTTTCACATATTTCACATATAAATAATAATCACAATTACTACGAAAAAGATTTTTCAATCATCATATAAATATATAATTAAAGATAATACAAATTACTTAAAATGTTACAATTTCGTCAAATAATAAAGAATAATTATATCAAAACATCAAATATAAAAAATAATAAAATTAGATGACTCTATAAGTATTACAATAGGAGGTCATGTCGAGGAACATAATTAAACAGAAGCAAAACCTGAAACAAAAACATTTACAATTAAAGGTTTTAAATTTATATATAGAATTTAACATATGTATGAAATATAAGTTAAATTAAAAGAAGAGAAGAAATGAAAACCTAGAACTTCATTTAATCTATTTGCTCAAATTGGATTGACCTAATTTTTATTCGGTATAAAATTCTCATCATTTAGAGGACCCTCATCATGGCCATCATTCAAATTCATTGCACCAAATGACATATTTATACTTTCTCATCCATTATTATCTTCCAAGTCACTCTTATTTATCAAACTCAGTTCCTCAAAAACACAATCTGCTAAAAGATCGACATGGTCAAGACAAATTGGATCTACAAAACTACTCGTTCTATTAAAAGTCCTTATAAATAAATAAAATTAAATGATTAAAAATTACAAGAAATTATATATATTAATAATGATAATAATATAACTTTTTCGATGTTTTAAATTTTATTTAAAAAAAACAAGTCATTCAATCTTTTTTTAAAGTTAAAAATTTCATTAATAAGCCATAAAAGGAGATAATACAAGTTTGTGCCAAGCAAGTTTAGTAAGAATACATCAATTTTCTATCTATTATCCTTGAGAAGAAATTTAAAAATTTAAAGATTCCATCTTCTTTTGAGAGGGAAGCTCATCTTTTTAGCTAATTCGTAAGCTTCCAAGGTTTCTCTAATCCAACAATGTATCTTGTATGGTAAGGTATGTTTATTAGTTTTGATCTTGTTTTATAATTTTTAGTTCCTTTCTATCTATATTACATACACTGAATAATTTAGGTTAAGGATTAGACATATTTGATATTTCTCCAAAGTGTGATATTTATTTTCAACCCACACCAATATATTATCCCATTTAGTTACTAGGAAAAAAAGGTTCAATAAGTGTTGCATTCTAGCCCAAATGGAGGCTATGTAGCTACATTTGAAAAAACATGATCAATGGTTTTAGCTTCTAGACAACATAACTCATATAGGATATCATTAGACCCAATAATCCTGTCTTTGGTTTTTAATCTTCTTCTAACTACTAACTAAGTGATAAAGGAAGTTTTAGGTTTCAAAGAGCATTTACAAACAATGTTATACTAAGAATTGAGAGGAATAAGTGGCCTGAGAGCTTTAAGGCATAAGGAGGTACAAATTATTGTTAATGAACTAAATGGGTTTATCAATTAAAGAAAGGTCAGGCAAGTAGTTAGGGAAGTAACTCAGAAGTCTTTTAGCTCCCTTACCTAAAATTTGCCATATGTTGTGAATTATGACCTTCTTATTGGCTCTAGCTTAAGTTGGAATTCTAGTTATGAGAGCTAAAATATTTTCTCTCAAGCATAGAGGGCTTAGGTTGGTCCAATTATCAAACCAAAACCAAGTATCCTCTCCATTCCTAACTTGGATTCTAATAAAAGGATACATAACTTGTCGTTTTCTTAGGATTTGAATTAAAGGCAAGAGTGTTCTTTCTTTTTTGTAATCTGCCACAAGTTGGAACCTTTAGATAATATTCATTCATCCATTTACTCCAAAGAGATTCCTTATCATTAAAAAGCCTCTAAATTCTTTAAGCCACTTAGATTGTTTGAAACATTTGGATTGAAGTAAATCCTACTTTACCTTCCTTCTTTTTCCAGTATAATTGTTCCCATTTGATCTTAGCTCCTTTGGAGTTGTCACTCTTGTTAGACTAGAGAAAATTTTTGATTTATATCTCAATTGTCTTGTTGATTTTCATAGGTCAAAGGAGATGTAAGCTTCAATGATTGTGAAGATTGTTCAGCATTGAGATTATGAGCTGAACTCTTCTAGCTTGTGAAATTTCTCTATTCTACTAAACATTGATATTTTTCTTGTACTTCTCTAAGATCATTATGGAGTCTTGATATCTGATATCTCAAGTTTTTGGAATATATAGGAACATCAAGATACTTGAAAGGCAGGCTATGTACAATCAAATAAAATATTTGTTGGAATTTGCTAGCATTAGTAATGTCTTAGGAGAAAAAGATTCTACTCTTAAAAGAGCTGAGACTTAAACCAGATAACCTGCAAAAAGACTGTGGAGATAGAAGGATGGTCAGCTTTATAGAACAATAAGAGATCATTTGCGAAGGACAATTGAGTTAGGAGAATTTCCTTATACTTATAATGGAAGCTAAAAGTAGGACACCTTCAAATGTTAAACCATATAATTCTGTTAATTTCCGAAGAGATGACAAAAAGGTAAGGAGTTACTGCCGTATACAATTAGACCTCTAAACTACTTGGGAGGAGAACCATTGATGAGGATATTGTAAAAGGGGTTGAGAGAGAAGCATAAATCTAATTGATAAAAGAAATTGGGAAAACCAAGTCATTCAAGGTTGATTAAAATGAAATTACATTTAACCCTATTAAAAGATTTGGAGAAATCTATTTTAAAAACATAACTTTTAATTGATCTCTAAGTATTATAATCCCTCAATAATTCCTAAACCAAAAGAATATTGTTAGAGATTGTTCTGCAAGGAAAAAAACTATTTGGGTTACACGTATAATTTGGTTGAATGACTCCTTTTAATCTATTGGCAAGGATTTTGGTTATCACCTTATAGACAATATTACAATATGAAATGGTTTGAAACTTATATAGGTAGTTGATATTGAGTAATTTATGGATCAAGCATATATAAGTTGCATTGATTTCTCTCAACATTTTTCAATATTTTAAGAATTCCAAGACATCTTCCACAAGCAGATTACCAGTAATATGCCAAGTACTTTGGAAGAAATGGGCATTAAACCTATCTATGTAACATCCCGATACCCATGTTAAGGCTAAAATAAATAATTATGAGAAATTTCTGTGAAAATAGGAAAATACACATCATGCATAAGTCAATTGTGACATACACATTT
>JAOSBN010000006.1:12993124-13025202 GCA_027563595.1 Erythroxylum suave
AAATATTCGTTTGATGGAAACAGTGTAAGCTTTATCAATGAATGAAGTAAATGGTTTTAAAATTTGACGACTTCTGACTATGTTAGATGATGTCATGTGTAAGTTGGATCTGTTTTGCTCTAACATATCATTATCGTAGGATATGTACCTGAATATTCTTGGAAGTTTGGGTATGTACCTTATGGTAGTGGGATGTTGCAATCTAGACCTCGAGCCTTCTTGGGATTGAGAATGAAAAGAACTCATTTGATTTCACTGAGAGAACTTGGTTGTTAGAGCTTCAATAATGTATCCTAAGATAGAGTTGTAGGAGAACTAATAAGCTCCACAAGCTCTTATAAATTAGAAATACCAAAGGGTATTGTAGCTCCAAGTAGGTTTTCAAAGTACTTAAAAGTCATATCTTCTCTAGAGGATCTTTTATGTTGTAATATATCCTTTTTCTTAGAATTGATGAATTTAAATGTGCTTTAATTCCTTTCACATCTTATTGCACTAGCACATTGGCTTATAATTTGAATTACAAAATTTTACAATTTTGGAACACCACTTCTGAATTGATCTTACCAAGCAACTATAAGACAATAAAAGTAACCTTTCAAACAAAATAAAATGACGATTACTTTCAAATAAGTAACAAAAGTAAAAGATATATGCTTGGATTAAGTTTGTCTCTTTAACTAGTAATAAGCATCCCAAAATCACTAGAAGCATCCTTACGAAGCTCAATTTGTGAGCTCATCTCATAGTCAACAACTAGTGTAATAATTAATAATATTCCCCTATTAACTTTAGCTTTCTTTGTAAAACTTGGTCTAAAGTTGCCTTTCACATCTCTCATTGAAGACTAAAAGATAAGATATGTACAAAAAGGGTCTACCTTTTAGGTTGAACTTGATTGCTTGCTTTGCCCTCCTTATGGCATCATAAAATAATCTATTGTTTCCTTCTCATCACTATCATCTAGCTAAAGTACTCTCACTAAAGGATCACAAACTTAAATGAAAAATTGATATTAGGACCAAAAATTATGATCGAATCTCCAATCTAGCATTCAACATAGCATGTTGAAATGTAAACCACTTATCACTTATAACATTTACCTCAACTCCATCTTCATCAAAACAAAAAAATTAAGTAATAAGAAATCAGTTGCAATTCTTGTAATAGTAGGACGAAACAAATTCCTATCAATGGTGAAATCCTTTATCATTAAATTTAGGACCCATGCATAATTATAAATGAACTTGGTCACTTTTTTTTACATTCTAGATAGTTTCATCAATGATAAGAAAGTAATTAGCATCTCATATATTTTCGATCATCAGGTTAATGCAATATGAAGCACAAAGATTCTAATAATAAGAATTTTGTGTACTTTACGGTCTTCTTTTAGCTACTTTGTAAGTAAAATCATTATCAGTAATGAACTAAACAATATTTTCTAGGCTAAATTCATTCACAACTTTGTCAAATATCTAAATACAGTGTCATCTTTTTTAACAAGGGTATATGCATCAATTGACTTCAAAAATATTGTTCCTTTACAGAATAAAGAAAACTTGAAAATAGGCTCCTATATTTTATTTGTCCAATCATCATGCGTGACGAAACACCGTAAGTAGTCCAAGTCATTCTTTTATCATCCAAATAACTATCTATTTCATAAATACAGTTTCTCAAAAGTTCACCTCTGTAGTCATTAATTGAAAGAGCTTTATATCATAGACTGTAAAAGACAATATTATCCACCATATGTAGGTAATAAGAAGACTAGGAATTATCGAATGATAAACTTGAATCATATCACCACCTAGCCATTGTCATGCTCACATTATAAGCTGGTTCTTTGGATTATAAGGCACTATATGCTGAAGACTAAGCTCTAGGAGTTGTTTATGGTGTAAAAAATTTAGACACCTCTCTTCTTTTTTCCCTCACATCAAATGTAACATTCCCTTTTTATTAGATTGGAATACCACCTTCAACATTCCTACTATCATCCTTACCATTGTAAAAGGAAATTCCACTACTAATTTTGAATCAAATGTAACATTCCCTTTTTATTAGATGGGAATACCACCTTCAACATTCATACTATCATCCTTAACATTGCAAAATTAAATTCCACTATCAATTTTAAAGTTCAGTCTTTGCCTTATATCTTTCTCATGTTGATATTGTTTAAATAAAGTTTTTATTTTTCATATCATGACTCACTTTCTTATAAGGCCCCACATCTCCTTTGAACCAAACTAAATGGTTCTTTAATTTGGTGACTCACTTGCCTTTTAAATAGTTGTTACAATAAAAGAAAATGGTATCATTCTTCATTCTAGGAACTAACCTAGCACGAGCTCGAGGATCACCCAATCTTCCTGAAGGAGCTGAATCATCAAACATACTTAAACTTCCCTCCATTTTTCTATAGAAATAAATAGAGACATGTATTATAATTAAATTAATGACTTTATATCAAAATAAAGGGTTCCTAAAACCTAATTTCATTATCAACTATTATCACAAAGTATTGTTCATCTCAAAATGAATACAAAAACACATTCGTCTTATATAACTCATTTTTATGATTACATAAACTCACAACTAGTACCTATTATGTGTAATTACATACTTCAATTATAAATCACAACTATAAGTCTATAATCCATTATATGTTATTGTAGAATTCAAACATATACTCATAATTATAAATCTATAACCTATTTTACGTAAAAACATAATTTAACCATAAACTAACCCAATGTGTTTAATTATACAATTGAATATAATATATATATATATAACTCAGTATGTAACAACTACTGTGCAAAAATATATAACTCATTTTATACACAAAATAAACAATAAAAAATGTTTAAATAATTAGGATTTATTACCATTATTTTATCGTCTTTATCAATTTTTCATTCACTAATTTTAATCAACATTACTATTGAAATCCCAACTTTAATTTGACAATATTTCATTTACCAATTTTAGTCAACATTTTTACTCAAATCCCAGAAAACATTGCTCATAAGAGTTACCAATTCAACACACTCATATGCTATACAACATAATTCAATAGGAGTCAATAACTCAACATACACATACGCTATATAACATAATTCACTTTCATTCAACACAACAACTCAACATACAGAAACACTATATAACACAATTTAATATAATTCAATATCTAGTTTCCACAAAATATATGGAGAAGCTCCTCGTGATTTGTGAGGCTTGATTAGGATGTTGGATAGCTGACGGGTGTGAACTGTGATGATATTGCAGGATTGTGATAGTGGCGTACAAGTTGCAATAGTGGAATATGTCTATAATGCACCATGCAAACTATGGTGTTGCAGGTTGTGATAGTACCACAGTGATGGGGTGCATATTACGATCTATGACATCAATACGGGGTACTGAATTGCAATTTAGGGTGGAGGAGACGACATTTAGGATGGGTAGAAGATGACTTATAAGTAGTAGTGACGATGATTGTGAAAGAGGAGAGTGAGTGAGAGAGGTAGTGGTAACCAACAATATAATAGCTAGTTGGGGGTCGTGGGTTGGGTAGGTTTTAGGTTCAAGATTTTACAAATTTCAATTTAATCATTTCAAATTTTAAACTTTCATTTAAGTTCGATAAATGGCTGGTACTTTGATAATTGTTGGAATCACTAACTAGTACGAAATAAGTAGGTATCGTACTATTTTCTGATTAGTATGGTAAGTACTATACGAGTACCAATCGGTATAGCACAGTACCTAACATCACAAGCTACTCCAAAATAAGGGTAGCATCATATCACATTTTTTATCTCAATTTTTAATGTCATAAAGCCAAAATTAAGTCAGATTCTCTTCTAGAGATTTCTAGTTCTATGTCTTAGCTTTCATATGTAACTGAAATCACCTAATTGAGAGGTCTATAGATACTCTCTTGTCATATTCAATCAATTCTATGCAAGCTAACACCAAAATAACACTAAATCGTCATCCTAGCAACCATTCCACATCCAAATGAATCTTTGTATCAATTCAAACATACAAACAAAGAGAAATTAGATTAAGTGTAGCCCTAAACCTTAAAATTGATAAGGTAATTCTTCTAATACCTTTCCTTCCCTTTTTGGCTTTGCTTGACTCACCAACTAGAGACACCACAAATACACATCTCAATCCCACTTCCAACCTTATAATTTCAGTTCCTTACAAGTAAAGCAAGAAAAGATAAAGGTGAAGAGAAAATACCTAACTTTTACCTTAATTTCCACCTAAGATTGGCCTGATTTCTTACACGAAAAATGATGGGATGAATAAGGTGAAATGGAGGGGAGAAAATTCTAAAGCTAAAGTCTTCCTCCTCCCCTCTCTATATTCCCATTTATGTTCTTTCAAGATTCACACATATACCTAATTCCTATTAGCCACACATTCTATATTATTATTGGTCACACATGCCTTAATCCAATTGGTCCATGTGTTAACTTTGGAAAAATTTCATATCGGCCCTTATTCTTCCTTTAATTCCCATATTGGCCTATAATCTTATCAATTAATTTCATTCTCACTCATATTTTACGTCTAAGTATGTATGTCCATCCCAAAATGAACAAATCAGTTATTTACCTATGTCTTTTACATTAAGTACCATTATGTCTCTTACTATGCTTAAATGCACTTAATTCGTTATGCTTACTTCTTAATACACCCTAGACACGCTATAATACTTCTAGGGTATATATTGGGGCTTTCCATTTTTCTCCCCCTTAAAAGGAATTTTATCCTCGAAATTCATACCTATATTAAATAGTTGTGGGTATTAAATTCTCATCATCGATTAGGGTTCCCAAGTTGCCTCTTCAATGCCATGACGTTGTCAGAGCACATTTACAATAAGAATTTTCTTATTCCTTAACTATTTGACTTCTTTAGCTAGGATTTTGTTTAGCTCTTCATCATATGAAAAGTCTGGTTGGATCTTTGTTTCTTGTACCAGTAACATATGTGAATCATCTTATCAATACCTCTATAGTATTAAGACATGGAATACATCATGCAACTTAGATAGTTCCATAGGAAGAGCCAACCTGTATGCCATTGGTCTTATCCTTTCAAGGATTTCATACGAATCAATAAATTTAGGACTAAGTTTTCCCTTTTTCCCAGAATCTTAACACTTTTCTCTAAGGCGAAACTTTTAAGAAAACTTTGTCAACTACTGTATATTTAATATCTTTCCTCTTCAAATTAACATATGATTTTTATCTATTATTTGTAGCCTTCAATCTTTGCTAAATAACCCTCACTTTCTCTTTCGTGTCTTTGACTATGTCATGCCCAATCATCTCATCCTCAGTCAATTTTGTATAACAAACCAGGGTTTTACTTATACTAGACTGATAACCATTATTGTAGGCAAATGCTATCAAAGGAATGTATCCATCCCAACTACTTAGAAATTCAGTAACTTATGCCTTAAGCATGTGTTCCAACACTTTATAAATCTCTCATGTTACCCTTCCATTTGTGGGGTGAAGGGCTGTGTTGAAGCTCAGTTAAGTACCCAAAGTTGTTTGCTAACTTTTCCAAAATATTGATGTAAACCATAAGTCTTGGTTAAAAACAATTGAAAATGACACTCCATATAGCTGAACAATCTCATTCACTTACAACTCAACTAACTGATTTATAAAATAATCAGGTTGGATCGATATAAAGTGAGTTGAGTTGGTGAGCTTGTCCACTATGACCTATATTGTATCATGTCTTCTCTGTGTGAGGGGTAGACCTATAATAACGTCCATGGTGATATTATCCCATTTCCATAATGGAATAGGAATGGGATTCAATAGGCTAGATGGGACTTGATGTTCAACTTTCACCTATTAACAAGTCAAGCACTTAGACATATAGTCCACTACATCACACTTCATTCCTAGCCACCAATAATGTTGTTCCAAGTCCTCATACATCTTTTTACCCTTAGGATGCATAATGAACACAATATTATAGGCTTCATATGATAACTTCTTCTTCAAGTCCTTAACTACTGGTACACATAATCTACTCTTAAAGTACAAACTTCTATCATCATTTGCTACAAAATCATTTTGTTTCTGTTTTTGCATCATTTGTACAATTTGTTATAGCTTGGCATCATCGTTTTGTGCATTTACTATAAGTTGTCTCAAGTCAGGACTCACTTTTAACTGAGCTATCAAAGCTTCATCTAGTGCAAATCTCCATCTACTATGTTTTAATGACAATGCTAAAATGGACTTCCTACTCAAACCATCTACTACCATATTAGATTTTCCTAGGTGGTAGTCAACTATGCAATCATAGTCTTTAAACAATTCCAACCAACGTTGGTGCCTAAAATTTATCTCATTCTGTGTGAGCAATTAGTTTAGACTCTTGTAATCCGTGTATACTTTACATCTTTCCCCATATAAGTAGTGTCACCAAATTTTCAAGGCAAACACCATTGCTACCATTTCTAAATCATGTATAGGGTAGTTCTGTTAATATAGTTTAACTGTATCGAGGCATAAGCCACCACTTTTCCATCCTGCGTTAGTACACAACCCAGATCATTCCTTGAAGCATCACTATACATGGCATACTCTTTACTCGGATTTAGTTGTGTCAAAAATAGAGCTTTGGTGAGGATCTTCTTTAACTGCTCAATACTGACTTGGCATCTATCATTCTATTCAAACTTTGTATCTTTCTGAAGTCACTTTGTGATTGGAGAAGTAATTATTGAGAACCCTTTTACAAAGCACTGATAATAACCAGCTAAGCCAAGAAAACTTCTCACTTATGTCATATTCAGAGGCAGCTTCCAATTGACAATCAACTCAATTTTACTAAAATCTACCATGATGCCTTCCAATGAGATGATGTGCCTGAGGAAAGAAACTTCCTTTAGCCAAAAATCAAATTTGCTTAATTTGGAAAATTCTCTCAAAGTTTGGAGCACAATTCTCAAATGTTGAAGATATTCCTCTTCATTCCTCAAATAGACCAATATTTCATCCAAATTGGTTTAAGTGGGGTTTGAAACACCCTATTCATCAAATCCATGAAAGCATTCAGTGCATAAGTTGCCCAAAAGGCATCGCTAGGAACTTATAGTAGGCATATCAAGTTCTTAATGTAGTCTTTGGAACATCTACTTCTTTTACCCGAAGCTATTAATAACTCGACCGTAAGTCAATCTTAGAGAACACTCCTGCAACTTTCTCCTGATCAAACAAATTTTCTATTCTAGGCAACGAATATTTATTCTTTGCAATCATCTTGCTTAACTATATATAGTCTATTGACATTCGTAGGGTGCCATCCTTCTTTTTGGCAAAAAAAAAACTGACGCTCCTTATGGTGACACACTAGGCTAAATTAAACCCTTGTCCAAAAGCTCCTGTAATTAAATCTTTAACTCTTTTAACTTTGTAGGAGCCATTTTATATGGTGCCCTTGAAATAAGAGTAGTATTAGATATAATTTTAATAGATAGTTCTACCTCCCTCTCAGGTGACAAACTCGGTAACTCTTCTAAGAACACGTTAGGAAACTCATTTACTACCGGTATATCTAGTAAGTTCACCTTCTCCATTTTTTAATCAAGTACTTAAAATGCACCTTACAACCTTTTTTAAGAAGTCATCTTACTTGTATTGTTGATATTACATTAATCAAAGGACTAGGCCAAATATCATACATCATTGTTTCTTAACCATCAGAATCTTTAAGCACAACTGTGTTCAACCCACAATTAACTATAGCTTGGTGTTTGGAAAACCAATCCAGGCCCAAAATTAATTCAAATTCATAGAAGGGTAGCTCTATTAAATCAACAACAAATTGTTTCCTATGGATTATAATAGGGCAATCTCTATACACTCTATTCATATATATGTTATGCCTTAATGGACTAGTCCCATGTATATCATAGGCTAGTCGATCTAATAATAACATTCTATCGCACACTCCCCCAGTGCTAATGTATAAATGAGTGGAAATGGGATTTATCAATGTATGCATACTAAGATCAAAGAGAGATCAGATACTAACCATAAATTCTAGGGTGTCTTGTTCCTCACAAGCCTTCACAACATATATTCGTGCTTGATCAGCTGATGCTGTAAGATGATCAATAGACTCAGATGTCGTACTTGGAGTGGCCCTAGTCTAGCTTGGTCCATCTCTACCTCTACCTTTTCCTCTAGTTGCAATAGGTGCATTTGATGCCCCTCTTCTCCCCTGATATGCTCTAATCTGTCCTAAGCCTTGTGAACAATTAACCATTAGGTGATCTATACCCCTATATGCCCCAATGTCTCCTGGTACAATGTGAGCACTTTAATGGTCTATTTCTTGTCTAATTGAAGAGCCTCTACCATTATTAGATGTTGCAAACTGTCTATGAATCCTTTGATGGCTAGAATATAAATTGATTTTTCTAGGGAAGCACCCTACGAGTCTCGGGTTCTTTTACCCAAAGATGAGCCATATTTAGAAAAACTCATCCTTTTTGCCATTTCTCTTTTGGTTGTCTCTTGCTTCTCTACTCTGACAATTACTTCAACCAGTTAATAGTAGCTCACCTATTGTAGAGAAGTTACTGCCACTAAATACTCTTTAATGGAATCATTCATTCCATCTTTAAATTGTCTGCATCGGAAGGCCCCTGTCAAAATAGGCTCTGGAGCACACCTGTTGAGTCGGCTGAACTCCATTTCATACTTAGCCACATATAGGTTTCTTTGTTTCAAATTTAGAAACTATTTCCATTGAACTGCTTTCTAAACTTCTGTGACATATTTCTTCTTGAACTCTTAGGAAAGAACTACCAAGTTAGAGGGTTAGGCAATTGCGGATGCAGTAGGAGTAATTTCCACCAATCATAGGCTGCTCTTTTTAAAAGAGAGACAACACAGATAACAATTTCTTCGGTTGGACACTCTGTGTCCACTTTAACTAGTATTCTACTTTATCTGATTCTTCTAGAATCACGCCCATAAATTCTTCTACCCTATGCTTTCTTAAAGCTTCCATGGGAGCTTTAGGTGTGATCATTCTATCCATCAATCTCAACATATCATAGGAGAGCTTTAGAAACATCTCCTTAAGTATTGATGGTACCGGTACTTCATCCCTTGGAGGCTTAGGAGGACCCGAAACTGATTGATCTCTCCCTACCACATTATTAGCTGACTCATCCTTAGTTTCATGAGATCTTTCTATCTCTACTATTTATAAGAAAACAGGGACATCCCTAGATCAACTTAACACCAAACCATATCATATATTACTAGGCGCTTATTAGTCAAAACTACCTAAATCGGGCTCTGACACCACAAAATGTAACACCCCTATATAAAATCTACAAGCACCCATATACATGGCTACCAATTTCCTATATATACATTCATGGCATACAATCTATTCAATGCTATACATATACACACTAGAAAATTTCACATCACTTAACATTATCATTTAAAAGTAATATTACATGTTTGTATTTACATGATAATCTAAAAAGAAAACATACAATTTTCTTTAATCTTTTACATGTATAATCATCTTAAACCAAAACAAATTCCAAAAGTACTTTTTACTCCTAGTTGTTGGCCTTAATCCCTACGATATTTTTTGTACCTCACTCCTATGACCTGGACCTACAGGAATTAACACTCGTGCTAAGCTTGAAAGCTTAGTAGGAAAAACACTTAGTTTGGATGACCACTTTCAACAGTCATCTGCTAAGCACACAAATTCAAAAATATCACAACTCATATACTGTAAATTCACATTCATGAACCAAACATTGATATTCATCGCTCATTAATACAAATTATTAACACAAATTCAAATTCTCATCAATACCAATTATTTATGTTTTCATGTTGTATTTTTTGTTTATAACTATTTACTTTACTTTCTATGTTAGGCCTACCCATTCCTGTAGGTGTGGATAATAGGAGATGTAGATATCTGAAGATATCAAAACTGTGGATACTCAAAAGTATCGAATTAGAGACACTATAGTCTTGAAACAAAGACACCATTAGTGTCAAACTATAGCAGTTGCACTATAACCCTATAGGCATGGCCCATCTATCCACTACCAAGACAATAGTGCAGGCACTATAACATTTCCTTTAACCATTTGCCAATATCACAATTCATATATTGACAAATCATATGATACACATTTCAATTCATAAAATTTGTATTTGCATTCATACATGCAAGTCATAACTTACCACCATTAGAAGGATATTAAAATCACACTTGTATAATCCTACCATACACATATGAATTATAAATATGCATACAAATCATTTATGTACATATAAATTTTCTTTAGTATTCATTATGCTGAATCTTAAATTCCAATGTTTAATCACCCAATTCACATAAGGTAAGTCCTATTTCATTTATTTAAAGGTTAAAATACGATTTGATAAAAATTAGAAATGAAAATAAACTCAAAATAGTGCAATTTCCTTCCTATCAAGTCCCCTGCCCAAAGTTTTGAGGTCTCATGGACATTTTTTCCCCTATGTCTATAAAAATCAAGTCATTTGGACTTCTAAATCATAAGATATAAACCAAACATCATGAGTTATTCCAAAACAGGGGCAACATTAGGTCACCATTTTCGATCTCAATTTTTAATATCATAAAGCCATAATTAAGTCAGAGTCTCTTCTAGAGATTTCTAGTTCTATGTCTTAGTTTTCATATGCAACTAAAACCACCTAATTTGTAGGTCTATAGGTTGAGTTATGACCCAAAAAAAGTGATTGGTTCAACAAACCTTAGAAAAATTTCTACTACACAATACTCTCTTGTCATATTCAACCAATTCTGTGCAAGATAACACCAAAATAATACCAAAGAATCATCCTAACAACCATTCCACATCTAAACGAACATTTGTATCCATTCAAACATACACAGAGAGAAATTAGACTAAGTGTAGTCCCAAACCTTAAAATTAGCAAAGTGGTTCTTCTAATGCCTTTTCTTCCCTTCCTCTTTGGCTTTGCTTGACTCACCAACTAGAAACACCATAAATACACATCTCAATCCCACTTCTAACCTTATAATTTCATTTCTTCATAAGCAAAGCAAGAAAAGGTAAAGGTGAAGAGAAAATCCCTAACTTTTACCTTGATTTCCACCTGAGATTAGCTGAATTCTTACATGAAAAATGATGGGTTGAAAAAGGTGAAATGGAGAGGTGAAGTTAAAAACCTCAAAGTGTTGTCTATTTCCCCTCTTTATATTCCATTTAGGCTCTTTCAAGACTCATACACATGCTTAATTCCTGTTTGGCCACATATATGCTTTATTATTATTGGTTACACACGCCTTAATCCAATTGGTCATTGTATTAACTTTAGAAAAAATACATATTAGTCCTTCTTCTTCCTTTAATTCCCACGTTGGCCTTCAATCTTATCAATTAATTTCATTCCCATCCATATATCACGCTATAGTATGTATTTCCATGTCGAAAAGAACAAATTACCCATTTACCTATATCTTTTAACTTAAGTACCATTGTGTCTCTTACTATACTTAGATGCACCTAATTCATTATGTTCACTACTTAATACACACTAAAAATGCTATAATACTTATAGGGGATATGTTGGGGCCTTAAACTACTTATGCCATATCTTACTTAGGATAGCTAATTCGATAGTACTTGGATGCGGTATGAACCATATGGAGATAGTTAAGTAAGTAAATAAAGGATTTGTCACTTTAAAGTAATTAGAGATAATGTTCTACTAGTCTTAATTAGTAGTGATTTAAGGAATTCTTTGACTAGAATGAATTGACATTTGAAAAGATGTTTTCAAATATCACTTATAAATCAATTACTAATTAGTAAGAACGAACATAATTGGATTCAAGAGAGTAAACATTATATTCATACTCTGTCCAATTGGAACATTTGATGATGAAAGGATTAAATTATATATGTTAACTATGCATACCAGGTGAAGTCAAACCACTTTGATATTCCTGATATTTGGGTAATCATGACATATTGCTAGACGTCAATTAGGATCTATGATTATAAATTGTTTCATTGGAGAATTAAAGATAAATTAAAATGAGTTTTAATTTATCTAATTCTAATTCTAATTATAAATTATGATCATTGTCAATATTAAAAACTTAATGGGTCACACACAAAGAATAGTTTAAAAGAGAAAATTAATTTCAATTAAAATGGACTTAATTATAAAGTTTAAGAAACTTTAGAGATCAAATATGAGATATTTGATTTAATTAAAATTAAATTAATTATAATTAAAGTTTGACTTTAATTATAATTTATGTATTTAATTTTAATAGAAATTTAAAACCTTAATACTTTTTCTATAAACAGGAATAAGTACAAGGAACTAGTACTCCAACTAATTCCTCTCAAAGAGCTAAGTGTCTTTTACTGCTCTGCGGATACTTTTAGAGGTTGGACGCATGAACAACTCAGGGTTGACGTAACAAAAAAGTTTTGAAAGGATTACAATATGAATATTGAATCAAGTACAATTTCATATTTTACGATTCAAGTTTAACCTTTTCACATTATTCAATTATAAGGTCCGATGGAAACTGTAAAATTTTATTTTTCCACTGTGTTTGTGATTTGATCACGGTTGGTTTCCTAATAGTGGTATAAGAGCCTCATTTGGTTGTTTAACTGGAATTAATTACCTTAATATTATTGATTTGATTAAAAAAATCAAAGTTGAAAATCTTGATTATTGTATTAATGTTTATGATTTAATTATTTATGAAACTATTTTCTGGAAAAAAAATTATATTGCGCCTCTTATCTGTTTCTGTGCTGAATGGTACTTGTGAATATTTTTTTGTTTTAGAAAATCAAATGCCTTGAAGAAAAATTAGATTATGAATGTTCTTTTGTTTTCGTTTATTCTAGTTATTTTTGTGCTGGAAAACTAAATATGCATGTCACCATAGTGGCTAGGTAATGGAAAACTAAATATACATGTCGCCACCCTCGCCAATGGCAACGAAGTTAGTGACGATTGTCACTATTGACAAAGGCAATATTTGCCCATAATTGAAGATACATGGGGGCAATGGATGACTCTAACAGACGAGCCGTGTGGGTTGGAAGTAGGAAGCTCACGTGTGGGAGAGAAGTAGAGGAGCGGTGACGACAAACACTAAAAAATCCTAAATCTGTGAAATTGATAGCTGTTGCACGCGCCAGTTAATTCTATATGGTGAACTAAGGCACGTAAAGTATTATGGTGCTTGTAGTAATCCCCACATTTCTTTATTATTTGGTTTTATAAGTTTTAAGCTTTAATTTTAATTAATTAATTAAAAGAGATTAAATTGGTTTATATTCCTAATAAACTTGAAAGATACGAAGCTTAAGGAAAGTACTTTTTCATGTATGTTTATGATTAAGATAAATCTTTTTTACTTTTATTCCATATTCTTGGTATTAGATACATAATAACTTGTTGATGTTAGCATAAAGTAGATCATTGAGAAAAGGTAAAGTAGACCTGCGAGTAGGCAAAGGAGCAAGAGTTGCTACATTAGTTGTAGGAACTTGTATTATAGCTTTACCTTCTAGCCTTGAACTATAACTAAATATCATTTCTATTTCTTATTTAGATTTGAATGGATTTGTCTTTATCATTCAGACTAAGAGTTGTTCTTTTTATAAAGATATTTATTATGGATCTGGATTCCTAACAAATGGTTTGTATGCTTAGATCTTGAAAGGTCAATCCTTAACATAAATAGCAAGAAAAGAAAGTTAAGTGACGTAAATCCATCTTATTTATTTCACTATAGATTAGGTCATAACAACTAAATTAGAACCATAAAGTTATAGAAAGAAAGATATTTGGATCCTTTTGATTATGAATTATATGAAAATTTTGAATCTTGCTTATTGGGAAAGATGACCAAAGTACCTTTTAGTAGAAAGGGAGAATGTGCTAATGAGTTACCAAAGCTTATATATTCATATATATATAACCCTATGTTTATTTATGCTAGAGGTGGATTCTTATATTTCATTACGTTTATAGATGATCATTCTAGATATGGTTATGTGTATTTAATGAAACAAAAGTATGAATCATTTGAAAATTTCAAAGAATTTAGATTTGACATTGAGAAACAAGCTAGTAAAAATACTAAAACACTTAGATCTAATCGAGTTGGTAAATACTTAGAGCACGATCTTCTTCTTTCCTTAAAAGAGAATGGGATTCTCTTACAATGAACTACTTTTGGAGCTCCACAACATAATGGAGTATTTGAGAGGAGAAATTGTATTCTATTAGATATGGTACATTCCATGATGACTCATGCAGTCCTTCCTATCTCCTTTTGGGGATATGTTACTGAAATTGCTTCTTATCTTCTAAGTAGAGTTCCATCCTAATTAGCTGTTAAAACAAGATATGAGATAAGGACTGGTAGTATAACAAGGTTATCACATTTAAAAATTTGGGGATGTGACGCTTATATGAAGCATAGAATATCTAATAAGCTTCAAACTAAGTTAAATAGATGTAAATTAGCGGGGTATTCAAAAGAGAGTATCAAATATTAATTTTGCCATCTTCTTGAGCAAAAGGTATTTGTCTCAAGAAATGTTAACTTCTTAGAAAGAGAATTCATTCTCAAAGAAAGCAGTGGGAGTGGGGTAGAAATTAGAGAAGTTCTAAAGCTATAAATTCACATCTGAATGAAACAAAAACCTCATATTGATATATATGATGTAGGAGCAAATACATACAATAATTATATAGTCCTATACTCCCCCTCAAATACTCCCCCTCAAATAGGAGCATACGGATTCCAAATGCCTAACTCAAATAGTAAGTGAGAAAACTATTGTGTGTCAAGGGCTTTTGTAAAGATATCCTCAAGTTGGTTGGTGGATCAAACATGACGAGTAAAGATGACACCAGCTTGAACGTGTTCATAGAGAAAATGACAATCAATATGCTTAGTTTATATGGAAGAGCTATGGTTCCATGCATCACATACATGATAAGGCAGCAGAAGTGTCAGAATTAAAATTCCAACCCCACAACTTCCGTAAAAAATTCAAAATCCATGTGCATTTATAAAACATATTATAAGAACGTGAAGTTATAGCTTATGTACCTTACAAATAATACTCCTTTCTTGAATCTTCTCTTTGTTTGTGTTGTAGCAAACATCAAACACCTTCCTTGGTGCCAAGAGAGCATGCAAAGATGAAGAAAATTCAATGTATAAAGGTGGTTAGAGCACCAAACAAGATGAGTTTAAATACATGCTCTAGTGAGAGTTAAAGCAAGACCAAGTTACATACAATTAATCTCATGCAACAATTGCTTAAAATTGCATTAAATCTCAAGATCACTCCTCTTAACTTCCAGAACTCTTCTGGACCCTTAGCCTCTCTATTGAGTGTGCTTGTTAGGTAAAACTTTTGTGTTCACATAAGTGAAGAACTCACTTATATACCACCTATCATTATCTAGGTCACGATCGTGGCTTGCTTAATTGACAGCCATGTACACTTTGTTTTTCATCTAATATTTTATGAATGTGACCCTTAGGTTCCCAATTATTTTAGTCACTTGAATTAACTCTTAATCTGAGCAAATCATGAGGGGTTTTATGATGCCAATTTATCAAAATGTAAGTGGATTAATGCTCAAAATCTTCAATAGTTAATTATCCGACTTATGAACCTTTCCATTGTCAATTATTGTGCAATTAGTCCCTTCACTATCCTAAGCCCCACTTGGTTTGGAGTATGGGTTATGTGTTAACTCCCATTAGAATGACTATGTCAAATCTAGTCCAAGTGATGTTAGTTCTTGTCTTGGAGATCTCATCACTCTATATGTCATTAAAGAGTCTCTTCATGACATATAATTGCTTTAGCCAAAGAATCCCTAGTAATGACCTTGACAAGAGATCATGGGTATCATCTCCTTTATCAGGAGTGATGAATCCTTTACCAATAGCTATACCTAATGACCACCCTATGAGCGACATCATCTTGAAGCAACAAGGAATGGTGTCAAAGCACAAGATCAATATCTAAGATATCCCTAAGTACCTCAAGTATAAGGATATTTGCACCATTGCTATGATGAGATTAATCACTGACATTTCATAGATCATCCGTATGATAATCCCATAACGGGTCATCTGATGTACACTCTTAGTAAGCATCCACATGTTAACTCTAAACATGTCATGCTTACAGTTTATGAGATCCATTGCTTGATCAAATCAAGGAGTATAATATATTTTGGTCTATCCAAATTAACAATGTCCTGTCTCATTGATCCTATAACTAGGGATAATTTTGATACTAACATAATTGCACATGATAGGAATCTTATTATCAAGATCTCATCATGATTTCCTTCATGCTATGTTTTAGTATTATGGACTTCATTAATTATATTTAAGAAAGAAATCAATTTATAAATAAATGAACATCAAATTAATGAAAATTGCCTTTTGTTTTATTAATCAAAATAAAGTTTGTACAAAAGTGCTAAAAGTTATTGCCTTTAGAGCACTACTTTAACAATCTCCCACTTGCGTTAAAGTCAGTCGCCTTTGTATCTAATACCATAGGCGAGTACATTGGAATCAAATCTCATTTGAGGAACTAGCTTAGTACAAGGATCAGCGATGTTTTGATTTGTAGGCACTCTCTCTATCTTCATATCACCTATATCAATGATCTCCCTGATCGGGTGATATCTCCCGAGTACGTGCTTAGATGTCTAATGAGACATTGGTTCCTTGGCTTGAGCAGTAGCCCCATTATTGTCACAATACAATAGTATCTGGTCTACAATACTTGGAACCACTCCAATTTTCATAACGAACTTCTTGATCCAAACAGCTTCTTTCGCCATTTTTGCAACTACAATGTACTCTGACTCAGTCATTGAATCTATAGTCATCTCTTGTTTAGAACTCTTCCAATTGACTTCGCCACCATTTAGTATGAAATTGTAACTTGACTAGGATTTGGAGTCATCCTGGTTAAATTGAAAACTGGCATCTGTATGTCCGTTCACTACAAGATCTCCATCTTCATATACCAAGAATACACCTTTAGTCCTTCTCAAGTACTTTAGGACATTCTTATCAACCACCTAATGACACTCACCGGGATTCAATTGATATTTGTTCATAACACTTAAAGCATACAATATATCAGGTCTTATACATAACTTGACATACATGATTGATACTATTGCCAAAGCATATGGATCAAATTCATGTGAGTCCTTTAATTTTGCGTTTTGGGCCTGTAACGCCCCAGTATATACCCTGGAAATATCATAACATGTCTAGGATGTATTAAGAAGCGAACATAATGAATTTAGTACATCTAATTATAGTAAGAGATACAATGGTACTTAATGTAAAAGACAAGGGTAAATGGATAATTTGTTCGCTTCGGCATGGACAAACATATTTAGACATGAAATATATATGAAATTTTTTTATATGTTTTCATGGATTTGTGAATGTGATTTAAGTGAAATTGATAAAAGAAGTATTCTATAAGTAAATGGGATATTTTTGGTTAAATTGGATGTATTTTTGTGTTGCTCTTGCATGATAAGATCAAAGTTAGGTGATTTGGAAAGTGTACCTCACTTAATGGATAGGTTTCACTGAACATATTTCTATAATTTGGCCATATCTTGGTCTGGAGACCTCCAAATTAGATAATTCTAGTTGGAAATTAATCTAGAGACATAGATCTAAAGCTTTTATTAAGGAACCAAAATTTTATCGTGCCTTTAATGTTTTTGAATTATGGCTTGAAGTCGAGTTATGGCTATTTTCTCTTTTTTTAAATAGCTGGCGGTGTTTTGGGTATAACTCTTGGAATAATTAACCAAATTGCATGAAATTTATTACATTATAAAATTAAGACATAGGGAAATGAAATTAATTTATAAGATTGAAGGTCAATGTGGGAAGTAAAGGAAGAAGAAGGACCAATATGTAATTTTTCTAAAGTTAACACATGAACCAATTGGATTAAGGCATGTGTGACCAATAATAATAAAGCATGTATGTCCAATAGGAATAAAGCATATGTGTCGGTCTTGAAAGTTATGGAATGGGGACATGTAAAGGGGAGATGAATGAAATTTGGGGTTTCTAAAGATTTTTCTCCTCTCTATTTCACCTTCTTCATCCCATCATTTTTTATGTAAGAAATCAAGCTAATCTTAGGTGGAAATCAAAGTAAAAGTGAAGGATTTTCTCTTCACCTTTATGTCTTCTTACTTTGCTTATGAAGGAATGAAATTATAATGTAGGAAGTGGGATTAACAGGTATACTTTTGTTATTTTTAGTTAGTGAGTCAAGCAAAGCCAAAGAGGAAGGGAAGGAAAGGCAATAAAAGACATACTTTGTCAATTTTCTAGTTTGGTACTTCACTTAGTAGATTTCTATATTTGTGTATGATTGAATGGATATAAAGATTAATTTGTATATGAAATGTTTTCTAGGATGATTTTTGGTGTTACTTTGCATGAACTTGGTCATATATGAAAAGAGAGTATCGTGTAGTGGAATTCTGTTTAGGGTTTATTTGAGTCAGTCACATTTTTTGGGTCATAACTCAGCCTAAATACCCCACAATTGTGTGATAAGACATAGAGCTAAACATCTTTAGAAAGGACTTTTACTTAATTCTAGCTCTGTGACCTTAGAAATTGAGATCGAAAGTTGTGGCCTAATGTTGCCCTTATTTTGGAGCAACTTGGAATGTTTTATCCATATCTCATGATTTAAAAGTCTAAACGGTCTGATTGTTAGTTCTATAGAAATTATAAACGTAGAGGAAAAACTTTCTAGAAGACCTCGAAACCCAGTTCTGATTTTTTTTATATGCATATTAAGGAAAAAGTAGTGGTATGAATGGAGAAAGTGTTTGTCAGGATCGTGGCATTTTTTTGTCTCTGATTTTTACCGAATCTTATCCAAATCTTTTTTAATGTGTATGAATCCTTTTAAACACCTCCAAATAAATGAAAGAGGACTTACCATGTATGGATTGGGTGATCGAATATTGGAATTTATGATTGAGCTTAATGCATTCCAAAAAAACTTACATGTACATAAATGATATATTTGCATATGTATTGCTCATATATGTATAGTATGATTGTAAAAGTGTGATTTTGACACTACAATGCTAAGTTATGACTTGCATGTATGAAAACATATATAGATTTTATGAATTGAAATTTATATCATATGATTTGTTGATATATGAATTGTGAAATTTGCAAATAGTTAAAGAAAATGTTATAGTGCCTGCTTTATTATCTTAGTTGTGAATAGATAGGCATGCCTATAGGGTTGTACTGCATAGGCATGCCTATAGGGTTATACTACAGTTGGTACAGTTTGACACCACCGGTGTCCATAGTTCAATACCTTCAGGTATCCCCAATTTGACACCTTCGGGTATCCACAGTTTGATATCTTTGGACATCCATAACCATAGAAAATATGCAAGCCTAACACAGAACATAAATTAAAGAGATATAAATAAGAAATACAGTATGACAATATAAATAATCGATTTATGAATGAGCATTTGCATTTTTATTGATAATTTGTATCATTGAGTGTTGAATATTAATGTTTAAGTTTTGAAAGTGAATTTATGGTATATAAAAAATATTGAAGCGTGTTTGCATTATTTATTTGATTAAGTATGCCGTTATTATTTATATTTGTGCGATGTTCATGAATGTATGTGCTTGGCGGATGCCTATTGTGAGTGGTCATCTAAACAAAGTGTTTCCCCACTAAGCTTTCAAACTTAGCACGGGTGTTAATCTGTGTAGATCCAAGTCATAGGATTGAGGTACAAGGAACATCTATAGGGATCAAGGCCAATAGATAGAAGAAAAGTACTTTTTGAAGGCAGTTTTAGTTAAAGATGATTGTACATGTAATGGTTAAAGGAAATTGTATGTTTTTCTTTTGGATTACCATGTAACTGTAAAAAAATTTCACTACTGTTAAATGATAATGTTAAGCACTAGTGAGTTTTGTAATGTGTATATGTATAGCATTAAACCAAAATGCATGTCGTGAATGTATGTACAAGAAATTGGTTACCTTATGTGTGGATGGTTATAGGTTTCGTATAGGGGGTGTTATAGAGAAACATAGATTTCGAGAGTTTTATCCCATTAGTCGTAAGAAGAAATTCTCTCTTAGGTTGCTCCATACTAAACTTCTTTAGCACTTTATCTATATATGTAGACTATGAAGGACCTAGCAACCTCCTTAATCTATCTTTATAGATCTTTATTCCCAATATATAAGTTGCTTCTCCAAATTTTTTAATAGAAAATTTTTAGGACAACTAAATTTTGACATATTGTAAACTTAAGACATCATTTCCTATTAGTAATATGTCATCCACATATACCACAAGGACTATGATAGCACTCCCACTAACCTTCTTCTATATGCATGTTTTAATTCATAACTGGATTTCTGAAGCTTGCATACCTTTTTTCCATCTTTGGATATGAAGCCCTTAGATTGTAGCATATACACATCCTAAGCTAGGTTTCCATTCATAAAAGTCGTCTTCACATCCATTTACCATATCTCATAATCATAATAAGCAGCAATGGCTAGGATTATGTGATATGTGTTTAACTGTTGATATATTTAAGAATTTACACTTAGCGATTAATGATATGAAAAAGCTTAAGATACTCACTTTAATTCATATAGGATTTTAGGTACAATTTGGAAGCAAAGAAATTAAAGTGAGCCGAAAGCACTTCATTTAGGCATTTTTTAAAGATTAATTTTCACTTATCTTCATAGAGCAAAAAGAAGAAAATTAAAATACAAGAAAAAATCAAAATATAAAGAAGAAGAATTAAAAGTGCTTGTTGGAAAAATGAGGAGAAAGCTAGCAGTAAAACGCACAGCTAAGGAGCACCAAAACGATGATGTCAGTAGACTGGAATGTCTATTGCATTTAACGTAGGCGTTATGCGTTAAACACGATGCATGCATGCGTTTTACTTGAAACGTATAAAACAACTTAGGTCTTTAAAGGGGAACGAATAGTATATATGGTCCAATGAAGTTTATTTGTCACATTAAGCTATAATAGAGAGGGGGTCGCGAGAGAGAATAAAAAAGAAGAGAAGGTGACGTGTACAACAACTTGGGTCCAAATGTTTAATTGTCCATTGAAGAATAGTAGCTAGGAGAAGCAGGTTGCGCAGTGAAGAAGAAGCAAAGGGGTCTTCGATTAGGGTATTTTTTTATAGGGCTGAACCTTTTTCTTGGGAGACTTATAGAAGGCTAAGCGTCCCAACACTGGTTCGGAGGTGACATCGATGTCAACGACCCAGGTTAAGTGTATTTTCTATTTTTGTTGTTTTTTCTCTTATTAGAAATTGATTGTGTTATTCTATGTTAATTGATTTGGGTTTTGTATATTGATAATCAGATTTTCATTATTGTTCGGCTATTTGTATATGAACCCATTGGGTATTGTGAAAGGATGATTTTAATGCGTTCATTGAATCGTTTAATTACATACCCGTTGCTAGAATTTCAATATAATCCGTAATTGTTATGTTGAAATTCATGTGTTGCGATTAATGATTCATAATTATTAGGAATAACATGAACTAGGTTAAATGACGCATCGTATGTGGTTGTTGCCTTGATTAATCGATTTTCCTAATTTGTAATGGTACTGCCTAATTAAATCTAGAGATCGTATCCTAGGTTATTTAGTAGTTAGGTTTAATTACTGATCGTATGTTGATTAAACAAAACCTAAGGGAAAACTCAGGTTAATTATTAACCCAAAATTAATAGTTGCTAGGAGAGGTTTGAGAACAACAAATCATTGAAATATGTTTAATTAGGGCGTAGGTGAAGATTAAGCCAAAGAACCAGATCCATACCGAATTCCCTACTTTTATCAATTTTTACATGTTTTCTTTAATTTTTTTTATTAGTCTAGATTCTTTATTTATTTATTTCTTTCAAAATCCAAAACCCCGATGTTAAACCTAAACATCAGTTAATTCCATTTTATAAACTTTATACACACTCTTTGTGAGGTCAACCTAGACTCACCACTACTACAGTAGTAGTCTAGTTATTTTATTTTGAATAGCATTACCAACCCCGGTCAGTATTCTAATGGATTTAAGCATGGATACTAGGCTAAAAGTCTCGTTATAGTCAACATCTTGTCTTTGACGATAACCTTTAATGATTAGTCTCGCTTAATAGGTAATCACATTACCATCTATGTCAATTTTCTTCTTGAAAATCCACTTGCACCTTATGGGTTTTAGCCCTTCGGGTAGGTTAACCAATGTCCCACTTGGTTTTCAAACATGAAATCCATTTCAAACTTCATAGCTTGAAGCCATTTTTCAAATTCTAAATTCTTCAAAGCCTCTTTATAGATTGCAGAACCATCGTCCTCTATGAGCAATACGTCATTATGTTCATTTATGAGAAAACCATATCTCTCTAGAACATTACGTATCCTATTTAACCTATGAACATTTTGTGTGTTAGAAGTTTCAACTATGGTCACATCTCCATGAACAACAATCTCATGTTTAGGTAATTAATTTGCATCTATTTGAGCATCATGAACTTCAACAAGTTCAACTTTGCTCCCACTGTCTTCTTTCAGAAGAAACTCTTTCTATAAAAGACAACATGCTTTGTAATAAACACCTTTTACTCTAAAACATTATAGAACAAATATCTAATTGTTTCCTTAAGATATCCTACAAACAAACAATTATCAAATTTCTCTTCAAGCTTGTCTGATTGAATCTGCTTATGTAAGCTGGACAACCCCAAACTTTCATTTAAGAAAGATAAGATTTTTTGTTAGTCCTTATCTCGTGTAGAGTAACATCAACTACTTTTAAAGGGACTCTATTTATCACATAAACAACAGTCTCAAGTGCATAACTCTAAAAGGATTTCGGTAGATCTGCAAAGGCCATCATTGACCTTACCATGTCCAAAAAGTTTCGGTTTCTCCTTTCAGCCACACCATTATATTGCAGTGTGTAAGGTGTAGTCCATTAGGATACAATCCCATTATCCCTGGGATAACTTAGAAACTCCTCATTCAAGTATTCACCACCTTAATCTAATCGAAGTATCTTGATACCTTTACCAAGCTATTTCTCTACTTCATGTCCAAATTGTTTAAACGTTTCAAATGCTTCAGACTTGTATCTCATTAGATACCCATACCCATATCATGAATAATCGTTGACAAAGATAATGAAGTACATAAAAGTACCTCTGGCATGAATGGACATCGAACCACATGCATCAGAATGTATTAGATCTAATAACCCATTCACTCGTTTACCCTTTCCTTTAAAAGGTAATTTAGTCATCTTGCCTAACAAGCAATATTCACATATTTCATAGGATTCATAATCAAATGACCCTAAGCTACCACTCCTATGTAGCTTAGCCATGTGTCTCTCACTTATATGGCCAAGTCGACAATGCCATAAGTAAGGTGATTTTCAATTATCCCATTTTTGTCTTTTATTGTCATTAATATTTAAAACTGGATTGCACATATCTAGTATGTAAATACCATTGCACAATGTAGCTGTACTATACAGCATTTCATTCAACATAATTGAACAATCATTGCTTGTAAAAGTTAAATAAAATCTCGCTTTATTAAGACATGAAACAGATACAACACTCTTTGTCACAACGGGTATATAATAGCAATCATCCAAAATTAATCTCTAGCCCACTAGGAAGATGCAAAACATAAATTCCTATGGCTAATGCAGTAACTCTTGCTCCATTTCCCACACGAAAGTTCATCTCTCCCTTCTTAAGCGGTCTACTATCCCTGAGGCCCTGCATATCATCATATATGTGTGAGCCACATCTGGTATCTAATACCCAAATATTATGATCAGAAATAGTATTAAACTCAATGACAAATAACATACTTGAAGTATCAGTAGAGCATCTAATGCTTCTTTTGCTTCAGTGACTCCAGATAGGCTTTACAGTTCCTCTTCCGATGCCCTTCCTTGTTGCAATGAAAGCATAGTCCCTTTAGTGTTTTCTTCTTTGCATTTTTCTTGGCTACACCTTCCACTGGCTTCTTGGACTTCTTCTTCTTCTTTTGATTCCTCTTGCGACAACCAGAAGCAGAGTCCTCCAGCATCATAGCCTTGTTTTCCTTCTTAATAGTTTGCTTAACTATTTTAAGTAAATTAATCAACTCAAATATCGAAGTGGATATTTGGTTCATCTGATAGTTAAGCACAAATTGTGAATAACTATTAGTCAAACTAGTCAGAATTAAGTCTATACTTAATTCATGATCCATTATGAAACCCAAACTGGCTAACCTATCAATGTACCTGTTCATCTTTAGTGCATACTGCACTAGAGATGATCCCTCAATCGTCTTAGAGCAGAAGAGTAACCTCAAGGTCTCGAACCTTTCAGACCGAGCTTGCTCATTAAACAGTTCCTTTAGATGGTAATCTATGGTATGAACATCTATAGCCTCATACTGCTTTTGCCGTTCTGGTGACATAGAGGCCAGCATAATACAACCAGCCAACTCACTATCATCCAGTTGCTTCTTGTAAGCTTTCTGACCCCCCATCAAAGGCATCGGCAATAGGGGAATCAGAAAGTGACTCATCTAGGACATATCCTAGTTTCTCACATTTAATAACAATTCTCAAATTCTGTAGTCAATGTAAGAAATTTGGTCCCCATGAGTTTGTTGCAGTCAAGTAGAGAGCGTAAGTTCACACTGGACAAAGAAATCGTGACTATTCAATAACCTAGAAGAATGAGAGAAAGCGTTAGAATGTACATAAATGCATATCGATAAGGATTTTACCCACATCCATTATAGGTCCCACTATTTTATCCAAATCTATAGCCCTCACTACTAATTCGAGAAAAATTATAATTTTCCTAATCGGTCGATATCCAATATCACTAAAAATGACCTTAGGTTTGCCCAACAAGCCACTTTAGGTCAATAGGTAGGTATCATTCATACAAATTGCATTCAATTATGCAACCATCGACATGTGCCATCAACTGTTGATTTAGCACACTCATTGAGTTATCAACTCTTGATGTGTATACATCCCATGTATACTACCCAACTTTGCCTCTATCCATGTTAACTTGCGGTTTGCTCAACAAATCAACGCTTGAGACCCAACCCATTAATCCAAAAATCTAATTTCTATCGTTTGAACATATTCGTGTAGAGCGGGCTTGGGTTTACCCAATAACCCAACACTAAAAGAATTATGGTTCTTGCCATATCAACGGACGGCATAAGTCCTAATATTTTGGTTGAGGGATTTATTCTTAGGTCTCATCAATACTTTGATGGAATTATATATATTCAGATTATGGATGACTCAATTAAATTAGGCCTATGTCTATAACCACCCTTAAAATGCATCTAATGTATGTAACACACAAAGGAGGTTTAATTTAGGTTGTGACTTGACTATGCATCAAAAGTTTGTGGTTCGATTCAACTCTTGAATCGAATAAGCTATAAGCATTCATCTCAGCTAATTCAAATTATGAATGTGATTCGATTAGGAAACCTAAAATTCAATTATTTTGATGTCTAAGTTAATCACTTTTAATTCTAGTACACATGCCTTTTTCTATTCACACTAGAAATGTTATGCTCTACTTGGATTAATTCTAAATTAATCCCTAGAGTTTTCGAAATTCCTGAACATCAATTAGTCATCTAAAACATTCCTAGGTCATCTCAATTTATCAAGACAATTTCAGCACAAGCCAAAAATATCTTAATGGTCAAAATTATTAAGATAAATGAGTTAACCTACTAGACACTAAAGAGAGTGATTCGATGTCTGGAAATTTCCCAAAACCTAATTTCAAACGCACACATTTAACATGCTACTATCATCAAAATAATACATTTCTTTTCTCACAAAAACAATTTCAAGGTCTTATAATCGAAACACATAAACATAAGTCATCAAACAAGTCAGGCCCAGTAGCTTTCAAAAAGCTTACCAGTGTTGACTTTGACTTGATCAATTAATTGAATCAAGTTCAATTAATTCTGAAAAATTCCAGAGTCTTATACACATTCTAAATATGCCTAATAAAAAATTATAGAATCTAATTTCTAGGAATTTTTTATAAACTAAGTGGAATTAGCCAGCACATCATGTGTCTACTAACACTTGTTATACACCACCAACATGCATATAAAATCAAGAATAAATAATCAATCACTTCAAAAACATGTTTCATACATCTCATACATATGGCAACATCATATGTGCATGATCACAAAGAAAATTCATAAAAACAATTTTATGAAATTATTTAGGAATTTACAGGCGCACATGTTCATTAGATTTCCACAATTTCCCAGAACTTCATAAATCCATCAGGTTGTAATTAAAATCATGCTAAAATAGAAAATGACATTCAATTACATTTTCCTTTGATAGATACATAATATAACACCTTATAAACATTTTTTATTAAACAAAATATGAAAAATATAATTATTACGAAATTTTCAAAATTAGCATATACATTCTATTTTCCAAAAATTTCCAGAAACCAACATATGAACAGACTGGAGATTAATTCGCAATAAAATAACAAATGACATTCAATTGAAATTTACTTTGACTGAAACATAACATAACACCTTATAAACATTCTAGAAAGAAAATCATAAAAACATTTTTCTACAAATTATACGAATTTTTCGAAATCAACATGTATGTTGGTCACAACCTGGCAAACAATTTGCACATATTCAATAGATCATCTTATACATGCATAACTTACTCTAATACCACTGCTAGAGAGTCACGGGTCTATGCATCACATATATGGTAAGGCAGCAGAAGTGTCAAAATCAAAATTCCAACCCCACGACATCTCCAGAAAATCTAGAATCCATTTGTATATATAAAACCTATTATAAGAATATAAAATTACAGTATATGTACCATTTAAATACTCCTCCTTTCTTGAATCTTCTCCTTGTTTAGGTTGTAGCAAACACGAAAAACCTTCCTTGGCCTTAAGATAGCATGCAAAGATGATGAAAAATCAGTGTGTAAGGATGGTTTGAGCACCAATCAAGATGAGTTCAAGTAGATGCTCTAGTGAGAGTCAGATCAAGACCAAGTTACATGTAATTAATCTCATGAAAAATTTGCTTAAAATTGCATGAATAAATCTCAAGATCACTCCTCTCAACTTCTAGAACTCTCCTAGACCCTAAGCCTCTTTATTGAGTGTGCTTTCTGGGTAAAAATTTTTGTGTGTATATAAGTGAAGAACTTACTTATGTACCACCTGTCATTAAGTCGGTTATGATCGTGGCTTGCTTAATTGACAGTCATGCACACTTTATTTTTCATATAATCTTTTATGCGTGTGACCCTTAGGTTCCCAGTTATTTTGGTCACTTGAATTAACTCTTAATCTGAGCAAATCATGAAGGGTTTCATGATGCCAATTTGTAAGTGGATTAACACTCAAACTCTTCGAAGTTAATTATCTGACTTGCGAACCTTTCGATAGTCAATTACCTTGCAATTCGTCCTTTCACCATCATATACCCCACTTGGTTCAGAGTATGGGCTATGTGTCAACTCTAACTAGATTGACTATATTAGATCTAGTACAAGTGATTTTAGTTCTTGTCATGGGGATCTCATTACTCTATGTATCATTGAAGACTCTCTTCATAACACATAATTGCTCTGATTAGAGACTCCGAGTAATGACCTCGACAAGAGGCTGTGGGTTTGATCTCCTTCTATCAAGAGTGTTGAATCCTTTATTGGCTACCTAATTACCTTCAAATACCAATAGTTGTACCCAATGACCACCCTATGAGCGACCTCAGCTTGAGACAATAAACAATGGCGTCAAAGTATAGGATCAATGTCTAAGATATCCTTAACTACCTCAAGTCTAAGGGCATTTGCACCATTGCTATGATGAGATTAATCACTAACATTTGATAGATCATCCATATGATAATCTCAAAATGGGTCATCCGATGTACTTACTACTCTTAGTGAGCATTCACATGTTAACTCTAAACATCTCATACTTACAGTTTATGAGATCCGGTGCTTGATCAAATCAAAGAGTATAACTTGTGCTAGTCTATCCAAATTAACAATGCCCTGTCTCATTAATCCTATCACTTGGGATAATTTAGATATTAATATAATTGCACATGATAAGAATCTCATTATCATGATCTCATCATGATTTCCTTCGTACTATGTTTTTTGTATCATGGACTTCATTAATTCGATTTAAGAATGACATCAATTCATAAATAAATGAACATCAAATTAATGAAAATTGCCTTTAGCTTTATTAATTTAAATAAATTTTGTACAAAAGTGCTAAAGATGATTATGTTTAGAGCATTACTCTAACAGTACGCTCATTGAAGACTAGTTTGGATACAATATGAAGAGCAATTTTAGTATCACAGTATAGACGCATCAAGTGCATGTGCAAAACACCAAGTGAACATAACAAACTCTTAATCCAAATCAACTCGCAGGTAACAGTGTCCATGGAGCGATATTTAACTTTCGTAGAAGAATGTGACCCAATGTGTTGTCCTTTATTCTTCCACGAGATAGGCGACTAACCAAAAAGAATAAAGTAGCATGTTAATGAGTGATGAGTGATGGGGCAACTAGCCCAATCGAAGTCACAAAAACCATACAATTGTATATAAGAATCAATGCATAAAAGAATTCCTTTCCTAGGATTTCCTTTCAAGTAGCAAAGAACACGAAGAGGGGCCTCCTAATGTTCCATACGAGGCTGTTGCATGAACTAAGTTAGGATATGAATAGAGTAACTAATTTCAGGCCAAGTGAGAGTCAAATAAATCAGTTGCTCAACAAGACGATGATATTTCTCTAGGTTATTGAACAAGGGACCAGTTGTAAGTGCAAGTCGATGATTTTGCTCCATAGGAAATTGAGTGGGTTTAGCAGCTGCAAAACTTGTCTCTGAAAGAATATCCAACACATTTTTTTTCTAGCAAAGAAAAATACCTTCTTGATTACGTGCCACTTCAATGCAAAGGAAATATTTCAATCAGCCAAGATCTTTTATTGAAAAACCCGCTAAAATAAGCCTTAAGTTGTTGAATCATGTCAAGAGTATGCAAGGTAAATAGAGAATAATTGACAAATGACTATTGGAACGAATTAATTCTTTAGAGTAGCCGTCAATTTAGCAAACCAACATCATGGGTCTTGTCGTAAGCTATAGAGAGAGCAACGAAGATAGCATACCTTGCTAGGATTAGAAGTGGACAAACCAGGAGGCAAACACATATAAACTTCTTCATCTAAGCCACCATGGAGAAAAGCAATATCCATGTCCATCTGATGCAACGCCCAATGTCGAGTAGCTATAACTGCCATCATGTGTAAACAATCACCATTTTTGCTACTGAAGCAAATATTTCATTATAATCAATGCCCTTAACCTGATTGTTACCACATATAACGAAACGAGCTTTGAATCGTTCAATGGTACCATCTAGTGATACTTGATTTTTATATACCCATTTACAAACAATGGTAGTTTTCTTCGGTACCAATCTTTTCAAGAGCATCAATCTCTTTCTTCATAGCCTCGTGCCAGCGCGGATCATGAACTGGCTCCCGATATGAACTGGGTTCCACTATAGCAGAAAGAGTTGCAAGAAAGGCTCGATGTTAAGCAGAAAAATTATTATAATTGACATAACAAACAATAAGATATAGTATACCTAAGTTCATCAAAGGAGATGTGGCAACCGGGGGGTGTACTTAGATTGTATTGGTGCAAAAAAAAAACCACATAAATGAACTGATGACATTTTTCGATGATGACCATGACCATAAAGCTAGGTATCCTTAACTACCTTTGTCGTATCACATGTCTCCAAAGGCCCATTAGGCAGCGGAACGTTAACAGCTTGAGAAGGGGAGTTTGCACCCTTTGAAATTCCATCCCCAATTGCTAGTTTAAAGACAGGTGAAGTGGGCTGGTCAATTAGAAGAGGGTTGTGCACATTCATATCCTAGTCATCATCCAAATATTTACAAAGTGCTTCAAAAGAAACAACGTTTGGGTTAATTTGAGAGCAAGTCTGATGATACATTGGCAAAGGGAAGACAACCTTATCAAAGCATACATCACGAGAAACAAAGTGACAATCATTTTCAATATCAAACACTTTCCATCCTTTTTGAGTCTGTGAACATCCCAAAAACAACACTTTCTACTCCAGGTTCTAAATTTATCTCAGTCACGATCCTTAAAATGAACATAACACCGACAACCAAAAACTTGAATATTTTTATAAGGAGTTTGGCCATATAACATTTCATAAGGACTCTTTCCTTGGTTCAACATAAATGGGGGTGCGATTAATAAGGTACCCAACTACCAAAATACATTCTCCCTAAAAACGAATAGGCAAATGAGACCTAAAATGTAATGCTCTAATAACATCAAGAATATCTTTGTGCTTCCGTTCAACCTGCCCATTTTGTTGAGGAGTTTCAACACAAAGTTTGAAAAACAATCCCATGTTCCAAAAAATATAGCCTTCAAGGTTTCAATTCAGTCTCGTTATCACTTCATACTATTTTAATTTGTTTATTGAATTGAGTTCTTAAGAATTTGGGGGACCTCACTTTTCTCAACCATCAAATGTATCCGTACAGAATGGGAAAAGGCATCCACAATAGTCAAAAAATAATTAGCACCACCAGAAGAAGGAACTCAATATTCAGCCCAAACATTGCAATGAATTAATTTAAAAGATTCCAATGCACAACTTGTGCTAACATCAAAAACACCTCTAATTTTTAACTACTTTAGAGGAGGGGTGTCCCATATACTTGTGCGATAAAACATAAGACTCCACTGTTGTCACTTGATGTGCTTGAGCTTGCATTGCACTATGAAAATAGTATACCCAACCATGCCTTTCACCCACTCCAATCAATGTCCTTAAAATGTAGTCATGTATCTCATAAAACTTGTTAGTGAACATCACATGATATTTTAAGTCATCAATTAAGCGAGCCACTAAAATCAAGGTATAAGTCAAACGAGGCATATAAAGAACATTATCCAATAATAAAATGTCATCCAATTGCACCCATCCAATGTAAGTGGGTTGACTAGTCTCACCATTAGGTAGGCTAACCCGTAAAGGGGACAAATAAACCAAATTAGATAAACAAGATTTTACACCCATCATATGATCTTAAGCTTTTGTGTCGAGGAGTCAATCATCTGCATTAGTCATACTTGTTAATTTTTCACTTCTGAAAGTTTTCTTACTATTGCTAAACATGCCAAGAAAAGAGTTCCATTGATCATTGGTGAGCATTAGCATTTAGTAGCGATCTGGATCACTTATGCCACTTTAGGAACCTGTGGTAGCATTTGAAGCTTCTCTAAAGCCACCATAGCCCCAAACTTGACAATCACCATAAATACGGCCTCACCCTCATCCCTGCCCATTTATGAACCACTAGTCTGGATATTTCTTGATTAATTTGAAGCATTTTTTCACATCATGACCATCTTTCTTGCAGTACAAGCACAAAATCTTCTCTTTTTCTTCCCCTATTGAGTAACCTGTCTACCCCTTTTGTTGGACCCCGAATTCTTTTTCATTATGTTAGTAAGTATGAATTGAATGAATTTTGTGATCTTGTTGGATAAATCATTTTAAATTGGAATTTAATTATTATGCCAAGTTTAGGAGGATTTATTTCATAGATTGATGGGAATTTAAGTATTAAATGGAAGAATTAAGATTAAGTTAGAGTATAGCATGGTGTAAGTTAAATTGAAG
>JAOSBN010000006.1:13058348-13074852 GCA_027563595.1 Erythroxylum suave
GTGAAATGTGCGAATTATGTGTTATGTGACTGGGTGAGCCATCGATGATGGTCACTCATTGAGTTCGCAAAACTCACTCAAAATTTGCAATTATTTTTTAAGACTCAGAAGAATACCCCGTTAGGCAGCGAGAGTATATCTATTGCATGTGAGTGAAAGAAGAGGTTGGGATCAGTTCGCATATGCATTGTGTTCCTTTGTTTTCGCACTTAATTGTAATTTCTGTAAATTATTGTATTTTATGTATTTGGGTTTTGCAAAAGAGCTTGATCAAAGTGTAATATATTTTATTTTTGAAATGGGCTAATCGACATATTGTCATGTAAGTGAAAATGTTTCTGAATAAAAATGGTCCAAATTTGCGATTATAAAAAAAAACTCATATCGACTTTTGATTGTTTTAGTGCTCTAGCACACCACTCTTGCGAGGTACGGACTCAGATATCACCATCGATGTCGGGTTTGGGTCTTGCAGGAGTGGGGTGTTACAATAAATATTCTTAATTCTTAAATGATTTTAATTTATGACAACAAAAATATTTACAATTACAGTATATATGTCGAATTTAACATATACATCAAATATAAGCAAAATTAAAAAAAGAGGGAAAAAAACCTCGAACTTCATTCAAACGCCTACAGGAGGATATCCACTATAATTGCGTTGACACTAATTATTATTTGGTACAAAATCTTCATCATTGAGAGGAGCCTCACTGTTATCATCGTTCAAATTCAATGCACCAAATGACATATCAATGCGTTTTCATCCAAGATTATCTTTTAAGTCATTTACATTTATGAAACATGGTTCTTGAGAAACTCAATCTGCCAAAAGATCAATATTATCAATGCAAGTTAGATCTGTTGAACTACTTGTAATATTAAGAATCCTAGTAAACAATAAAATTTAATTATAAAAAATTATAAGAAGTTATATATAAATTAATAAGATAATAAATATATTTCCTGTAGCTTTAAATTGTAACAAATGAAGACTATGCTATTCAATCTTTTGTGCTCTAATCTATTTCTTTTCTTAAAATGGATAAATTCAAATGTGCTTCAGTTCTTTTCACAGTCTGTTGCACTCATATATTGACTTAAAATTCAATTTATAAACCTTTATAATTTTGAAACACTAGTTTTGAATTGATCTCACTAAGAAACTATAAGTCGTAAGATAATTAAAGTAGCGTTATAAACAAAATAAAGTGATAATTAATTTTCAATAAGAAAAGGGAAAAGGCTAATACTTGGAGAAAGTTTTGCTTTTTGTCAAATAGTAATTGGCACTCTAAAATCCCCAGAAGACTTCTTTTAAAGCTCCATTTGTGAGCTCAAGAGATCTTACATCATGTAATGGGCAACAATTGATGAAACAGTTAATAGCATTCCCCTATCAACTTCATCTTTCTTTATAAAATCTTGTCTGAAATAAACACTAGGATTTAAAATCATCCTACCTTCAAACAACTGAGAAGAAAGTTGTATTTCTTATCTGTCATTGACGACTGCAAGATATGGTGTATACAAAGAAGACCTATTTTTTATAATGACCTTTATTGTTTCCTTCACCCTCTCCATAGCATTGAAAAAAAACATCATTGTTGCCTTTTCATCACTATCAACTAAGCGAAGCACTCTCACCAAAGGCTCATAAACTCGAATAACAAATTGGCAATGAGACCAAAATTCACTATCTTCCAGTATAATTCTGAAAACCTCTAATCCAATATTAGACCTAGCATACTAAAATGCAACTCATTTGTAAACATTTGTCTTAACTCTTTCTTTATCATGACAAAACACTAAAGTAATAAAAAATTTGTTGTGACGATATAAATTCTTATTATTAGTAAATTATTTTCTCATTAAATTTAGAACCCATGCATGATTATAGATGAACTTGGTCACCTTTTTAGCTTTCTATATAGTCTCATCAATAATAAGAAAATATTTAACATCCCCTATATTTTCTAGCATTAGGTCAAAGTAATGTGTAGTACAAAAAGTCCAAAAAAGAATTATAATTATAACCTTCTTCTCGTCATTTTATAAGTGAAATCATTGTCAGTAATGAACTAAAAAATATTTTCTGATCCTACTCCATTAACATCTTCTTCAAATATCTCAAATAAAGTATCAATATTTCTAACAAGGTCATATAAATCAATAGACTTCAAAAGCAATGAGTCATTTACAAAATAAACCAAAAAATTAATAATAGGCTCATGTCTCATACTTGTCCAACCGTCACAGATGATTGAACACCCATAAATAGCCCAATCCACTCTTCTTTCTCTTAAATAACTTTTATTTCAGAAAATAAGGAACTGAAAAGTTTACCTATATAGTCGTCAATAGAAGGAGTTTTGTATCCCAAATCGTAAAAGTTTATAACATCTACCATAAGCTAATAATAGTAAGATTAAGAAGTGTTGAATGCTACATTTATGTCATTCCACCATTTAACCATTGCCATATTTACATTGTGAACTGTATCTCTTGATTGCATGACACTATGAATTGAAGGTTGGGATGGTGCAAAAGAAAAGTCATCTACCTACCTCTTTTCCTAACATTAGATCTAGATGCAAAATTTTCTTCCTCCTGGGAAAGAACATTACCACTACAACTACAACTACAACTACGACTACCTCCTTTACATTTCCACTATCATCACAAAAACTAGCAAATGAACTTTCACTACTAATTTCATAATTCAGTCTCTCCCTCCTATCTTTCTCGTGTTGATAATCATCAAGCAAAGCTTCATTTGCCACTTCACATCATGACTTACTTTTTTACAAAGTCCACATCTTCTTTAACCCCAACTAAATGCTTCTTTAATCGAGTGATTCCTCTACCTTTTAAATGTTTGTTACAAAACAAGCAAATAAATGGTTCCTCATACCAAGAACTAATGAAGCATGAGCTCAAGTTGGATCATTATATCTTCCTGAAGTGGATTGATTAAGAGTATTTGAACTTTCTTTCATTTATCTGTAAGAATAAATGAAGACATATATCAAAATAAAGAACACATAATTTCATTACACAATACGCATGTCCATCTTATATAATATAACTCATTTTATATGATTACATTATACACAATTTACCATAAGTCAAAAACTATCAATTCAAGTATTAAACATACATAATTACACAAAATTTTGTATTCAACACAATTCGCCATAAGTGAAATGCTTCTCCTCTTTCCCTATATCCTATGACTTAACAATAGTTGGTTACCTCACTTCGACAATGGAGTTATAGGCAACACAACTCCATTCTCCATATCCTATAATTCATTGCCAATTTCTAGATGTATAATTACAGCCAAGACATGATAAAGGTAACAAATTCATATGTAGATGGTATAAATTCCAAAGAAAGCTTATGTTTGTCTTATAAGAAATCAAATAATCAATGTGGAATTATTGAATGAGAGTTGATTTAGTTCAGGAAATCTCGTAGTAGGAGATCTTACTTAATTAAGATGATTAATTGGGTTTACTTTTATCAAATCTTAACTAATGTTTACAATCTCAAGTTTTATTAGGTAAAAAATTAACATTTTTAACTTCTTTTCGAATTGTTATAATGTCTCAGCTACATTATCCATATCCTTTTTCTAATTGGGTTAAATTTAGCGATATTTTTTATAAATTTTGTCAAATATGCTTAGCTTCTATGATATACAATATTTTTAATTAACCCATTTATTACCTTTGAAGCAATTAATTCAAAACAATGAAAAATTAAAATGAGAGAAATAAACATATGATCAAATTTCTGATTCCATAGAAGCTCATCGAGATCTACGATATGTAATAATCATTCCACCCTCATTTAGATTAAAACTTAAGAAAACAAAACATACATAAAAAATTCTTAATGACCTCGTTAATTTTAGAGAAAAAACACACCCAACAAGTCCATTCACAAAACATACACGAAGTCATAAACACACCCAACAATTTCATTAAACTCGTGCAACAATTCCATCCAAAAAACACACCCAACAGTTCCATTCACAAAACATACATAAAGTCATAAATACACCCAACAATTCCATTCACAAAACATACATAAAGTCATAAATACGCTCAACGATTCCATTCACAAAAGTGGTGACTGCTAGTGGCATCAACAGTTTTGCGTTGGTCGTCATCGGAGAGGGAGTGGTGGCAATGGTGAAAGAGAGAGAGAGAGTGAGATGTGTGTGAGAGAAATAAAAAAAAAGTGGGACTGTGGGAGAAGGAGAGAGCAGAGGGTGGGTGCTGATGGTGGTGTAGTGGTCATTGTCACAGGGGACTACTAGAGAGGGAGTGAACGAGAGAGAGAGGAGAAGTGTGTGAGAGAAAAAAAATAGTGGGAGAAGTGAGGAGAGTGTTGTGGCCGTCCCCTATATTTTTTTTTACAGTTTAGTCCCCTAATTTTGTAAAAGTTATAATACTAACCATATACTAGTTAATACCAGCGTGTTTTGCTTAGTACCGATCGGTATATGGCTGGTATTTTAAATACTGACTAGTACTAAGCAAAAAACATTAATACCAACCCATAGCTGCTTCGTACTAATTTCTAACCAATACGGTATGAAAATCAATACATTGCTCATAACTCGTGTATATTCATCAAATAATCCCTCAAAATGACTGAAATATCACCGTAATAAAATGGTTGTGAAAATATAATAATCATGTTTTGACCAATAATGTATTGATACTGATATCAAATTTAGTTTTGGTATAGTATTATACTAGTATCGGTTAATATCGGGTATCATTTTGGGTAATTTTTTAAATTTAGAAAATAGTCCCTGAATTTTTAAAAATTACAAAATAGTCCATTGTATATTGTACTATATACTTTACAATTTTATAACCCTATCTCCAAAAAACATAACAATAAAAATTTAAAAATAATAATAATTTATTTATTTTTATTAACATTGATTTTCATGTATTTCACATGTAAATAATATCTACAATTAATCTAAAAATAAGATCATTTAATTATGATGCAAATATAAAATTAAAATTAATATAAAATATTTAAAATATTACAATTTCTTCATATAATAAATAATAACTACATCAAAATATCAAATAAAAAGAATAATAAATATCATTAACTCTCTAACTATTACAATTTATAGCAAGAATTCGTGAAGAGCATGGTCGTTCCCAACATTTTATAGGCCCTGGGCAAAGTGAGCAAAGGGATCCTTATGAGGGTCTAGAGTGAGCTCTATTTTGGCTCATTTTGTTCTTTACAAGAGTCAAAAGTGGACTTTATTTGCCTTATTTTGCTATACTTTTTTTATGAGAGTGGGACCTACGTAGGTGCCCTTGTTGCCCTTACCCAAGGCTGAGCTTGGTCATAAAAAAAACAACCAACTAGAAATCAAACTTGAAATAAAAACATTTATAATTACATTACATAAATATAATTTTAACATATACATCGAATATATGTAAAATTAAAAGAACAGGAGAAACAAAAACCTAAATCTTCATTCATTCGAATATGGGATATCTGCTATAGCTACATTTACCTCAATTCTCATTGGCTACAAAATCTTTATCATTGGTAGGAACATCATCATCACCATCATTCAAATTCATTGCATCAAATGACATGTTGCTGCTTTCTCATCCAAGATTATCTTCCAAGTCCCTCTCGTCTTTCAAACCTGATTCTTTGGAAACTTAATCTGACCAAAATATCGATATTATCAATGCAAATTAGATCTACTAAACTACTTGTTCTATTAAGAATCCTAGTAAACAATAAAATTAAATTATTAAAAATTATAAGAAACTATACCTAACTTAATAATAATAACATACATTTTCCGAAGCTTTAAATTGTATCTAACGAAGACTAAGTCCTTCAATCTTTTGTGCTTTAATCTATTCCTTTTCTTGGAATGGAAGAATTTAAATGTGTTTCAATTCATTTCACAACTTATTGCACTCTCACATTGATTTAGAATTCGAATTGCAAACCTCCACAAGTTCGGAACACCATTCCAAATTAGTCCCACTAAGAAACAGTATGTCGTAAGACAATAAAGGTAATATTATAAACAAAATAAAGTGATAATTAATTTCTAAAAAGTAAAAAAAGTGAATAAATATATACTTGGATTAAATTTTGTTATTTGTCGATGCAATTGGCATCCCAACTCTCCAGAAGACTCCTTATAAATCTCCATTTGTGAGCTTAGAAAATCTTGCATCGTCTCATGGACAAAACTGTTGAAATAGTTAATAGCATTTCCCTATTAGTTTCGGCTTTCTTTATAAAACCTAGCCTGAAATAGACACTAGGATTAAAAAATGTCCCAACTGCAAAAGAGTAAACTTGTCCATCCCATCTCTCATTGATAACTACAAGATTAGGTGTGTGCATAGAAGGCCAATTTTCATATTAGCCTTGATTACTTCTTTCGCCCTCTACAAGATTAGGTGTGTGCATAGAAGGCCAATTTTCATATTAGCCTTGATTACTTCTTTCGCCCTCTCCATGGCATCATAAAAATAACTTGTTGGTGTCTTTTCATCACTATCAACTAAATGGAGCACTCTCACTAAATACTCATAAATTCATATGACTATTTGGCATTGGAACCAAAATTCAATATCTTTAAGTACAATTCTAGAAACCTCTTATCCAACATTAGACCTAGCATGCTGAGATGCAACCAACTTATCACTTGTAAACATCCATCTTAACTCTTTTTTCATCATAATAAAACATTGAAGAAAAAGAAATTTGTTGCAAATCTTGTAACAACAGGACAATACAAATTTCTACTATTGATAAAATCCTTTCTCTTAAGTTTTTATAATCATGTTTATAAATTATAATTAATAGACATCCCAATTTAGTTAAAATCTTTCCAAACTACTTTAGATGGTTATTGATTATTGAATTGAATTAGTATACAAAATGATTAAAGTTAGAATAAACTTACTTTTATAAGTCATATATTTTGTAATCATTGAGATAAATTATTTAAATAAAAATTGCACATTATTTACACACATAAGGCATTTTTCTTAAGCTTTTAAGCCTAATAACAGAATACATCACTATTTTAAACTATTTTATTCTTTAATGTGTGTTATTATACACAGGTGGATGATTCTAGAACTTGCTTTTAATATCCATATTGATACTATATTTGTTAAGTTAGAAAAATTGAAATGATAAAGACATTTAGAATCAACCCTTTATTTTAGCCTATTTTCTTGATCATTATCCTACCATATTTTATCCCTTAGGAGTAAATACTCTTAAAACTTAGCATTTTCATTAATTATAATTGCATTAATAGCCTTTACCTTATTTTTATTGAAAGCTTTTTCATTATTTTTGAACTCTAAAGGATTTACATTTACTTGATTGCTTGAAATTTGGATTATATTGAAGAATTTTAAAGAGGTCTAATATTTCTTTAATTGTTGGTACATAGGGAATGCTCCAAAAAGTAGTAAAATAATAATATGGGTTGCAAGCATAGTAAAAAAGAATAGTGTTAAAGTTATTGTGCTAATGGAATTATGGTGTAAAGGACCTATGTTGTGAAAAGCTAAGTTTTAAGTAATTTTGCTTATGCAAATATCCTTCAATGCTATCATCATTTTTATTAGCCATATCATACCTTTACCTAAGCCTCATTAAAACCTTGTAATAAGACCTGTTGATTTTATTTCTAGTTTCTTTTAAGTGGTGGAGATATGATTTTATTGCAAGCTTATAGTTAAGAATCCACCTATTTATTGGTTTGAGAGTTCCTATTCTTTCCACCTTACACTTTGAGTTTCTTGAGTGAATCCTTGGTGAGGGTGTGAAATTTGTGCTTTTGATTTAAAAAATATTATCTATGTGATTCTTATTATATTGACTTATGAAGGATAGTTCTAGGATGACTTGAATCTAATTTTATGTTCATTTAATTGATATAATATGATGATTTAAGGTGTGGACGGACAGGTTAAGGTTAATAGGGGATTAATGTTTGTAATTTTAATGATTTAGACTATGATCTACTTGAGTACAAGCAAAAACTTAAGTTTGGGGATATTTGATAACAATTAATTAACTATATTTATACACCCATATGTAGTGTATTTTGCTTGTTTTTCTAATAGTTTAATAGTATTTAAGTGTGTTTGTAGGCGATCATTGTCTTCATGGACTAAAAGAAAAATAATTCAGGTCAAATCGAGGCATAAAACAAAGATTTGAAGAAACTTTGGAGATACATGGCTATGTACAGTAACCGTATAAGTCACTGTAAATGTGTTGAGCTTTGAAGACATTACTTCTACCCATATGGAGATACACACATATGTATGTTGACATACACTTCCGTGTATGTTACCTATGTAAGCTTCTGTAATCATGTAAAGTCATAATTTAAAAGGAATTTTCATATATATAGTCACCTACACAGCCATGTAAGTGACCTTGTATATTCTACAAATCTTAGTTTTTACTAAAGAAGGATGTTATAAAGGTAAAAGAAAAAGGAGAAGCATTTAAAGTCATATTAGACACTAAATGAGAAGCAGTTCTAAATAGAGGACGAGGAAAATATGAAGATTACACACAATATCCAACAGAGAGCAACCTTCAATCCAAATTATCAGAAGATTTCATCATAAGCGAAAAGGGTACCTTGAATATGAATTCTCTTATTCTATTTGTTCTTCTAAACATTTTATATTGAATTTGTTTTCTATTTTTAAGAACTAATTTGGTTAGTGCTTAGGTGTGATGAACCATTTGTTGGAGTAAATAGTATGGTATAATCTTTTACTCAATGCAATTTTATTGATTACTTTATTATGATTCAATTATGTGTTTATATTATTGAACTAAGATGTCCAGAATATTATTTTAATGTTTGATTTTATATGATTGAGATTGAAAAATCCTTTGGTGTGAATAAATCAAATCTACCATAGTTGGAAGAAGTTGTATGTAAACCTAAAGATAGGTCGACATAGATCCTCTAAATTATGATCAAACCTAACAATGAAATTCATGAATCGAGTAATGTAATCTTAGGAGTTTTAACTTGAACTAGATTTTAGTTAATCAACCAAGAGTTAGCTATTAATAGTATCGAGAAAGATATTACCGTAATATAAGAATTTTTATAGTCTAATAATCAATAATTTAATTACATCATAACGGGTTAGAGTTAAGATGTGTCAGGGGGATTCATCACCTAGGTACTACTTATTTGATATTGTCTAATCGTAGTATTTTCTTTATCTTAGTTCATTATTTTGTTAAATTTAGTTTACTTCGTTTAATTTAATTTTCAATTAAATTCGCAACTTGAATTGATGGTTAAATAATAAAAAAAGGGTTAATACTAGTACTTACATTCCTTGTGAGATCGATTTGTACTTGCCAGTGCTAGCTATCACTACACTGTGCATGTACATTTAAAACTTATATTTTTTATAAGAAAAATAAATCAACCATTATCCATTAGATCTTTCTTCACTTTGGCAAGATAAATGATGGCATATTGAAACTCCTTGACTTTTGAAAGGTGCCTTTCAACTTCAACTTTCTTTTGACTCCTATTGTTACTCTCTTCTTCTCTTGGGGTTCATTTTCATCTTATAGCTCTTTTCCACTTTTAAGGGTGATTGCCACGACATGTTCTTTAGGATTTGTCTTGGTGGTACTTGAAAAACTCTCTTGTGATTTTTTAAATAATAATTTTGTAAGCTACCCAACTTTAATTTCAAGTTACGTATAAAAGCCTTTGTTCTTTAACATCTTGTATATGACTTTTGAACAAGTATGGACATCTTGTCTTTTAGATTTAGCTTATTAGCCTGAGTTCGATGTTGCTAAAATCTTGGTGGAGGGTTGTTCCTTACCTACCCTTGATTCCTCTAAGAGAAATTGGAGTGGTTCCTCTATCCTGGATTGTATATATTACTATACGAATTGTTCTAGGGTCTAGGAGGATTCCCCATGTAATCCACATGTTCAATCTGTAATGTTTGACAGTTTTGACCTATATGTCATAGCCTACATACCTCACGCTGCATAACTTGAAACTTGGGATTTATAGTCAATCCATCAATCTTTTTTCTTAAAGCTTTAACATGGTTTCCTAATTGAGCAACTACATTTACTTCGTATACCTCTACTGGCTTACTAAGTCTTGCTAGAGAAGACCACCATTGAGAATTGTTCACATCCATGTCTTCAATAAGGTCATAGGCTTCTTTTGAAGTCTTATTATTCAAAGTACCACTAGCTACTAAATCTATCATCTGCCTCGTAGTCTAATTTAGCTCATAGTCTATGACATGGGCATTTCCTTAACATCTCTTTAAACCTCTCCCATGTGTCATATAATGTCTCTAAGTCAGCTTAAGAATAGAAGGAGATGTCTTTCCTTAGTTTGGAAGTCTTTATTGGTGGGAAGCACTTCAAAGGAAACTTCTCTACTACTTAGTCCCACGTGGTAAATGATGATCTAGGTAGGGAATTCAACCATTGCTTCACCATGCCCCTCAATGAAAACAAGAATAATCTCAATCTTATTACATCATCATTATCACATTTACTTTAAAGGTGTCACAAATCTCCAGAAAGTTTGAGAAAAGTGAATTGGGGTCATCATCTCGTAGCCCATCAAATTGAATATATCATTGCACCATCTGAATGACACTTGGTTTAATCTCAAAATTGTTAGCATTAATAGTCGATCTCATAATGCTGGATTCTGCTCCTGTCAAATCTATTCTAGCATACTTAAACATAGTTCTTGGTTGGTCTACCATGGTTCATAATTCTTTAATATCAATATAACCTTCCTAGTCCTTTATCTATTGATCTAACTCGAACTCTCTAAGTCTTGTCTAGTGGAGATTTCTACGTGCTATTCTCTCAATCTCTAGATCTTTGTCTACTAAGTTTGATGGCTTACCTTGGGTCATAAACTAACCCTAAGATCTATGAAAAATTTACCAACTAAAGAGTTAATAAGATAAATAAATAAATTAAAAACAAAAAAGAAAAAGAATCAAAATAAGTAATAATGGCTAGAATAGTAAATAATATAAGTACCAATATTAACCTTTTTTCTATTATCTAGACATCGAATCAGATTGTGGATTTAATTTAAAATTGAACTAAATTAACTAAAATAAAATTTAATATAAGAATAACTTACAATGAAGAAAGCACTACGATTAAACGATGTTAAATAAGTAGTGCTTAGGTGGTGAATCACTTTAAGATATATTCAACATTAAATTTTTATCATGCAAGTAAATTTTTAATTATTGTAGAAATTCTTATTTTATGTTAATATCTTCCCCTAGACTATTAACAACTAACCCTCGATTGATTTTAAATGATTGCAAAAGCTTATATAGGCTACATACAAAGTTATGTATGTCATATACACGGGTGTGTATCTTCATACGAGCATAAACAACCTCTTAAAAACTTCACACGTTTACAATGACTTACATAGTCTCTATATGCGATTATGTATCTCTAAATTTGCTTCAATTCTTTCATTTTATTCCTTTATTTCGCTTGAATTCTTCTCATATTTGGTCTATGAAGGAAGTTATCATCTAAAAACACACTTGAAGTGAAATAAGTACCAAAAATACCATAAAACTCTCAAATAACAAGCAAAATACACTAAATGTGGGTATATAAATATATTCAATTAATCACTTGTCAGGTACCATGGCATAATCTTTTTTTTAAGCATGGTTATTATCGATTCTTAGTCATTATATAGAATAGCAATTGGAGAAAGATTCAACATATTGGATAAAGTTAACAGGTATCCCAACATCTCATATTCTTCTATATTGTGTAATCAAGCCTCTAAATCAATCAAGCATTTGTTCTTTGAATGTTGCTTCTCCTCATTCATTTGGTAGAGAATTCAAGCTCTTTATAACTTGGTTGCTTCTAACTTAAGATCTCATCTCCCAATTCATAAGTAATATAAAGGACAAGGATGTGAACTAAATAGTGAACAAAATTTCTTTTAGTAACACAATATGTAAGCTTTAGTAGGTAAATAAATAAAGAATTGTCAAGGGAATGATAGTTTTAAAGGAGGAACTACTACCTACATTAATTGACTCCTTAAAACCTCACTGGCATAAAAAATCTCCACCTCAAGTGTATTTAGGTTCTGGTTGGAAATTGCCATTTACCAACTTATCCTAATAGGAATTAGCAAATAAGAAGTCAAGGTAATGGTCTCTTAAAGATTTGATCCTCTCTTTGCTAGATAGTTACTCTTTAACTTAAGCTAGACTTGTTTGAATGTATTGTAATGGTGTTACAACTAGTATTTGATTGTTAAGACTAGTTACTTCCCTTATGCTATACTTTTTCCACGTTATTATGAAATTTATTTAATTTTTAAAAATACTAAATTTTGTCCTTATAATGGACGATTTAACATAATCCCTTATATTATGTTGTCATCTATGTCTTGTCGTTGTGTTTGGAAGTTATAACCTCATAACTTATTGGTTTCTCTTCCTTAAATTCGAAAGTATAGTCAATCATTTTATGGATCTAGATCTATTATTACTCTAAGACTATTCACATTCATAAACCAAATGACCTAAATCATGAAATTAAATAAATAAACATAAGATCTGAAAAGAACGTTCTAAAATAAAATACACGTATGCAATTAGAAAATGAAAATTAATTAGGTTAATAAAAATAAATTATTCCTAATAACTTGGTCCTTGATAATGAAGCCAAAAACTTGATGTTATGTATGCTTAATACTAAAGATTAACTAGGCAAGTGCACTTATCTTTATTCTAGTATAAACTAGTAAGTATGAGTATCATTCTCTTAAGGACTATAAGTACTAGTAATAGCTTTCTTTTCATTATCTAATTTAACAAAGTAAATGATATATCAAAAGAGATGATTAATTGAACTAAAATTACTAGTCTAAGATAAATAAACCAAATTAATAAACAAGAATGGGAAATCAATTGTCTAGATGTATTTCTCTCATAAACTTTGTATGCTTGAAATTTCTCTTGATTTAATTATTAGCTTTAATTTCCTGGATTGTAGAAATTCTAAAGTTATAACATCCTCTTATTAAAAAGTTATAAAATCCTCTTTCTTAATATATATGGTTCTTATCCTTAAATTAATTAATTAAAATCTGTTTCTAATCAAAACTCCTATGTATATAATAAAATTAATTATTTTGTTAGATTTGACTCTAACCTAAAAGATTTATACAGTTTTATCTCTAAGATTTTATTCAACTCATATTATTCATACTAAGATCTATTCATACATATGATTTCTTAATGTGATGCCCCTATACCCCCTGGGAGGATACGTGAGTGCCACATCAGACTCACAAACAAAAACAAATAACATACCAATGTGGAAGCATTTCAAAACGTACTACGCATTCATTCCTTGTATTTTCAGTAATTAAAGCAAACATATGTTGCAAATCATTCCAAACTTGTTCAAAACATACATACATTATATCGTATGAACTTAATACAAATTTGTTCCAAAAACCGAAACTTGCTTGAAACATAGTTATTACAAAAACTTACAATTCGAAATCATACATTTTATAAACAAGCCAAAATATATTCAAAATACATTTTTATCAAAACAAGACTTAGACTCTATTGGTCATTGTGGTTAACTCATCCCAGTCTTTATAATCCTCATTATGAACCTACACAAGGCAAATCTACAGTGTTAAGCATATAGCTTAGTGAATAATAACTAATCTATATATAAAGTGATAAATCATCATACTGAATCATGTAATAGCATAAGCATGCATTAACAAATTGGTTTAATAATAAAACAGACATAATGTATTTCAGAACAGATTTTATATTTAACATAGCTGAATATCAAAAAAGGGTATATTCAAAATCATAATACAATTTTGTTTATGTCATAATCAAGCATATATCAGAACAAAAAATTAGATGGCTGCTAAGACATTTACAGAAGCGAGTAACGGGACTTATACAGGAGAGACGAAGTCTCGACACCGAAGTGTCACAGGAGCAGCTGCAAACCCTTCTAGGCATGCCTATTTATCCACAACTAGGACTCAATAGTTTTAAAACCAAAACAAAGTCATTTCAGACATTTCATGTGCAAAGCAAGTAATCAATCATATTAACATACAAGTAGCACTTCCAATGATATAAACATGCATCAAACACCTCGGACAATCATTGTCAGGAATTTAGAACACAATCAACATGAACCAAATTCAACAAGCAGAACAAAGTAAGGTGTAACTGTCTAAGATTACTCACAAAAGCTCCCTTATTACTTATTGCCTCGAAGTCCCGGCAATATTTGGAAGTGGTCGCTCTATGCGTTCTTCTATAATAATTAACACATATACAAATTACTATTGTGTAGGATTAAGAATTCATTTATGCATACTGAATATGTATGATGCATGTTCATGACAAATTCTTAGGCATATTTCGTTACTAAATTGATATAAACATTAATTGTACTTCAAAAGTTCCAAAATTCATATATTCAATTTCTATTTCAGCTTTTGCTGGAAGCACCTCACTTGGGTCAACTTTTCATAATTAATAAGATTAAGAAAATGATGTATTTCTATAACACTCTCTTCTAGAAAATTGTTCCTCTATGTCTTAAGTTTCTAATGACTCCAAGATCATCCAATTTAATTCAGTATTCTATGAGTTATGCTCACAATACCACAGACTTTGTATATTGAACTTTTGGCTAGTATATAATCATACCCTCGAATTGTACAACTCATATCTTTCAATACCAATATCCAAAAATTACAAAATTTATACCAATTCAATGCTAAGAGAATAATCTACAACTTTGTTGAAGACACCCTAGCCTAATTTTGCCTACATCAGTACATTTTATTAAATAAAAAGACATGATTTATGTCCCTTGTGGTGCTACAACCTAAGTCAAGACTCAATTTCATGTCACTTTTGAAGTTGTATACATATGTCTCAAGTTTAATCTGAATCAAGAATCAACTCATTTGGAAACCTACAGATCAACATATAAGCAAAATACTGAAGCATGTTCAATGAAAATTCTCCAGTTCATAATATTCTAGCATATTTCCTCACTTGCATTTTTACACCAAATTGATTTCAATTTTTTTGGATCACTTTAGCACAAACATATCACCATTTTATACTCATTCACAAACCAATTTGTTTTTCATAAAATCATCAAACTCTAATCAATTTTCTTAAGCCTCTTCATCTTCATAAAATCAATCATAAACCTATCAATTTTCCAGATTTTTCTTAAGTAGATTTTGGGTTTAATTTGCATGACCATTTTGACCTTGACAATGGGGTATTTAGGTAACATCTTCTACTAATCAAATGTTTTGAAAGTATAATGACACCAATATCATGCATTTTAATTCAGTATCGTGCAAGTATAACACAGATTATTTTCATACCTCGACAGAACACCAATTTCAACTCCAAGCCAAATTTCTAGACTCTCAAGGACATATTTGGAATTCAATTCTTTCATGAAAAATGTAGTTCTATGTCTCTAGTTTACTATAAATCAAACTCCATATAATGTGGATATTCACAGATCAAGTTATGCCCTAAATACATATGTATGTTCAGTAAAATACTGCATATGTCATATTCCAATGACTATAATCCTTCATCTTGTTAATCATATCACTGAATTTGCTTCTTCTCTCACCACCCACACATGAATCAATACCATTAATGCATGCAGCAATCCACAAGCATGAAAATGTACACCTTTTTCGCATGCATCCAGTTACAAACATTAAAACCTCAACATAAATCATTTACACTATCATAAAACTTAAAGCATTACTTACTTGGTTTATACTTCAGCAAAATTCAAGAATTTATCAAATTTTCAATGGAGAATGTTGGACCTCAAAACTTTTCTTGGAAGTTAGAACTATTATATGTGAAAATCTTGGAAGTTAAAAGCTGAAAAGTGTAGTTGAAACATGTTCATTGAGTATGCTTTGGTGTTTTATTCATAACTTTTTCTCTAGTTATCCAAATGAGATGATATTTAATTTGGAGTAAACTAGAGAGATGGGGCTACAAATTGTCTGATGAAATTGAGTTCTTATTCAGCCTCTAAGAATTTCAATTTTTGGATGGAATTTGAGCACATAATATTGTTTCAGCATAAGAACAGTTCAGAAATGTTTAGGGTCTAACTTTCAGATCATCAAACAAAATTGAATGATTTTAGTGTCATTATAAAATTAAGACAGTAAGGAAAATTTTTCTAGGAGGAAGTGTTATCTAATTCCTTCAATTACATGATTAGAAAAAGGTCTAGATTTTTGGAAGAAGTTAGGCAATGACTTAAATAAATTTTGAGGTCTTGATAGATTAATTATTCTATTTTTTGTGGA